>NQII01000632.1:692073-731953 GCA_002778355.1 Clitarchus hookeri
GGGGGAGATGCATTCAAATAGGAGGTTCCATAGATAAAACGTTTAAATACTTCGACAAAACAAAAACACCATGTTGAAATACATTTTAACACGTTTACGTATGAAAACAATAACGACATGCCTAGTAAATTAAAATCTTAAGAGAAACATTTTTAAATATAAAGGCACGCATTACCGGCATGTTCCTCCAATAGTGCTGGAAAGATACCACTCAATATGGAGGGAGATGCCGCCACCTACAAAAAATAATTTGCTTTGAACATAAACATGGGACGCAAAAAAACAAGAACTTAAAATACATTTTCATGACAGGCGCTTTCAACAATTATTTTTACATAATAAATTATTGTTGTACAGCTTGTAGGTAAACTGATTCAGTCAAATACAATCTTTCGTGAAACTAGTAGCCTACTACTGAATATCTAATTATATTAATCAATTGAATAAATAATTAGTCGTGCTAGTATAAACAGTGCTGTGTAATACTGTGAATTAGAGCAGTTGGCATGTTGTGGCCGCCGCTACGACGCCTGGCCAGCCACACACACCGCCGCACTTGTATGACGGCGTTGTGTGGACGCAGCTCGCACACACAGCACACGCTGTGTCGACGCCGTCGACGCAGCGCGTCTGAACTACACCGGCCTTCTCTAGATATTACGGCAAGGCGTTGGAGCCGCCACACGTCGACCACGTCATCTAGCCTTGCGGCTGGCTACTCTACTATATACAGGCTATTCGCGCTTAAGTCAGCACTTTTCAAAGCCCTCTCATTTGGAATAATAGTCAATTAATAAGTTTTATTTTATCCTTAGACGTAAACTTTCGAGTGCACTGGAATACACACACTGTGGTTATTACTTACGTGGCAATATTAGTTTTAAAGTTGTTTACAGAATGAGAAATGGCTGAAAGGAAAAAAGTAATTAGTGCCTCGAAAGTGGTCAGTTTACCGTGAACATGGTAAATTGAGCACTTCTGAAAGTCCTGCTTAAGTGAGTATGAGAATGAAGAGATTCGGCCGACTTTACATCGAGGTGTTGAGGGCCGATGGTGAAGCGAGGTGAGTATGGAGCAGCGCCGGTATGAAAAGGCGGGTGAAACGGGAGATCCCCGAGGAAACCCGCCGACCAGCGGCATCGTCCGGCGCCATTCCCACATTCGAAAACCCGGGAGGCTAGGTAGGAGGCCAGTAGTCTGGCCACTACACATCCACGACCCCCGCTTCTTAAGATCTACTTGTAGGAATATTGTGTATTCTCTCGCCGTGTGTATAATTAACATTGTAATTGACTTGTCTGCTTGTCAAGTGAAACAGGCATTATTACGAATGTAATATTTTACATATTTGCTTATTTTCACACTTATAAGCACAATAAATCAAAATAAAACAAAATTTAATAATTTACGTATTTACAAAATTTAACCAAACACTTTCAGTTCAACAAGACATGGAACTATTTTCTCTCCGTCGTTACGAAATTTGCTGGGCACCACACGCCAGTGTACGCGTTAAAACACATGCAGGACGATTTTCAAATGTTGATTTAAAAACTGCTGAGGTAACCTTAACAGCCTATCCACTGGAGAGCCAAAAAAATGGTATACGCGTGCGTATGCAAATAACAGAGGTATGGAACCAATCAGAGTAACGCGATGCGGTCGGTAGCGCCTATGTAAGACAACAAGCGTCTGGCAAAGTTGCTAGATCAGTTACTGCTGCTACAATGGCAGGTTATCAAGATTTAAGTGAGTTTGAACGTGGTGTTATAGTCGGCGCATGAGAGATGGGACATAGCATCTCCGAGGTAGCGATAGAATTTGGATTTTCGCGTACGTCCATTTCACGAGTGTACCGTGAATATCGGGAATCCGGTAAAACATCTAATCTTCGACATCGCTGCGGCCGGAAAAAGATCGTGAACGAACGGGACAAACGACGACTGACGAGAATCATTAAAAATGACAGACGTCCAACCCTTTCTCAAATTGGCGCATATTTCAATGCTGGGGCATCAACAAGTGCCAGCGTGCGAACTATTCAACGCACCACTTTTGATATGGGCTTTCTGATCCGAAGGCCCACTCGTGTACTGTTGTTGACTGCACGACACAAAACTTTACGCCTAGCTTGGCCCGCCAACACCGCCATTGGACTGTTTATGACTGGAAACACGTTGCCTGGTCTGACGAGTCTCGTTTCCAATTGTATCAGGCGGATGAACGTGTACGGGTATGGAGACATCCTCATGAATCCATGGACCCTACATGTCAACTGGAGACTGTTCATGCTGGTGGGGGCTCTGTCATGGTTACGGGGCGTGTGTAGTTGGCNAGGCGGATGAACGTGTACGGGTATGGAGACATCCTCATGAATCCATGGACCCTACATGTCAACTGGAGACTGTTCATGCTGGTGGGGGCTCTGTCATGGTTACGGGGCGTGTGTAGTTGGCGTGAAATGGGACCCCTGATACGTCTAGATACGACTTTGACAGGCGACAGATACTTAAGCATCCTGTCAGATCACCTGCACCCCGTCATGTCCATTGTGAATTCCGACTGACGTGGACAATTACAGCAGGACAATGTGACAACTCACACGTCTAGAGTTGCTACCAAGTGGCTCCAGGAACACTCTTCTGACTTTAGACGCATCCATTGGCCACCTAAATCACCAGACATGAACATTATTGAGCATATCTGGGATTCCTTGCAACGTGCTGTTCACAANTCCATTGGCCACCTAAATCACCAGACATGAACATTATTGAGCATATCTGGGATTCCTTGCAACGTGCTGTTCACAAGAGATCTCCACCGCCTCGCACTCCTACGGATTTGTGGACTGCCCTGCATGATTCATGGTGTGAATTGCCTCCTGTATACCTTCAGACATTATTCGACTCCATGCCTCGTCGTCTTGCGGCACTTCTGCGGGCTCGCGGGGGTCCTACACGATATTAGGCAGGTGTACCAGTTTTTTTTGGCTCTTCAGTGTACATGCAGGCGTAGTGTTACGGAGTGATGATGTTGGTAGCCCTGATGTGTGTTGCTGTAGCACGTTTGAAAGCCGGGACCTGGAGTGAATTTAACACGTGGGAAGGGAAACAGTTCCATGCTCGAGTAACGTAAACAGCGACATTTCTTGAGAATGAGTGTGACTTGCATGCAGAACAGGTCAGCTGGTGAACTGATTCAGAGGGATCTTACAAACTGAGAATGTTTCCTTGAACTTGCATCCTGGGAACAGAGTATTCTAACTTACTGTTGGAGGTACGTAGCTTTGTACAGGTGAGCATCAGGCTACCAGGAGATTCTCATTTCCTCGAAGCTGGCAAGATGAGAAAACTTATTTTATGCACTTTGTAGCTTTGCCACTACGCATTTACAGCTGCGCACACCATATCGCAGTTTTCAAGTAGGAATTACAGAGGAAAATAGGGTCTGTATGAAAGTAGCAAAGTGTGGAAGTGTTTGTATAGTCGGCATATAAGAAACATAATTATCCGTATTTATTAATTGCGCAGTTAAAGCGTAATATCCTCTTCTTTCACTGTACCAAGAAATATGGCCACCCAGAATATACACATTTCGTTACCATTGCACATTATTAGTTATACAAGTTCGTACGGGAGAGGTGNAATATGGCCACCCAGAATATACACATTTCGTTACCATTGCACATTATTAGTTATACAAGTTCGTACGGGAGAGGTGTGAAAGCAAAAATATAACCGGCTTGACTAACTTAACGGTGAATTAGTACAACTCGCAAAGCGCACCACATAAACTAAAGTAACATTTCAACGGAAACAATATTAAAACTTTAAAAATTCNTAGTACAACTCGCAAAGCGCACCACATAAACTAAAGTAACATTTCAACGGAAACAATATTAAAACTTTAAAAATTCACAATTATATATATATTCGATAACCGGCATATTCAGCGAGGATTTCGTTAAATTCAAACATTTCTTTAAATAAACAGACCATATTTATAAGGATGTTGACTATAAATATTTTTCCGAAAAAATCGACAAAAAATAATTTTCTCGCAAATAATATTGATTTTAAATAAAATATTTATAAAATTTCCTGACTATCCAATTTTTAGTGCACGTGTGATAACATTTTTACTTCTGCATTATTTAACCTTCGTATTATTATTGTGAAACATTAATACTAGTTACATTAATTTTTTATTTTCTGTCATTTTATGTAGTTACAAGGAATATTGAATTTTTCTCTCTTATATATATATATAAATGCTGTGTCCGTTTGTTCGGATGCGTATAACTCCCGAAAAAATCAACCAATTTCCATTATGTTTTTATAAACCTTCCTTTCGTTCCCACGAGTGTTTGTACGCCGTTCTTTTTTATCTGTATTGCCTGCAAAGGTACTAAAATATGCAGAAAGCTCATTTTTACTATTCTTTCGCGTCAGGAAGCGCCTTTGCTGACAGTTGTCTATTTGAACATTTCAGTTTGTAGTTCACAATGTTTTTTTTACATATATACATATACTTTATATATTACTTCTTTCAATTAATTTCACAGAAATGAATAGAACAAAAATCTTTTATGCCACAGCAACGCGTGGCCGGGTAAGCTGGTATTTTATAAAATTACAGACTCCCTATGACTTTACATTAGTTGATAATTCTATACGAATTGTTAATACTGTCTCTTTTTTACTTCTGCATTAATTAATCCATTCAAGTGTTATTTTTGTCCAATTTTTTGTATTTATGAGATAAATGGTTAAGGCTAGTAGGATGTGATATGCCTTAACTTTGCCTTTTTGAAATGTGTAAATTATAGAAATTCACACACACACACACACACACACACACATATATATATATATATATATATATATGCAATTTTATTTATTCTTATATATACAGCGTTTCTCTGAAAATCACCGACAAACTCCGGGAGGTGTTTCCTCATGAAAAAGTAAGCAGAAAATAAATAGGACACTGTGTACCTACATGCAATATTAAGGGGGGGATGTCCCCTTGAAAATCAAAATTGAAAACAGTAATCTCCCGAAATATCGGAAACTAAGTGACATTAAATGACAATACTCTAGACATTGTTTTCTGTTATTGGGAATTTGGGATCCCTAACCTGCAGCAAACATGTGTTTATACCTTCCACGGTAATTAAATTAACAGGGGTGGCCACCCTCTTATTGTATGCAACTTTTGTACCGTCGTGATTTAGGTACGTTTGATGCAAGCATTTTAAGCATTGTCACTTACGTAACAAATGTTGTTGCAAGTGCGTAGGACCCACCGTTTTCGTTCAAAACACACATGAATGTTCGGTCCAGCGTTACAGTCCCTAACACGTAGACCACACTACACAGATGAGTCCATGATTGGCTGCTGGGTCCACTGCACAAGCGATTGTGGAAAGCATTTAAACACTTACTGTAAACAGCCCGTACGACTGATTTACATGCATACAGTACGTAAGTAGTGTGGTAAACAAATGTTGACCTGTGTCAATATCCTACACCCCTGGGTTCTCAAAAAATGGATGTTTAATGTTCGAAACAAATAATGTGTTATGCCTGCGACATAGGCAACTCTCAATCCACATGGCGCGGGGCAGAGGTATTTCATAAGGAATCACCTCCCGGAGTTTGTCGGCGATTTTAGAGACACGTTGTATATAAATCAATAAAATTATACGCGAACTACATAGTTTTATTACAAAACATTTTATCTGATTTAGAGTTTATATAAAATATCATTTTGAGTTCTATATTTTGTTCACAGGCGTTGACTTTTTGTTTCCTGGAAGAGAGGATGTTCTATGAGCATGCGCACATTCATTTTAGTCTGTCTCTTTCTCTTGCTTACTGTTTGCTTTGTGTTGGCGCATACGGATATGCACGAACGCAGTGCTTACTTTTATGTATGTCAGCGTGTTAAAGAACATCAGTTACAAATAATTATTATTTAAAAAAATTAATTGTGCTTTTAAAATCAACGTAATTTATAAAACAGTTTTTACATTTTAACATTCTGAACTAAATGTTATAAATAAAAAAAATGTGAGACAGACATAGTTATTTTCAGTTACACATCAAACTATGCAGGGAGATTGCAGAAACCTTGCAAGTTCTTCGTCAACATGTCTCACGATGTAAATAAAGCATTAAGTATAGCTCGTATCGCACACACTGTCTTATATTTAATAGGTCAGTTTGAAGCAAGACCGTAAGAAAAGGAATTACTTTCACTCTCCCGCAGACAGAATCTTAATGGAATGTGCTCCGTATATCTCGGTCTATCTGCTGTGTGGCAAGGGGCGTGGGAAGAGACATCTCGAGGAAAGATGTTTGTGTTATTTTGTCGCGCCTGTAGAGGCGTGGAAGGCAGAGCGAGGGGATTGGTTGTAGGAACAAGGGGTCGGAGGGGGATGAAGCACCCCTGCCCCAGCCTGTTAGCCAGCGCTGCTCTTTCGGCAAATCTCAAACAACTCTCCCCCATGGCGGGCGGGCCGGCATTCCTGGCCTCAGGCCATCTCAAATTATAACTGGGAGTGGCCTTCCTTCAGCCAGGCCGCTCGGTGTACTCTCCCAGCTGGCACGTTGTACACCCTCCGAGTCCTGCAGGACCTGCATGCAGTCGCACGACTGCTTTGTGCCCTTTGTTCTTACAGCGACGTTACTCCCAGACTTCTGTCAAGTATCCTAGAGTTGAAGCTGATCAAACAACGAGGTCTTGACAGCCGATGAGGGTGAAGCGAGGTGGGTACGGAGCAGCACCGGAATGCAAGGGCGGGGGAAACGCGACATCCCCTATAACACCCGCCGACCAGCGGCATCGCCCGCCACGATTCCCACGTGCGAAAGTCCAGAAGCAACCCCGCCGGGAATCGAATCCGGTTCGACTTGATTGCAAGCGAGCTTTCTAGCCACTGCGCCAATGCGGCCCCTAAGAAACCTAGAGTTAATTTGGTTTTACCACGAGCATAATGTTAAAAGCATCATGTATTTACGGACATGTCCTTATCAAGCAGCCAATGTAAAATCACGCATAGACAGGATGTATCCGGGGAGATGATGGTAACTTTCAGGGATGATGGAGTAGGTCGCAGCATCCATTTGAGATAGGGAACCTCGGTCCGAAAACGCCTCCGTCAAACGTTACAACCACAACAGTGTTGGGGTACCTAATATAGTAGAATACGGAAACAGTTGAGTCGTTGTGGAAGAAAGTGCGACTTGTAATTCCTTAAAGTAAATTACTAACATTACTTTGAAGCCTGCAAACCAGGATAAACATCCTTACCCAAACCGGGAATATAACTAAGGGTATCTGGAGGGTGTCAGTAAAGCATGCTAACCCCGATGGCATGAGTCTGCCGACATGTCCTGGTGCAGCACGTGAGGTGGGGGACGTACGCTCCAGTCATGCACGGAACATGGCATGTGGTGTGTCCTGAAGTACGAGCGTGGGTAGACTGCAGTCTGTGTACGTACATACGAGTGCACTTGATCAGTCTGAGTGAAATGCCGCCCGCCGAACGTGAGGATATGGTGTTAGTGTACGGACATGCTAATGGGAACAGTAGGTAAGCAGCGAGATTGTATCGCGCATCCCAACAATGTTGTTTGTGGTTGTAACGTTCGACTGAGTAGTTTCCGGATCAGGCTTCCCTACCTCAAATGGATGCTGGTGCTCTTCTGCATCATCCTTGCAACTTTCTAACCTCACACCCCGGATACATTCTATATATTTATCACTTTACAAATCTGCTTTGCTTCTTTTAAAAAAGCTAGCTTTATATACAATAAGCTATACTTTCCATAACATAAAGATTATGTCCAGAATGCAGCAGTATACGAAACTTAACTTTGGTATCAAGACAAACTAGTATGCTCAAGACAAACTAGTATGCTCAAGACAAACTAGTATGCTCAAGACAAACTAGTATGCTCATTGTGTACTCCTCAGTCATGTGTATAATTAACATTTCCATGGACCTCATCACTTAATTAATGCGTCAGCCATGTAAAACTATATAATTAATAAAACTTTCAATATTTTACTAATGGTTTTTTACACTCGTATGCATTAAAAAAACAGAAAATAAAATAAAAATGATTTTAATATTCACAAACGTTTACCCAACACTTTTAATTGAGTTTTAATGCTTGTAACTGCGTTCCCCCCGTCACGTTACACGAGAATCACTGTGGCCATTACAATACACGCAGTCACGAAAGGTGACATTTTTCAAATATCGATTTCAAAAGCATTCCGTTAACAGATGGCAGCCTATACACACAACGAGTGTCATGTTCATTGCCAATAAAGTTATTGCTTTTAAACGTGATCACTTTCCTTTTAGTGGCCACTATATATCTAGTTCGGCGTGTTTCTTTTTGTCCCATGTTCTTAGTAGAGAAATGGCCCCTGGTTGAGTTTTCAACCCATCACAGAGCAAGAAGTAACACTACACTGCAAACATTTTTTTTTGGTACTTTTACAAGAAAAATCCTTGGAAACCCAGTTGTCAAGAAAATCTTTTCTAGAACTACAAACAGTGTGCTTGTAAAATATGCAAAACATGTATTTATATAACAACTTCCAATTTTTGATAAATTGAAATAAAATAATATTTTTTTCTTATAGAAAACAAATGTGATTAATTAATTACAGAGAATAAGGAAAAAAATATTTCAAAATATATTTCACGAAATAAAGGTTACACCTTGCTATCACGGGGAAGAGAAGCTACGAGTACGTCTCTTGAGTTATTATCCCACATCCTTGACCAAAGACAATCATGACTTGGGAATTTAACAATTAATTTTGTACTAAAAGAGCAGTGTAAAACCTATAAAACACTTGTGAAGTTATTCGGTAAATAAGAACGCCTTTAATAATATTTAAGTGTTCGGTGTAGATATGAAACATTAACATTGACAGTTAATGAGTAAAAGCGTCAGGTGTTTGTGGATCGCAGCATGTGTGAAGCGTGGCGGACGTTGCCAGCGGCAGGCTGGCTATTGTTTGGGCGCTGCCAGGCATCCTCCAGGTCACAGCACAAGTACACTCTGGAGCGACCCTTGCTACGAGAAGGCGGCTTCACAACTCGCGGTCTGTTCAAGGAGAGGCTTGTCAGCTCTTGATGGAAGCCATTACGTGCACGCACTCAAGTTTAAACATAAGTAGGCCTGTCACGTGGGCGAAAATACGATATTTTAATTCATGCCGTGTGCATTTGGTATTCAACCAATAGAATTGCCGGAGAAAAGAAATATTTTTTTTATATTTAAGATTTGGTTTATTTGTGTTAAATTAAAGACATTTCTAGAAAAAGAAATTCTGATTTCATGTTCTTCATTCCTTTAAAATATATGCATTGGCTGTTTGATTATCTTAAACATTCATTACTCCGTTAGAGAGTTCGATTATTTCGCCAACTGCAGCCACGCACGGCATCCCTGGCCTGCAACATGTCGGATCGCCGTTCGCCAATCAGCGCCAGGTATCCTACTTGCTAATCAGCAGCCCAGCCAATAGGAAACCTTTGGCAGCACGCAGTAGCCAGTCAGACACAATGCCCTTTCCCAGAGTCTCACGAAGCGAATCAGAGATAGGGTACACGCACATAAAAGGAACCGCCACGTATGTTCGTGACTGTGTTCTTATCTACTCCGTGACTGTGTTCTTATCTACTCCGTGACTTCAACAAAGTTAAGTCGATTGTGTGTCTTGTGGGACTGGTTAAAGGTAAGTCTAACATATTCACTTTGAACAACACATTTTCCCCCTATGTGCACGCTATTACACCGACGTGTGCTACGTCAACTAAGTCTACATGACGAGAGAACTGCGTTGCAATGCCTACTGTTTCAAATACACAAAACTATTGAATGCGCGTCCGAAGTGCTGACATACGAAAATAATACACACTTTAGGCAAGGCCTGTCAAGTGCTTCCAAGATGTCACGTACATTAGAAACACAATTTCAGAGCATTATAAATTGGCTAAAAAAAATAAACAAATAAAGGTTTATTCAGAGCGATGCATCTCAAAACATACACGTCAGATTCATACCAATTAATTTAAGGGCCCTGCGTTGAACTTTTCTACAGACTTTCCGCCAATAAAATGAGAGTATCACCGGGACAGGCAGCACAACGAGAACATTGCACGCCAGTTGTGTGTAGTGACTATGGTGCACTTAATGCGCGTGGCATTGACGCCCTTATCGCTGCAGGTAGACCGGGAGCGGAGTAGAGTGCAGCATGCTGGCTGAGACTGTACCTCACCCCTGGTCCCTCTGCCACCCGCGCCGCTCAGGTTACCTTCAATTTTTGGGTGGGCCGAGTGTTGTGAGCAGGNCCCCCCCCTTCGCCTGTCTTCAAGCACACTGCTGTGCCACACTCGTGTGCGTGGTGCTCGCTCGGCATAACACCCTTATAATGATGTTTTACTTCAAGGCTGTCATTAGAATGGCATACTTTCACACACACAAGTAAATGTCTCCGTCTACAACAACACTGTATGTCAACAACCCGCAACTCTTCTTATTGCTTGTAAACATAGACTCTTGGCTAAACCACATCCATACTCAAGATCTGCTCCCTTCTCTTGTAATTTTATTTACGTTGTTACAGCATAGTTGTACATGGCGAAATTAAGGACAATGCAATTTTATTTACATTTTATCATGAAAACCACTCATTTAAAAGAGGCCAAAATTTTGTTTGATATTAGTAGTGTATATATGGGGAGTTTGGCCTAATGTATTTTAAATGGGAGATTTCAGATTGTGCGGTTTGGGAAAGCTTCTTCGCTAACTTAGATAATAAATACAGTTTTTTGATTTGACATGCTCTATGCCTATAAAACCAATATGGCTACCAAAATCAGACATATATTTGAAAGGTTACTGAGCATAACCGCTGATCACCTTCGTGTAAGTTCGACAATCTCGAGTCGAGCTGAAGAACGTTATGCACTAATTAGACTTCAGAGAGGAGACCTGACATGTAATAACTGAATGAGAGGTTTTTGCATGGTTCCGCTATACTCTGTGTGTAGTTTCGGTACCATTTAATAAAAACAGTTAAGTTTTAAAAAATAATTTTATTCTGCACATAATTTACTGTCTCGACGATTTTATGGAATAGAAATATGCAACTGAGATTTTTAATTTTTTTATTGACTCTATATGTGACTATTCTAAGCCCATCATACGAGTAACGTATGATGGGACTAGACTCTCTGCACAAGTATTATAAAATCATGGTATGGATCAATATCTGCCAACACTTGTATAGGCATAATTTATTAATCGAAATACCAAAAGTACAAGGCCCATGAGACCTGGAATGTACGAGGGCAGCTCGGGTGATAGACAGTATTATCTTTCGTGCTCTTCTCAGATATCAATCCTTCAATCAATACCAATTCTCCTCACCAATCCGCATCAATCCACAAAGATCCTCACCAACCTGCACCAATCCACCTCACCAATCCTGCTCACTAATCCTCCTCCTCAATACTCTGCAATACTCTGCAATCATCCTCCACAGTCCTCCTCCACATTATTCTGCAATCCTTCTCCAAACTCCTCCGCAAACATCCTCTGCAATCCTTTTCCACAATCCTCCTCCAAAATCTTCAGCAATCCGCACCAATCTCCAGCAATGCTCCTCCAAAATCCTCCGAAATCCTCCTTACCAATCCTCTACAATCCTCTTCCGCAATCCTCTGCAATCATCAACAACCCTCTTCACCAATCTTCAACAATCCTTCGCAATCTTCACCAATCCTCGTCATTCAATGGAAAACAGTCGTGTGCTTTGGCCGACTTGGTTGCACAGGTTCCAGGGTGAGGAGATAGCAGCCACCAGCCATGACGCCACACACATGGCCGGCCTGCCGGTGGACGCGCAAGTGACATCATGGTGTACATCACTATTACCCGGTGCCCCCAAGTATACTAAATAACCTAAGTGGAAGAACCACCTAAGTGACACCCTCATAAATATCACTGGATAAATTCGGTATAAATATATGATGTGTGAAATACATAATGTAGGCTGTTAGACAACGTTTGGACCGAGATTAAAAATGATGTAAAGTCCTGACGGGTCCACAGTTCAAATATCGACATGTGAAATTGATAATTTTTAGCACATGCTGTGCGATGCATTAATGCAGTACAATGCTTACATGCAGTGCGATGCATTCATGCATTGCGATGCATTCATTCAGTACGATGTATTTATGCAGTGCAATTCTTACATGCATGCGATGCATTCATGCATTGCGATGCATTAATGCATTGCGATGAATTCATGCAGTACGATGTATGTATGCAGTGCAATTCTTTTTAACAATGCAATTAATGCGGTCCAATGCATTCATGCAGTGCGATGCACTCATGCAGTGTGATGCACTCATGCTGTGCGATGCATTNGCAGTACGATGTATTTATGCAGTGCAATTCTTTTTAACAATGCAATTAATGCGGTCCAATGCATTCATGCAGTGCGATGCACTCATGCATTGCGATGTACTCGTGCAGTGCGACGTATTCATGCGGTGAAATTATTTTATTCAAAGCGGTCTAAGGCACTCATGAAGTGCGATGCACTCAGGCAGAGCGATGCATTCATGCAGTGCGATGTATTCATGCCGTGCGATGTATTCATGCAGTGCGATGTATTTATGCAGTGCGATGTATTCATAAAGTGAAATTATTTTTATTCAATGCAATTAATGCGGTCCAAGGCAATCATGCAGTGCGATGCAGTCATGCAGTACGATGCATTCATGCAGTGCGATTTATTCATGCAGTGCAATTCTATTATTTAATGCAATCTATGCCATCCAAAGCATTCATGCATTGCGATGTACTCATGCAGTGCGATGCATTCATGCAGTGCGATGTATTCATGCAGTGCAATTTTTTAATTTAGTGCAATTAATGCGGTTCAAAACAATCATGCAGTGCGATACACTCATGCAGTGCGATGTATTCCTTCAGTGCAATTTTTTTATTCAATACAATTAATGCAGTCCAAAGCATTCATGCAGTGCGATGCTTTGATGCTGAGCAATGCTTCCATGCAATGCAAATTAATGCAGTGCAATGCTTTGATGTGGTTCGATGCATTCATGCACAATACGATGCATTCATGAAGTGCAATGTATTCATGCAGTGCAATTCTATTTTCAATGCAATCAATGCGGTCGAAGACATTTATGCAGTGCGATGCTCTCATGCAGTGCGATGTATTTATGCAGTACAATTATTTAATTCTATGATATTAATGCTGTCCAAACATTAATGCAGTGTGATGCACTCATGCAGTGCGTTGTATTGATACAGTTCAATTATTTTATTTAATGCAATTAATGTGGCCCAATGCAATCATGCAGTGTGATACACTCATGCTGTGCGATGCATTCATTCAGCGCGATCCATTTATGTAGTGCGATTTATTCATGCAGTGAAATTATTAAATGCAATGCATCTAATACAGTCCAAGGCACTCATGCAGTGCCTTGCAATCATGCAGTGCGATGCACTCATGCAGTACGATGTATTCATGCAGTGCGATGTATTCATGCAGTGCAATTATTTAATTCAAAGAATCTAATATAGAATAAAAAGTTAGAGGTTAACTGAAAAAACAGAAACAGCCATTGCCTATTTGATAAGTAATCAATTTTTGAATAATATTGATAATATAAACCGGTCTGTCACACCATAAAGCACAGTTATTTACATTTTCTTATGAAATGGAATTCCAAGAAAAGTATATCGATTGGTAAGACGACATAATACTGAATCATTTAGAGCGCTTTGCTTGAAACTGTTTACAGGTAATAGGAATGAACCAGTTCTAAATAAATTTGTAAATGAATTAAGAAAGCTGTAAAAATGCATAAAAATGAATGTAATCAACCAACATGGATAACTAAGGGTATAATGATTTCCAGTAAAAAAATTAAATATTTACATGAAATTAAGAGGCAAACTGATAGTGAAAGTTTCCTTGATTATTATAAGGCATATAAAAGAATGGTATATTGTAATACAATTAAACCAGCAAAGAGAAATTTTATATGTAAAAAAGTTAGTAAATGTGTAACTAAACTCCATAAGTTACGGAAAATAATTATTCAAGAAATGGGTAAGGATAAAAGTAAACATTTAAACAATATTAAACAGAAAATTTTGAACCTAATTCAGTAAATGAAACATAGATTAGTAAAATAATAGCCAAACTAAAAGATAAAAAGTCACAGGACATACATGGGTTTACAAATAGTTTTATTAAATCATGTAAAATAGACTTAAACGTCTAACATGTCTAATTAATCAAAGTTTTAAAGAAGGAGTTTTTCCAGATAGGCTTAAGTACGCAAAAGTGATACAATTTTTCAAGAAATGAGACAAACAAGACATGTTAAATTATATACCAATTAGTATATTACCAATGTTCTCGCAAATTTTTGAAAGAGCAATGTAGAGTAGATTAATTTTATGTTTGGATTATAATAATATTCTCTGTAAAGAACAAAGGGGTTTTCAAAAAGATAAATTTACAATGAACTCAGTTTTTCAACAAACAAAATCAATCATAAATTCATTGGAAGATAGAAAAATCTGTGGAATTTTTTGTGACCTATCCAAAGCTTTTGACCTTGTCAATCATATGATTATTTATTTTAAAAAAATGGCTCATGGTATTAAGGGTGTAGTACTAAACTGGTTTAAGTCCTATCTTATTGACAGATTTCAAAAAGTAGAGATTTTAGGAGAAAATGGTGTAATAGTTTCTGATTGGGAAAAAATTAAAGACAGGTGCCTCAAGGTAGTATTTTTGGACTTTTGTTATTTTTAATTTATACAAATGATACACCTGAAGAAATTAAACATGAACATACAACTCTTTTTGTAAATGATACCAGTAATGTTGTTAAAGGTAACAACAATAGAAAATACCAAAGCCAAAATATTAGAAATTTTACAAATACATATTAGATAACTGGTTCTTGGCTAATAAATTAATTTTAAATGTAGGTAANCAAAATATTAGAAATTTTACAAATACATATTAGATAACTGGTTCTTGGCTAATAAATTAATTTTAAATGTAGGTAAAACAAAATGTATTAATTTTAATAAATTATGTGCAAAAGTTTTGATGTATTCCCTACTAATAATAATAATGATGTAACAAAAAGTTGAAACGGTAATAACATTTTTGGGATTTCACTTTGATAATAATTTAACTTGGCGAGAACATATAAACATTCTTGAAAATAAATTATACTTAATATGTTTCCTTTTGAGATCCTTAAGAGATGTAGCAAATGAAACAATTCAAAAGATGGTCTATTTCGCGTACTTTCATTCACTAATAAAATACGGATTAGAGTTCTGGGGAAATACAACTAAAAGTAAGAAAATCTTTTTACTGCAAAAAGGCACTTCAAATAATAGCAAAATCTGAAAGATATATATCTTGTAGAAATGTTANAGAAAATCTTTTTACTGCAAAAAGGCACTTCAAATAATAGCAAAATCTGAAAGATATATATCTTGTAGAAATGTTATTAAAATATATCATATTCGGCCACTTTACAATCAATATGTTTTAGTCATTATTCAAAATGGTAAAACAAAATTATGTTTTGTATAAAAAAAAAAACGAAATAGTACAGTCATTAACCAGAAATTCTCATAATTTGAGAATTGTACAACATTCGGGTACATNAAAAAAAAAAACGAAATAGTACAGTCATTAACCAGAAATTCTCATAATTTGAGAATTGTACAACATTCGGGTACATTTTATGCTAATGGTCTCTTTTATACAAGTCTATGTTTCTATAATAAATTATCTGAAACCATTTCAATGGAAAATGTTATCAAAAAATTTAATAAAATGATTAACAATATTTTTGAAAATAAATATTTTATAGTCTTAAAGAAATTGAAGAATATCTAGTGCAAGGCTGAATAGAGAGTATATTAAACATGATTGTATGGTTTTTATTACATATATTGACAGAAAGGAGATATCATGATTTAATTGTTTATGTCTATATTTAAATTTATTTATAAATTGGTATTGTTCAAATATGTTAATACCAAATATAATGTTTTGAGCTTATCAAGGCTGCGCATCGTGGACCTCATGTACCAGTCAATTAAAATTCAAAACAAAACTAAAAGAATTATTATGGGATACCATGTTTTTTTACTCACTTATAAAAACGTTTAATTTAATAAGGGTTCTGTAGTTGCATTATAATCACTTACTGTGTTATTGTAATTTATAGCAGAAATATGTTGAAAATAAGTTCTCATCTGCTATCTAATAATTTTGTGTTTTTGTAACTGTAGTCGATCTTTCTCTTTCTATTATGAAAAATGTAACTGTACTGAATGTTTGAAATGCATTTTCATTAAATTCCATATTTTATCTTGTTTAAAACTGTATGTTATCGTGTATGTATTGTATGCAGTGTTGTTCATGGGAAATTGTAATAAATATATATATATATATATATATACACATATATATATGTGTGTGTATATATAAATTATGCGTGCACAGTGTTTGGCTTTCGGATACGTTTTGTGAGGGCATTTTACGGCCTAAGGCATGCTTACGTTTCGTGATTTAAAACACCTGTCTTACAGGATGCGTAAGTACTGTTTTCCCATTTTGTATGTGTAAATATATTTCGAAAGTGGTTTAAGGTCCTACCCGCCCAGTTAACTATAGTATTTGAAAAATTTTAAATACAAATTTTTGTGTTCATAGTCTGTTTGCATGTGAAAAAAATAATACTAAGGGTACAATACAAATAACTCATATTTTGGCATGTATATAGATCTGTATATTGGTACTTCTTTTCATCGTATTTTGTCTATTCCTGCCTTAATATTTAAAAAAAATTAAAAATTGATTGGAGGTATTAGCAGGCGAATGACAGTGTTACCATGGAGCCGAGTGAAAGAAATAAGCAATGGAAACAGCAGACTATGCTCCGATGTTCATAAGGCAGTGTGTGTGGAGGCTGTGCTGCCATCTGGTGTTATGTTTTAGGACAGAAGGATGGAGAAGAAAGCAAACACGCTCGTCTTCAAGGAAGAAAAGAAGAAACAGGAGAAGAATATGTTGAATGCAAAAGCAACTTTTCAGACTGTACGGGTTTATAATTTCACTTGTACACTGCAAGTCTGTCTGGTGTGTTTTATGTGTATAGTTGTACTTAAAAAAAAATTAATAAGTCAAGTTATATTTCGGTTTCATTGTAGTTGGAAGGAAATATAACTATAATACTGAGAATAGGTTCAACCAGTTGTCATATATCCATAATGTTGTTACTCCTTGTGGTGCATACTGTAGACAGTTCTGAAGAGAGAAGTACACTACGTCATACCTCCCACTCCACTTTACTCTTTCCTTTCTCCCTGTTCCCTGTCCATCATTGACTATATTACGTAAATACAGTCAGCTCTCAACCCTACTACCTTTCATGGTTCGTGGAAACAGGATTGTTATTTTGAGGAGTTCATTATTGGAATTTGGACTGATTTTGACCCACTCATAGCTCCTTTGTGCAAAAATTGCATTAAAACTGTACATAAGCCATGGCTCTTGCGGAAAAGTGTTAAATAGGTTTTCGTGGTTTCCTGTTCCATTGGAGTTGTGTCTGATGACAAAAAGACTGCAGAAAGCTTAGTTTTGCAAACATTTTCAAGCATTCTTGCTGAAAATTCTAAGAAATTACTCTCTTAAACAAACCCATTTAAATCTCACTTTGTATAGAATTTGAAGAGTAATTCAATAAGCTGTCGATCTTAGAAATTGGTCAAATAGTTTGCGAGATACGAATGTTTGAATTTCAAGTTTTCTTGCCCATCCTGCAAAATTTCATTCTCCATACCTCTTGTCTCAAATTTGTCAGGAGCAATGGAGCAATGAAGAGTGCACATTCCTACAGTTTTCAGGGGTGCTCTTTCTATTGAATTGTGTCTGGTAAGTGCAGTGTTAACATCCCTAACAAAGAAACTGCTATTTAGAGGTATTGCAACAGTAATAAACATTGAAAAATTACTGACAATAAGGTGCTTTAAGAAATTACATTCTGTGCAGTTTGATACCAAGTTAGTTAGAAAAAAAATTGTTTGAGCCTACAAACATTTTTTTTGCAGGTCAGGTTTGACCTTTTCTAATTTCTCTGGAACATTTAGGAAAATACTGTTGCGAGTTATCTCTAGCTGGGGGTTACTGAGATTCCACTCAAAGGTACTCTGTGCATGGTTGCCTTGTGGAGACTGGTTGTTGGGGCTACTGTCATTTCTACTATCAGAGACCAAGTTTTCTCAGCCATGAGAATGGGTCAGTTATATGCAATACATAGCCTCTGCTGGTCACGGGAACCCACACCACCTCGTGGTACCAGCAGGTGATCTTCAGGTCAAGAAATGCAGGCAACCCCAGGAGGGCCCTGGTTCAATTTGAAAGGGGTATCCACCTCCATCACGGGAGCATAGATTGTGGGCAGTCACAACAGCAGAGCTTGCTGGTGGTATGGTAATGGACTTGGCTACTGTCTAGACACCCACGAGTAATAGGAAGGAGAACCACAGACTGGCCAGTCGTGATTGTGGTTCCACTATACCCAGCATGGCCATACGGCTTGGACTCAGGCTGGCAAGGGTTTAAATACCCGCTGGACTGTGGCTCTGAAGATTTGGCACTCTTGCGGGGTCTGGGCAGGGAATCCCCATCAGCTTAAAGTAGCCAGCTGGACACCTTAAGACCGCAGACTAGGTGCCTAGTATATTGGTGGGGTTTTGTGGGCGGAGGCAGCTGTGTTATTCGTTACAGGAAGGTCCCCTGGTGCCCTGTTTCTCGGAGTAGGTCCCGGCTGTGGTTGTAGCCTGATGATAAAAACTGGCAAATTGGATCATAGTCCAGGGCACCAGTCTCTGTATGTAGGCTGCTGGTTGAACTTGGATGGTTGTCCGACTCCAAACCGACAGGGTGTAAGAATTAGCGTGATGCAAAAATTTTTTTTTTAAAAAAGACCATACTGTCTTAAATGAAAGAAATACTTTGCATTGCAATGCATAATTTCGACACGTTACGTAAGTACGTCACGCTACGAACCATGCAATGCATTCATGCAGTGCAATTAATGCTGTGGTGTGCAATGCAATCATTCAGTGCAATGCCTCCATGAATTGCAATTAATGCAGTGCGATGCTTTCATGCAGTGCAATGCTTCCATACAATGCAATTAATGCAGTAAAATGCTTTCATGCAGTGCGATGCATTCATGCAGTATGATACATTCATGCAGTGCAATTATTCATTCAATGCAATTATTGCAGTACAATTAATGCAGTGCGATGCATTCAGGTAGTGCAATTATTTCATGCAATGTAATTAGTGCAGTGCATGGCATTCATGCAGTGCGATGTATTTATTCAGTACAATACTTTCATGCAATGCAGGGAAATACTTTGATGCAGTGCGATGTATTCATGCAGTGCGATGCATTTATTCAGTGCAATTCTTTCATTCAATGCAAAAAATGCATTAGAATACATTCATGCTGTGCAATGCTTCCATGTAAAAAAATNAGTGCAATTCTTTCATTCAATGCAAAAAATGCATTAGAATACATTCATGCTGTGCAATGCTTCCATGTAAAAAAATATATGCTGTACAATGCTTTCATGCAGTGCGATGTATTTATACAGTGCAAAGATTTCATTCAATGCACTTAATGCAGTACAATGCTTTCATGCGGCTCAATGCATTCATGCAGTGTAATTGATGAAATAAAACTTGTGGTAATTTATAGTTTAAGTATTTAGTTTATTATAANAGTGCAATTCTTTCATTCAATGCAAAAAATGCATTAGAATACATTCATGCTGTGCAATGCTTCCATGTAAAAAAAATATATGCTGTGCAATGCTTTCATGCAGTGCGATGTATTTATACAGTGCAAAGATTTCATTCAATGCACTTAATGCAGTACAATGCTTTCATGCGGTTCAATGCATTCATGCAGTGTAATTGATGAAATAAAACTTGTGGTAATTTATAGTTTAAGTATTTAGTTTATTATAATAATATAACAACAGTTCAGCGAGCAGTCGGAAGAACATTAACAACAAAACAAAAAACACATAGAGGTGACGGTGTTAGTGTCGCCGCCATAGATAATATAATTGCGTTTATGTTACACTCCAACATCATCCCTTGGACATAAACCCATTCTGGTTGAGCAGTAATCACGCTTCAGTTGAGGTGTCCCTTCTACTGGCTTGCTTTAGTCCATATAATGACTTTTTANCTACTGGCTTGCTTTAGTCCATATAATGACTTTTTAAATAAGCATACTTGTATATCATTTTCTTTGAAGTTAAAAGGTTGACTCATATATATTTGTTCTTCTATTTCGTCCTGTAAGAAGGCAGACACGGCATCCATCTGGTGCATTTGCAAATTATATTTCACTGCTAATGCAAACAAATATCTCAGGGATGTATATCTGATTACCGGAGAATAAACTTCATTGTAATCCAATCCTTTTCTTTGAGCGCATCCTTTGATCACTAATCTTGCCTTGTATTTTGCTATATTGCCTTTTTCATCTCTTTTGGTTTTAAAAACCCATTTACAGGATATAGCTTTCTTACCGGCAGGCAAATCACACAACAACCAGGTATTATTTTTCTTTAATGAGTTGTACTCATCATCCATAGCTTTACTCCAATGACTGGATTCAGAGCTAGATAGAGCCTCTTCTAGAGATGAGGGATCCTCACTTACAGCCCAACATGCATAGTGTAAGTCTCCATCCTTTTCTATAGAAACTGGTTTTCTTCTACGTGGTCTCGTGTTTACATATTTATTCGGAGAGTCAGTGCTCGGTTCATAGGTTTCATCTTCTCGATCAGACACTTCTCTTGTAGAGTTAAAACTGTCGTCTGATATCAGTGTAGAGATACTCTGGTCGTGGTTTGCGGAGCCAGGGTTATCTTCTGTCTGAATCTGAGCTTGAGCAGGTTCATCCAACGGCATAGACATCTGTAATGTGGTATTGGGGTTCACATTAGATATAGTTTTATCATGGTGGCAGTCTTCTAGAAATATGACATTCCTGCTCTTAGTAATCTTCTTTGTATTTGGATTCAATAATCTGTACCCTTTGGTATTTTCGCAATATCCCAGAAATATCATTTCTGCAGATTTTGAATCCCACTTCAATCTTTTCTCCTTTGGCACGTGAACCATGGCTTTGCAGCCAAATATTCTTAAATGAGAAAGGTTTGGTTTGATACCTGTCAGTTTCTCTTCGGGTGTCACGTAGTCAAGGACTCTAGTCGGAGAACGATTTACTATGTGAGCAGCTGTCTCCACTGCCTCTGCCCAATATTGCTTTGAAAGTCCAGCATCAAACAACATGCATCTAGCGCGCTCGACGAGTGTGCGATTCATTCGCTCGGCAAGCCCGTTTTGTTCAGGCGTGTACGGCGTGGTAGTCTGATGCTTGATGCCGGAACCTGACAAATAATTAGACAAATGATTATTAATATATTCTAAACCATTGTCGGTGCGAAGAGTTTTTATCTTACTCTCCAGTTGATTTTCCATTTCCTTTTTATATACTTCAAAGACTTCTTTTATATTCATTTTGTTTTTTAGAAAGTAAACAGCAACTTTTCTAGAATAGTCATCAACAAAGGTGATGAAATACCTGGCTCCTCCCATTGAGGGCATCTCCATAGGGCCACACAAATCCGAGTGTATTATCTCTAGTGGGGCCGTTGCCCTGGAGCCAATATTCTTAAACGGAAGTTTTGAATGTTTACCCTTTAAACACGGAATGCAATTACTTTCACTGTCTTTAGTATTGGATAATTGTACACCCTCAGTACATGATGGCAATCTAGTAACATCCTTGTAATTTAGATGTCCCATTCTCCGGTGCCAAATATCTAAGCTCTGACCCTCTGGTTTTGAAATCATTGCATTTCCTTGACATATATTTAATTTATACATGTTATTAGTCAGTCTAGCAGATGCTACTAATTGCTTTTGTGCATTGTAAATCTCACAGCCAGTTTTATTAAATATAACTTGACAGTTATTCTTTGCCAACTGACTCACTGATAACAAGTTGGTACTTAATTGTGGAACATATAAAATATCTCTCACCTGTATGTGATTTATTTTACCATCTTCACCCAAGAGATCCAGGTTTACATTACCTATCTTTTCTACGGCGACTGAAGTACTGTTGGCAACCATTATCTGTTGAATCGGAGGTGCCCGGACATCATACATCCAGTCAGATACATTTGTCATGTGTGAAGATGCGCCGGAATCTACATACCATTCCACTCTGTCAATTTGTTCATGAACTGTTGAAAAAACTGCTGCAAAACCTTTATCATTAGTTCTCCTTTTGCTTTTACAGAATTTACTGAAATGTCCATACTTGTTGCAATTATAGCATCGGGGACTTCGGGGGCTATCAGGCTTATTGTACTGGTTATTTTGATAATTATTTTTGGGGGTATTTTTATGCTTTGTATAAAGAACCGAGACACTTGACTCCTTAACTTCTTGCAGTAGCTTCGTTTTGATTGAGTCTGTACTTATCTTTACACCGGAGCTCTCCAACCCCATGATCATTGGCTTGAATTGTTCCGGCAAGCCAGCCAACATTAATGTGCCCAACCATTCATCGTCTACGCAAAATCCAATATTCCTCAACTTGTGTGCTGTGGTTACTATTTTATTGACGTATTCTTCAATACTTGAACAGCTATCTAGCGTAGTGTTCACCAAATCCCGGAGTAACCCAACTTTTCTTGTTAAACCCGAGTCTTCAAATGCATTCTGTAGATTTTGCCATACCTCGGTAGAAGTCTTTGCATCTTGAACGTGGATATAATTTATCGGATCCACAAGCAAAATGATTTTCGACTTAGTCTTGAGGTCACGCTTCGGATCTATTGCACCGCCGTCGGGTTCAACGCACTCCCACAAGTCTTCGTGCTGTAAAAACGTTTGCACCGAAAACTTCCAGGTGCTATAGTTCTCTCTTCCCAATAATTTGTCTATTTGCACGTTAGACATAGCCATGTTACTTCGGAGCAAATTCAAATTTTTGCTTTGTAACGGCTAACTTAAAAAAAATCAGAGAAAACTTCGCGGAACTAAAAAACTTTTTTTACTAACGGAATTACTCTCACAACTTTATGACTTTAACGGCCGTACTGGGCCCATAAGCTGATGAAATAAAACTTGGGTAATTTATAGTTTAAGTATTTAGTTTATTATAATAATATAACAACAGTTCAGCGAGCAGTCGGAAGAACATTAACAACAAAACAAAAAACACATAGAGGTGAAGGTGTTAGTGTCGCCGCCGTAGATAATATAATTGCGTTTATGTCACACTCCAACAGTAATTACTTTATTCAATGCAAAAAATGCAGTGCAATACATTCATATAGTGCGATACGTTCATGCAGCACAATGCTCACGTGCAATGCATTTAATGCACAACAATGAATTCATACAGTTCAGTGCTTTCATGCAGTGCACTGCACAAATGCACTGAATGACAGAATTTCATTGCACGAAAGCATTGTACTGCATTAAATACCTTACATGAAAGTGTAACACTGCATGAATGCTTTGCACTGCATTAATACATTGCACTGCATTATTTGCATTGCACCACATGAATGCATTGCACAGCATTAATTGCAATGCATGAAAGCATTACACTGCTTAAATTCTTTGCACTGCTTTAATTCCATTGTTTGAAAGTTTTGCACTGCGTGAATGCATTGCACTCCATTAATGTCATTAAATGAAAAAAATACCTCGCATGAAAGCATTGTACAGCACGAATGCATTGCAGAGCATTAAGTGAATGCATTGCATGAAGTATTGCACATCATGAATGCATTGCAAAAATGAATTCATTACACTGCATTGTTTGCATTGCATGAATGCATTAAACTGCATGAATGTATTGAACTGCTTTAATTTCATTTCATTGAAGAATTGCACTGCATGAATGCATTGCACAGCATTACTTGCATTTCATGAAAGGAATTGACTGCATGAATGCATTGCACAGCATATTTGCATCGCATGAAAGAATTGCAGTGCTCATGCAATGTATTGTGCAATGCTATACTTTCGGGCAATGCAATGCTTTCAGGTTTTATAAGGCTTTCATATAATGTGACGTGCTCTCGGTACGTCCCTTGTCGAAGGGAGACGGTTGAGCGCGCGATGTCCCTCGAGCTGTGAAAGTGTCGGGCGCCAGCTCAGTGTTGAGCAATGAGATCGGATCGTGGGTAATCACCCTAGGGGACTCGAGGTAACACACCGTCAGATAATAGGAAACTGCGAGCTGTATGGCCGCTGCGCACACCTGGATTATTGAATGCACTATTGGTTATATGAAAGATGATGATTTTATTGAACACTTAACCGAACAGACATGTGGTGACCGGGTGGTCGTACAATATAACCCACTAATGGATTACGATTAATTAAGGTGCGTGATTCTGCTCTCCCCTCGGTGCGATGTAAAATAAAATACCAGTTATTTCGCGGATGATGTGATGCTACGATTTCTGAGTGAGGTTGCAGCCTGAGGGGCTGGCACCGAGGTTCTTGTGAAGCGAGAGACTTAACACGTTCGCCCGCGTTGAAGTGATGAAGCCTAATAGCATGAGAACTGCGCCGGCTCCCGCTACCTGAGCGCGGTCGACGCCAAGCGGTGGAAAGATGAAACATAAATGCTACTTAAAAATGCTAATGAGATGTAATTAACCTTAAATTAATATAATCAACAACAATTACCCTATACAACTTAAATAATAAAACATAATTACCCTTGCACAAATACACAATAAATCAGGGTTATATTAATATTAAATATTTGCATCGCAGCAGCCACTATATTGCCAACTTNCATTGAACACTTAACCGAACAGACATGTGGTGACCGGGTGGTCGTACAATATAACCCACTAATAGATTACGATTAATTAAGGTGCGTGATTCTGCTCTCCCCTCGGTGCGATGTAAAATAAAATACCAGTTATTTCGCAGATGATGTGATGCTACGATTTCTGAGTGAGGTTGCAGCCTGAGGGGCTGGCACCGAGGTTCTTGTGAAGCGAGAGACTTAACACGTTCGCCCGCGTTGAAGTGATGAAGCCTAATAGCATGAGAACTGTGCCGGCTCCCGCTACCTGAGCGCGGTCGACGCCAAGCGGTGGAAAGATGAAACATAAATGCTACTTAAAAATGCTAATGAGATGTAATTAACCTTAAATTAATATAATCAACAACAATTACCCTATACAACTTAAATAATAAAACATAATTACCCTTGCACAAATACACAATAAATCAGGGTTATATTAATATTAAATATTTGCATCGCAGCAGCCACTATATTGCCAACTTAGTAATGTCACATGTCCCTGGCTGGCTGGGTATGTGATGACAGTCTTTAAACACAATAAATATGATATAAATAAATACTGAATAGATACACTGAACCAACAAATAATAATGATTAAATTATTAAGCTCTTATTAATTAATGATGCTGATGCAATTTACACACATGGAACAAATACACTTGATTATTATGACGCTGAATAAATACATATAACCCTGAATAAACTATACTGCTGCACTCCGATCAATTATGCCGCACTGATGTAATTATATTGACGAACGCTGATTGATTACATAACACTGAATACACTATACCTCTTGCCCACATGCCTGCTGGTGTGGTGCATCTGGAGTTGAGGACACTACTGTGGCAGTCACAGTGGGCACAAAGGTACCAGTGAACACCTGGTTCACGTCAAACACATTATTGCAATGCACTCATGCCAAGCAATGCTTTCATACAGTGCATTCATGCAATACATTGCATTCATGCAATACAATGCATTCATGCAATACATTGCATTCATGCAATGCAATGTATTCGTGCAATGCAATGAATTCATGCTATGTATAGCTATTAATACAGTACAATGCATTCATATAGTGCCGTGCACTACTGAATGTTTTCATGTAATGATCTGCATTCATGCAATGCAATGCTTTCATGTTTCATAAGGCTTTGATGTGAACCGCACGTCCACGAGTCCTTTTGCCCACTGACTGCCACAGTATGTCCACACCAGACGCACCTCACCGACAGGCTTGTGGGCACGAGTGCTTATTATTTATTCAGTTTATTTCATCAGTGTTTTTGTTAATAGTGTCAGTGTATAGTTAATTAATAATTTGGTTTGTCATCGGAGACAATCTGCCCAGCCACAGCCAGAGACATGTGACATTCTACATTTGGCAATGCTGTGGCTGGTGCAATGAAAACATTTAGAATAAGTATAATCATTTCTATTATGTATTTGTGTAAGGATATTTATGTTTTCTTGTGTTAATTTAGTTCCTATCATTTTCCATCCCATAATCATCTTTCAGTGTATATTGTGTTTCACCGCATGGTGTCGGCTGCGCCTAGGCGGCGGAAGCCGGCGCACATTTCCCCCAGTATTCGCCAGCACTTGGACGAGCTCGGACGTTACACTCTCCCCACTCCGCAGAAGCCCTAGCAAGGACATCATCTGTCGAATAGTATCCAGTCGCATCGATAACATTGTAAATCATTATCATCATCTCTTTCATTATTTAACTTGCATAGCGCAGAAGGGAGAACGACATTATTATTTATCGGGAATCGTAAAGTGCATTTCGAGCTTCACATTATGAGACTATGTGGTCGCTTGTAGTTCTGGGCCATTCAGGCCACGTGTCTTCTGTATAGTTGTGTGTACATAACGGGGTAATAAATACTTTAAAATCCAGCACCTCTTTTTTTATTGATAATTAAGTATGGTGTGCGAGGTGGCCGACAGCCTCGGCAACGTGTGTATGACGGAGTGTTTACCAGAGTCCCTAGGCTGTTGACCGAACGACCCTACATCTCATCAGCTCACCGCAGAGCTGTGGCGCCGGGCACACACATATTACTTCACAACTCTGGGAACACCGCAGATCAAGTTGGCTTTATCGCCGTAGCCAAGCTTGGTCACATCAAATTGGTGCGCCATCTTAGGGGCGAGATGTCGAAAACACGTGTAAAACTGTGAGTGCGGAGCGCGGGATCGCATGGTTTTTTTTAAAATGTGTATTTATCTCTCTTTTGCCTCGAGATAATCGATTGTGTAAATTAGAGAGGCGATATCGAGAGACGTGTATTAAGAGCAGCCGCCATGTTTACCACGAGCCACGTGGATAGTTACCAATTAAATACAAAGAATTTAAACTGGACGACATCAAACGGTAAGAGTGAAAATTTATGTCTAAAATACGTTCGGAAACTAACTAACACGAACCCTTTTTGTGCTAATAAGTGTCTCTGTGAAGAAGGAGCAAATGCGCGACGACTCGCGGAGAACATTAAAGCGAGCACCAGTGAACTAATAAAAAAAGTCGTTATCAGCACTGCAAACGGTAAACAAGCATGGTTATGTGTCGAGAGTAACCGACCGCTGGTTTTCGGGAATGACTTTGGCGTTAACGGCCACGCGTGCCAGTGCGGACTAGGATAGTCACGAGGGACATTGTACCAGTCCGAAACAACTGGACAAAGTGTAGAGGCTGCCATAGTTGACATTTTTCGTGACCGAAGGTGTGCGAAACAAATAATCTGTGCAGGGGTAGGTGAAGGAACAATACATTGCCAAGTGTGTCGCCGAAGTTACCACACTGTGTGCTTAACGGAAACCGAACGCGCGACCGTGGACAGTCATGGTAATATTCGGTGCGACGAGTGTGTGCGGACCACCGATCGGAACCATGTTCATCCCGCGGGGCATTTCGGGCGCGAACGGTTGGCCCACGTACCCCGGGCGNCCGACACCACAGCCCAAGGGGGCACCCTTAGTGCATAGTTATTGCACACTACTTTCAGCCAAGTGCTGCCAATTTCAATGCACACACAAATAGGTTAAGAGCCAGCTGATGAGATGCACTACCACGTGTCGTGATGTCACAACACAGTTGGTGGTTCTGCCTGTCAAAATCTTGCCAAGTTATGCAAGACATTTCCTGTTTAGGAGCATTCTGTTGACTTGTGGTGTGGCAAAAACTTCCCCACTGAATGAAAGGGTAAGGGATATGTCACAGAAATACATATAGTACTTCCTGTGGCACATATGGAAATAAATCTGCTGTTTTCACAACATAATGCAATACAACTGTATAACATGCTTCAGACAACCTTGTATCGTGGCTCAAGTTCCTAGATGGACTTTAAGTTATAAGGTATGGGCCTTGCATGATGTTGGTTAAGGCCACAGCTGGTAGAAGAGTGAAAGACAAGCTCATCAGTCCAATGAGAAAACTAGAAGCTTTATTGCCTACAGTCATCTGGGTGACATGCAACATGTCCCTAGAATGATGTGAGCGGTGTACCAAAGGTTACTGGTTCGAGACGGTAGTGTGCAAGATTCTGGACCTTCACAAACTGCTAAACTGAAGACTGTAATAGGTACATACAGCCACGTGGGATGGAAAGTGGTGGGTGCTGGTGTTTCAAGGTACATCTACGTTGATGTACTCATTTGGGCATTGTACAGTGAACACTATGTCACATTGTACCTGATGAACAGTTTGAGAACTATAAATTTTCCCAGTTATTTTTTTTACCAGGTAGTCTTTCCTAGGAATATTGGTGAAGCTGCCGTGTGTAAAATTAACATTGCTATGTGCCAGTTTGTTCACTTCATCCTTGCATCATCAGAGTGAAACTATTAAGTTTGTAGGAATGTAAACATGTTACTAATATCCAAATATGTGTTCTAAATGTTTCGGATCTCCCNCAATCAATGAATTTAAACATTACACTCGTAATGCAATGCCACGTCTCCAAACTATTTCAATTAATTCACAGCCAACTTAAGGTGGTTGCATGGCTGAAGGAATTTTGCATGTCTGAGGCCTAAAAGCATGGGAGCACTAGGGATGAATAAGACAAGCGCATCAACCCTCTACGCGCAAAGCGCTGAACTGGCGTGCTGTCTTGCTATCGATTACGCGCCTCTACGAGACTTTCAGCATAGACCCTACCATTTTATGACGCAATAATAAAAATAAATGTTGGATGCATGTTCCTATTCCTTTTTTAATGTTTTGTACTGGAATGTTCGTATCCAAAAGTGACAGTGAAAACACCCATCTGAGCCATTTTCACTATCACAAAAACATGTTTTAGAGAGAAATGGAAAAACTGAAAAACATATACAGATGCTTAACGTTCCTTAAATGCTATCCATAAGCAAACCTCACTCAAACACGTTGATGGTTTTTTTAATAAAACGTTTTCTGCTGGAGCTCACCTACCCAGGCGGCCACCTTAATTGAAATCCTGCATGCCAGAGTTTACTATAGCATTTGTTTAGAAATGGACAGTGATTTGTTTTCCAAAGGTTCATTATACCAGTGCTGACATTGTGAACAGTTTATGGGAAAATGTGACTTCTACAAAGCTGTATATCCTGAAGTTGGTATATTCTGAAGAAACCCAGTGTTATAACAGGAACATTATTGTACACATCTTTACAAACAAAATTTTTTTTGTCGTATTGAGCTGGTTTTGTAATTACTAATGCAGCTGTCATTTAATGAGGATAAATTATTGAATTTTTGTTGATTACATATTTAGTATTTACAATATGTATAACAACAATGAACTTTATATACAGATTGTTCGGAAATTAAATGCCCAAACTGTGAGAGGTAATTCTTTATGAAAAATAAAGTTGAAAATATATAGGACCCCCATATACCTAAAGAGAATATTAAAGAAGATATGAGTCTGTGAAAATTCGGTTTTGAAAACGTATTTTTGCTGAATGCCTTGTACTTTCTACTAGCGGTAGAGATGACGGCGATTTATTCACAGTACGTCCCACACGGTTGAATGGGACACGCCCATTTGGTGCGCTATGGAGCATGTACTAGTGGAGGGCATGTCATTGATGTGTTGGCATATCACTTCAAGCCAAACAGTGCGCACAGACCAAGGACGGCCAGCATTACGCATGCGTGTCTGCAACATGGGAAGCATAAGTCACATTTTTTCTACAAACATTGTAGACGTACAAGGCATTCAGCAAAAAATACGTTTTAAAAACTCAATTTTCATAGGCCCATATCACCTTTAATATTTCGTTTAGGTATATGGTGTCCTATATATTTTCGACTTTATGTTTCATAAGAAATCACCTCTCACAGTTTGGGCGTTTAATTTCCGAACATTCCGTATAGGTACATGTTATGAGAATACTTTGACACTTGACATTAGCATGTTTCAAGATTTGTTCTCAGTAATTCCTAATATGCCACTGATTATGTTTTATGTCTGTTCCCTGTACCACCACACTTTTTGAATCAAACCTTTGAAAAATTACCCCATACATGTTGTGTGTGTGGTTTGTTTCTTAAATATATCCGGTATAACAAGACTTTTATACTTATGTTAACATAAAAGTATCTTATTTGTGGTTAAATTGAACTTGGTCAACTCTTGACAAAACGACCCCGGTGTTAACAACTCCCTCAAAATAAAAATCGTTTTTCAGGGAACCATAAAAATACGAAGGAAATAGGCCAAAAACTAGGTTTGTTGTATTTATTTATTTTGGTCGCTAAAGGTTGTATGACTCCCAAGAGGGAAATATCTAAAAATAGACAACCACTCACTAACACGTGACTGTTTGCCCCAAGACTATCTTTCTTTGACACAGCTGTAAACAAAACAGTTAATTATAATTTAATAACCAGATAAAGTTTTTTTTTTTCGTATGGGAAGGTTCTTAGAACAACCGGCGTGACTAAGGCTTTGTACGGTATTACAAATAAAACATAATACACTATTATTTATTTTTTTATAAGCGCTTTTCTAATTATTCAATATTGGAAAACCAATATTCCTAGCTTGGATAGCCACACAGGGGCCGCTTACCCTAACGTCTTTCATAAAGAACATCGGAAGCTAAATAATTAGCATTATACAGCAAGCAGAAGAAGAGAACCTAGGATTACGTTCCTGCATCTGATGGAGGCAGAGCCAGCCTCCAGACCGCAACTGGGCTGCATGTCTGCCTGTGATGCCACGCCCGACATCAGTTTGTTTAAAGCCGAAGGCATTATTCATTCATGAAACAGTATTTTACAAGATAGGCACATTCTGGTTAAAATTGTCAGAACTGCAGATTTCTTATTACTGCAATATCCATCACTTTGCTTATTTTAGGTGAAAGCCTCTTTGTTGCCAAATCATGGTTTACTCATGTTCATCCTAGGACTGCAGAGTTATGGAGTTAATGAACCAATGCATAAAATGTAAAAAAAAAAATTTTTTCTGGGGCGTTGAAAATGTGGGTGCAGTAAATATGGGTAAACTACATTTCAACATTTAAGTTCTGAACATGGTTTAGGGGAAAAAAAATTTTTTATGCCAATATTCGTAAATAAGCTGCACCCCCCTTTTGTAATTTTATTTTTTAAAAATGTGCAACCTATACATGCCGAAATACGGTACTTTGTGAATTTTGTCTATAATTTGTCAGTGCTGAGACCACTATTAATTACAGTGTTAGTATTACAATGGCAGCATAACAAGTCCATGAGAAAATCTCTTTTCTTTCAACACTACCTTATGAAAAGACAGTTGATTTTATGGCATGTGAACATAGCTTATCAGACCTTCAAACCAACTTAAAATTAATAACTTGAAAAATTTTTATGATTCTTTGTAGCTGGGGCTACATGTTGATTTAGCACAGTAAGAATAATTTTTACAGTACAGAAATGTAATGTTGGAATAATTTCTACTTAAAAACTTAAGGTTTAAAGAAAGAACATTTCAGTGCACCTGTTTTTTCATGTGTCTATTTTTAAACATTAAACTTTACAATGACATTTTATTTTATTAGTAGTGAACACCATTCTTCATCTTTCTAGCACAAATAATAAAAATTCAAATTTACCAATTTCTTGGGATCCCTCAACAAAATCCTCTCAGTTATATGCACAGTTTTTTCAGTCTTATATTATATGTACAGTTTTTTCAGTCTTATTCATTTGGTTGGCACTGCAAAGATGCAGTCTTCAAAGGCCATCTCACACTCGACGCTTGTGTTAAAAACGTTATTGACAGGTATGGTGCCAGCACAGTACACCCTTTCTTCACAGCGACCACTGGAAGATGCCTTCACCAAACTTTTCCTTCGGCAATGTGTGTTGGTATGCTTATCCGTAGCTAAATTCACCTCAACAGCATTCACATCCTCATCTTCTGAATCACTCATCGTTGGCGCCCACACTTCTGGCAATGCCTCCTTTGCTCTCGAGTCGGTGCTGGCACCGGAGGTGTCCCAGTCTTTCAAAGTGACACTCTTCCCATNACCCTTTCTTCACAGCGACCACTGGAAGATGCCTTCACCAAACTTTTCCTTCGGCAATGTGTGTTGGTATGCTTATCCGTAGCTAAATTCACCTCAACAGCATTCACATCCTCATCTTCTGAATCACTCATCGTTGGCGCCCACACTTCTGGCAATGTCTCCTTTGCTCTCGAGTCGGTGCTGGCATCGGAGGTGTCCAAGTCTTTGAAAGTGACACGCTCTCTCTTCTTTTTTAGCGGAGACTGCATCAGAATTTGGCAGGGTATGTTCTGCTTTGGTTGCGACCGTTTCAATATCGAAGTCAATTTGGTGGTCGACTTGTCACTTTCTTCTACAACGGCAGGCCTCTTCCCAGTTGCACGACACAACTTGGCGGCTGTATGTTCCTGACGCACGCTCCTGCCATCAGGTATTTTACTGTACTTGCCACAGGTATGAGGATCCCTACGCTGTGGTGTTTCTAGAATTATATCTGCATTGGAGAACTGACTATCATTAACTGATGCGCTGACTGCAGGGTGCTTTCTCTTGGTGGAAAAACTAGTAGGTATGAAGGTTATACCGACGTCATGACCACCCACAGCAACATTGTCCCTACGCAATGGAACTGAAACATTTGAAACAGTTCTTAAGGATCCATTCATCTGGTTTCGGGTTTCACGTGTTGGCACTTCTGAGTCACCATCAAGGCTTGACTGTTGCTGATATGATGGAATACCAACTAAATGATCCCCTTTGCAAACACTGCTACTGGAAACTGTCTTTATGTATGTAACTAGAGTAATCACAGTCACTCACTGCGACTTTGTAGTTCATTGTCCAGTGATTGTGCTCCTGCCGCTGTGCTGAGGCAGAGTAATTTCTGTTGGTATTCCTTGCTAGACATACAGGAACATCTTCTATAATGGCATTCTTGTTGGAAGTGCTTTTGCTGCAGTTCCCCTCCACTTGACGAGGAGCAGTGTGTGGTGAATCACACATATTATTTACACATGAGGGATATCTGGTGGCGGCAACACCACCAGCAATGCCTATGGCACTTCCTCCTCTTGAAGGCCTCATTGTTACATCATCAGTGTTACCGTGTGTACATGCTTGCTCCAGAACAGGCACTCTGGAACTGTAGTCAGGCCTGATGTTATCTGTATTGCTTCTGTCCTCAGCAACATTTGTTTCCTCAGCCTGAAACACAGCAGGGGAAAACACTGCAGCCCTGTGATCTGGCACCAATACTGAACCAGGATGGTGCCCATCATCTGATTCATACTCTTCAATAACCATAGAAGTCTCCACCCTCCTTGAACGTTTTGCATGCTTCTGCGAGTCTCCAGTTGCAGATGATACCCGCTTCCTTTGAGCACACCTCAACTGCCTGAGGCTTGATGTTAACATGTAATCACTGTGGAGGATTATCCCTTCATCACTGGAGGATTGCTGTTCAGTGTCTCCTGTATCAACTGCACGATACGCCATATCGCTCCATGGAGGTTTCTCCTGTGACCCCTGGAGAAACTGTTGCAACTCGACATCCGACAAATCCCATTGTGAGAAGGCTAGCTCATCACTGTCTCTGTGGCCGTCGTGCTGGCTGAAGTGCATGGTGGCCAGTGGGCTGGTCTGAGCACTGGCGTAGCTTGCAGACTGTGAATTTGAAGCTGGTTTACGGGAACCATTCCTTTGCATATTCACTCCCTCAGAAGCCTCGCTGCAACTACACGTATACCACACATGTTCATTTTTACCCGTGTTTCCACTTCTACTTTCCAAACTTTTCCTGGCAAACACTTCACTCCTAAAATTAACTTCCCCTGCAACCAACATTTTCCTTTGAACTTTCTCCACAAATTTGGCCATTTCCTCATCAAGATTAGAGTGACGGTTTCTGTCTCTCTCAAAACCTGAACCTTCAGAGCTGCTTGTCAAGGTACTAGCAGGAACCACTTGTCGAGGATGTTTCCTCATGCTGGCATCATCTTACATGTATCTGCTGCATATTGCTGGCAAAATGGGGCAGTTCTGTGATATGTACACGTCATTATCATCCGAAAGGCACATTCAATTGATATTGGCACTCAAATTTATCCTAATGTTAATATCTATGAGCAACAACACAATTGCAGAAAGAGTACAACCATGCTTCTGGCAGATCTTTTTTAACAATTTCTAGTACACCTACACATAATGAGATATTGAAAGAAGTTTTCTAACATTAAGTCTTACGAGGTTTGAGGTTGAGAAACATGGGAGCGATAAGGACAAGCCTGCCATGAGCATCAAGTGCACCATTGTCACTAAGCGCAAAACTTTATTTTACTTATTTCAAGCCACCATATGATCCATTAGAAAATACATCCTTGGATATTGGATTTTTCAAAAGCAATACATATATTATATGAATTGTAAAAAATATAACCCACTAGCTTACCAGATAAATAAAGCTACAGTGATTCACAGTGACAGTGGTATGATATTTCGTTGTTGTAATACAAGTCATTTGGATATTAAAATGCAGTATACTGGTGAATAAATGTATGTACAATCATCATACAACAAGCAAATATCTTCACAAAAGAATGTATTAATTTACAACAAAAACCTACACATTCTGAGGCCAAGACTAGTACATAGTGTGACGACCACAGTTATTTATCATCTCCATAAGCTATCTGGCATTAATCGAACCAACCTTTCACAATAAGAGGGCTCAATCTTATTCTATTCCGTTTGAAGGGCATTTTTGAGATAATTCCGATTATATATAAATGTTTTCTTTTAACACACTCCACAAATTTCCAATGGCAGTGATGCATGGGGACTGTGGAAGGGTAACGAGTACATGAAGGGGGGAGGGGGCAATTATAGAGTAACCACATGCGTACCTTATGAGCTTTGTGTTTCGGATCGTTGTCCTGGTAGAACATGAAACAATCCCACAAGTCTAATTTCTCTGCACTCTGTGCCAGTTCTTTCCTCAATATGTCCTAATACACATCTTGATCCATAGTACTATCTATGAAATGGAGTTTCCCAACACCCGAAGCCACCATATAACCCCATACCACTAAGGACCCATCCCCGTGTTTCACAGTCAGCTGAAAATTCCTTTCTGTAAGCTCCGTGTTTGGCTTACACTAGAGATTGCCCTTCCTATCTGATGTGAACATTGAATTTACTTTCATCGATAAATATTACTGTTTTCCAGTAGTCAAAAGATTTATCAGTGCAGTGATTTACCGTGCAGCCCGCCTCGGATGGTGTCGCGAACGACGCAACTGGGGGGATGAATGGCGTGGAGTTGTGTTTAGTGATGAGAGGAGATTCTGCCTTGGAGCAAGTGACGGTCGTTTGCGAGTGGTGCGGAGTCGACCAGGAGAGAGGCAACAACCAGAACCAGAGTGTATACGGGAGCGACATACAGGACCAACTCCTGGCATCAGGGTCTTGGAGGCGATAGCCTACAATGGCCGTACGCCTCTGGTGTTTGTTGAGGGAACACTGAACAGTGAACGCTACATCCAGAACATCATACAGCCCATTTTGTTGCAGTTCCTACAATGCCAAGGAGATCTATTTCAGCAGGACAATGCCCGTGCACACACGTCTCGTGTTACCCAACGCGCTCTCGAAGGTGGTCAACTTCTTTGGCCAGCATGATCACCCAACCTGTTTGCCATTGAACATGTGTGGGACGTGATGGAATGGCGTTTGGTGCGGTTTGTAATACCGGCAACAAACCTCTACCAGTTGCAACAACAGGTGGAATTAGCGTGGAACACTATTCCCGAAGATCACATCCTATACATTTATGATTGTCTCCGTGCACGACTGCAGGACTACATTGTTGCTAAATGTGGCTACACAAGATACTGACATTGTTGTTCAGGACATTCTGTAGCCTCTATCCATAGGTTACGACCCTGTGATCACTCTCATATACAGTTTACAACCTGTATAATTATTCAATAAAACCTCTATTCGTTGGGGACCATTGCGTCTGGGTGTTCATTTTCCATTTTATGCCAGTGTATATTACATCACAGAGGGAACGGCGTGCGTCCGGGTGGTCGGCTACACAACCCTGAGAGTATCAACAATCTCATCACGACACCGCCTTTCGACGGTGTGTGGCGCCTATTCGGGTTCATCTTTAATTTTCCCCACCTCTTGTTTACTGACCCGCAAAACATAAATACCCCACGCGCAGTGTGTTATCCTCTATAGCGGCCGTTTTCGTCGATACGGTGCTGCTCTCTGGAGGCATCGAAAAAGCGAATACCCTTTATAACGGCCATATTCTTGTATATGGTGCTGCGCTCTGGAGGTGTCGGAAACTTGAATTAGTAAGTTAATATAACTGGGACACGAGGAGAAAACAACTATAAAACTCTCTTTTTGCTTATACTCTAATTCGGCGCAAATGCGGCTGGCCTGATGAACCAAGCCTGTACAGTCAGAAATACAATAAACCTCGAAAATCGTGATCGAACACGGCAGCAAAATCTTCAAAACTCGAAAAATACATTAATCGAAAGTCCATTAAATGCGCCGAACGGTCAAACGGCACACACACACACACACACACACACACACACACATGATAATAACGTTGCACCCCCGATGTCGAGGTCCAAAAATCCGAACCGTCACCGATGGCGGCTACAGAACAACTAAAAACTCACTACTGTAGTATATGTTTCTGGTTCCACCTCTAATAATATTATCTACCAAATAGGCTTTTTAGAACTTCATTAAAAATTATTTGCTTCCATGTAGGCTATTAGTTGTACTTCTTGTTAAGCCGTGTTGGAGTACTGTGAAATGGTGCAGGGAGTATTTGAGGTAAATAGAATTTATATGATAAACCTTTTGCAGAGATGCCGACTGGAGGCCAAATTAATACATTTGTCGCCCAAGTTTAAAGGAAAACGAAAGTATGATATTTTCAAGTGTCTAGTATAACATTGAATTGCATTTTTTTATACTTATAAGAATACAGAAAATATTACACTGCGTAGTAATAAATAATACGTGTCAGTAACAAAATAAAGAAAAATTGATGCAAGATGTTAACTAATAAAGGAACAATTTAAAGGCCACCGTCTGCCTGGCGTCACAGAATAATAATTGTTTATTCTGTGCTGGTATTGCAGAGGTTTGGTAAAACACGTGATTCAAAAACGTTTATTTTGTAGTGATGTCTAAATACGAAAAGCATTTAAGAAACGTTTAGTGCCCAAAGACAAAGTGTCAAGTTTTAATTTCAACTCCGTGTAAATTCTAGAAACCCCTTTGCACATTCTCTATGGGAATCAACAACAATAAGGCATATCTGTTCGTCTAAATCACAAGAGATATTTTTTAGTATAGAGGTAAGCTACGTGATTATTATTAATACACAACATTTCATTACACATATAGATTTTATTTTTGCTATCTGTCTCTTTAAATCGTTATATTTGCAAATAGTAGAACATTTTTGTCGAGCTCATTTTATTTACTGCAACCAAATGACAGGCTCCGATTATCAGTCGACCTGTTATTCCACAGTTCTCCTAACATGCTTTAAAACTTTAAAGTGTCTAGGACCGCCTTAACATTGAGGCTATCGATTCTGACTTCGATCCGCGGCGCTGGTGTTTCTGGTTTTGGGTCGCTCAGGATTAAAATTTGTCCCACCCTTTTGTCTATGCCAGGGGGCGCCAGGTGACTCGCAGTCCCGGCGCGTGCATTTCCCGGCTCTTCGCGCTTCTGGCTGTTCTTGTTCCCTGTCTCAAGGGAGGAGCCCCAGGTAGCTTTCTCCTTCTCGGCGGTTATGCGGGCTTTCACGATAGGGCAATCGCGATGAAAATGTTTCTCACGGCAGTACCAGCACGGGGGTACGTTTACCCCTTGGCTTCTAGCGGTTTGGTTATTCCCGGTCATCCGCACTGAACGGGCGTTCAAGGGGGGCGGTTGACGGGTGTGTTGTAAAATCTGTTTTATACATTTCGTGATAATCGATCTCTGCTTCTCGGGCTCTCTCTACCAGTTCCTCCATTCGTGTGGCCCGCGGGTATTGCAGAGCACTCCTTATAGCTGGTACTAACAGCTTAGTGATTATGTGCACCCCCTCCGCTTCTGCTCCGTCTGGCGCGATACGTGAATATATCTGTGCCTTCCTTCGGATAAAAATCTCTACTTCCTCCCGGCGGTCCTGCTTTTGCGTATAAAAGTCAATTCGTAGCTCCGTTAATACGTCTTCCCCTGCGAATTTGCTGCTCATGCGAGTCACGAATTGTTCCCACGTTACTACAAATTCGCCATACCTGGGGGCTTATTCTAAGTTTCGTCGGGAACGGGCCACGTCACCACGAACCCACTCTCTCTCAGCCGACGAAAACCAAGTCGTCATGAAATTGGTATTCAGAGTACGGAGTCGTTTCGAAGGCAAGCACATTCGGGCATCTTCGGCTTACCGACTCTCCCCACTCCATGCTAGACGAGCGTTAGTGTCTCTGCGCATGGTCGACAACGTACAAACGAAATATTACTAGAAGTACTCGTTTTTAAAATTGCTCAAATCTGTTTAAAAAGCATTACTTAAAGACACGAATAGTAAGCCTTATATTTTTAGATCGTTAAAAATAATATATAATTAGAAATATGTATTTTATAAGAAAATAATAGTGTATAGTTTTCTTTTGGTTTTGTGGGGAGTGTGAGAAATTGTGGTTGGTGGCCATGTTGAACTGCATTTTTTTTTACCTTCGTGAGAGATAGATGTTTACTTATTAAGGATGTGGTCCGGGTGTTTAGCAAATCATTTGTGTTTGTGGAAAAGAAAATATTTCGCCAAGGTTAAGTAAAGGAAAGTTAGCAGATTTTAAATATAGGTTTCACGCTGTCCTGAATAACAAAGAAATGTACACATCTTAAAACGATTATATTAATATTCCTAACCTTGGTGTCCGCTGAAGTGTACTGTGGAGCCATGGAAGGTGATAATTTTGAATAAATATAAAATAAGTAACATTGACTGAGTCACTGGCGTTATACCATTGTTTTTCTCTGGTTGATATATTATTACAGTATTGCTAATCTCTTACGCGACAGGCATTGAATTTGGGGTTAATTAAATAACCTTCCCTCCCTTTTTACCACATATAAGCCTATGGTTTTTAAAACGCCGATAATCTTTCAGCGCAGAAAATATTTATTTTGTACAGAAGGAGAATACGTAGATTTTGAATGTATTTGTGTTATTCATTTTGACTTCAAAGTTAGTTTTAAAATTATTAAATGATGTGGAATTTATTAGTC
>NQII01000633.1:0-23110 GCA_002778355.1 Clitarchus hookeri
GGCTTTCCAACATTTTGTTAGCTAGTGACGCTGAAGAAAAGGTTGTTTCATTTCTGTATTCTTAAGTAAATCTGTATCCACGTAGCAAGCGGGATAACAGTTGTAACTCGACTGTTTGACGAGACAATCTTACGTTATTTACCTGTCTGTTGAAGTAGGTACTGCGGAACTGGAAACGTTAGAATGCAGTGTAACATACACATTTTCACTTCGTTACGTTGGCAGACGATGCTCATGACAAGCTGAAGAATTAAACCTCATGGTGTTTCAACTGAAGCCTTGCAGACTGCAAAACGAAAATTTCCAAAAATTTTAACTAAACGAACTGGAACACGGCCTCCGTTTCTGAGCACTAAAACACCAAGTGGTTCAGAACCTGTTATAATACAGGGTTTCTTTTCATAAAAGTACATTTACGTTTACTTCCAGGGACCGATTTTCGCCATGTGGAAAACGTGGTGGACGTTGAAGTTGCGGAGGGNGAAAACGTGGTGGACGTTGAAGTTGCGGAGGGTTTCCTCGGCGTGACCCCGCTCCCCCGCCCTTGCGAACTTTTGCTATTCCATCTGCATCTTACTTCATCCCTAAGGGCACTGAAAACCTCGTTTTCACGCGTCCTCCAAATCCCTGAACTCGGCAACATCTACTTTTCCAACTTGACGACATTCTCATTTGGTTATGTTGTCGACGTGTTCGTTTGTAGTCTGGAAGGTTGTAAGTTGTTCACGGTTAATTGAGCACTTCTGAAATCAACCTTTGAAAATTTTCGCTGTCCCTATTTGCATATATTTTAACGGAAACATTGACTGGCGTGCGCCCAGTAAAGTTGATAACGATGGAGAGAAAGTATTTCCATGTCTAAACGTCGAATTTAAAGTTTTGGATACACATTTGTGATTACTGAAACAATTTCTCTTTCTTTCTGTTGTTTTATGCACGAAGTGTAATAATTAGTATCTGTGTAAAATATTTACTTTCGTAATCCTCAGTTTCGCTTGACCGACGCATGAATAAAGTTATCAGTCCCATGGCAATGTTAATTTTACATAATGTGAAAGAGTGCCCAATGTTCATACAAGTAGATCTTAAGCAGGGTTATCAAAAGTGCTCAGTTTACCGTAAAGAACCTATAATTTGTCCGTGTACTTACTTGGTTCAGACTTGACGTCAGAGATAATACGCACGACAGCAGACCTGTATTTACACATTTACACGAAAGAGCTCCGCTGTGAGCCAGTTGGAAGATCTGCTGTGCTCGAATCCTCTCTAAAGGAGGAAGGATGAGAGAGGCTAGTTTATTAGTTCTGTTACTCTTGTGACCATCTGCCCGTCCTGCTTGCAGTCATTCCGGTTGTCCCGTTGTGGATGAGAGTCAAGGCGAAAGGACTTACAGTTACTGCCGAAGGGAACAAATATCTCTCCGTGCGGACGTTACACTGAAAGCGCGATACTTGTTATTACCACCGGGCTAACGAATGAAGCGAGTTATAACACGTGGAAACATAAATAACGAAGCTATATGACAGGAAGAGTACGCAGTAAGAACGGAAATCTTCAGACTGCCTAGAGGCCTGCAATAAAGTGCGTAGTCAATGCCACTGAACTTCTCGGAAGAGTTTGTTGTTTTCTCCACTGTTTCTTTTTCAGGAAGTGCAGCGAGATTTTCGACATGACGGAAAATTAACAAAATTTGTTATAGCTTTAATTCACTCAGCCGAAAGGAAATGAGTGAATTTATAGTGCTGTAACAGGTGTGTAAATAGCATCGAGAAACTTCAGTAAACGTACTAAGAAATGCCGCATTCCATTAAGTTGCACAACCGGGCGAGATGGCGCAGTGGTAAACTAATCGACTCGCATGCGGGAGGACCTGGGTTCGAATCCCTGTTCAGCAATCCTGATTTCCTCTTTCCGCGATTTCCCGAATGTCGGTGGAATGATGCTTTATTATAGGCTTATTTCTTCCCCGTTCCTGCTTCTCTGATAAACTTGCTCCGTGTCTCATGACCTCGCTTTCAGCGAGACGTTAAACCCAACTACCTACCTTAATACCCATGAAACATTTCACAACATCTGTACCACAAGGTTGTAGCGTAAAATCGATAAATAAAAAAATAGTGGTGATAAATCCGTTGGAGTTAATTATGCATAAATGCCTGCTAAACATGTTCGTTCTTTTGCACGACATTTAAAAACCAACGGTGGAAAACCAGAAAAAAGCTATAATTTTGTTAGGTGCGGTGAACTTAAGCACACTTGTATTTCTGGCACACCAGAATTATTGCTTTTATTACTGTGTAGGAAAATATTCGAAAGGAGTGTTGTTGAGCAAAGTATGATTCAAACGGAAATGTAGACTACAATTTTATCGTGTTTCCACGTTGCGAGGATAAAAGTAATTTCTTTCTGACTGCATTAATGCACTTTAACACTCTAGCTACATCAGGAATTGTACGGCGACCTATTAAGCATGTGTCGTGAATCTCCCAGTTTTTCTCCACAGAATCCTTTTCAACCTCCTTTCAGTTCAATAAATCATGGCTCCATGGCCTGGTCCGATTCTGTGATTGAGATACGGTCGTGGGAAAAGAGAAACTTGTCCCTAACGAGTGCGTACTTTCCATTTGCTTTTTGGGTTCGTGCTGTCGGTGTTGCAACGCAGTTGTGATTTCCTCCCGCAGCGCCGTTAAAGGGAGTTTTGGCCATCGGTCTCCCGCCCCGCGACAGCTCCGGTAGAATACTGCGACTTGTCTTAAGTAACGCCTTCAACCTGTGCTCCCTAGTGTCTGAAAGCGGGTCTTGGTAGTAAACGAGGTGTGGCATCAGACTTGCGCTGGCAGAGTGAGCATGATTTCTATCAGGTAGGCAATAAAAAAAAATACGAATACGTCATTGTGCCGGAATACTTCGTCTTGTGCCCTAAAAGGCGCAAAGGTCGTACTCAGGGCTAAGTTAATTGTTTTCAATTTATTGTGGCACCTCAAGTGACTTCGATAAAATTGTTTCTCTGGATGAGGCCCGTGACTGGAAACATACTCCGGCAATTCTATGAGACTTGGCGCATCGCAGTCAAACCAGTAGATTGCACAGTGTCAGTCCCCTCCCTTATACCGGCTCCATCACCACTGGTGATTTGGAAAAAAAAAAGAACTAGTCTTTGGAGGAATATAGGGTTGGTACGGCCCCGTATGCACGTAACGTTAAGTAAGCCGTCGTCCGACTAGCCTTCCGGCATTTAGCAAGACGTTAAGAGGACCTCCTTAGTAAAAAAAAATGTAACTCCTCAAGGCCACGTCCGGCCGTAAGGAAGCATCGCGACGGTAATGAAAAATAACATAAACTTCGCACATATTCTGTTTTCTCAGAGTTATAAAAAGTAGTTGTAATGTTTTAATATAGAAATATGTTCAGAAAAGATAGATTATTTTCGCTATAGTTTAAAACGCTGATGCACAGAATAAATATCGTAAAAATAGGGCTACTTATAGCGATTTTTTTCTGACTTTGACATTTATTAACGACCACGTGTATGTTTCAATAACCAAATAAAATAATTAGCAACAAAATATCGACATTCATTTCTGTCCGGAAGATAAAATTTTTACATTAAAATATTCTATAGATTTATTAAAATAATAGAATAGACACAACTGCCTACAACTAGCCCCTTAAAGAGAAGTAACTAAAGAGTTACTGAATGCACTAGGGTTATGACCCAGCATCGCTAACCTGTCTGGCCTCGAACATGGTCTGAGAAGCGTTACATGGTTGGAGTATAAAGATGCTGGAATCGCTCGATATTAGGTACTTATTCTCATGGCGGGTCGTGATAACCGATGGCCAGCTTTCAGATGATTTCTGTGGCGAGGAGAGAGGAGAGGAGGACAATATCCCAAACGGCTACGGAATATGTTTGACACACTGCTAACCACCAGTGAGCCTGCCTTCGTGTGTTTGTGTTTGCGCGAGACGGGATTATTGATTATTACCATATCTGATTAGTGCCGCCAGGAAAGATTTCACGATTGATTACGTTCTAAGCTGGCGTTAAATTAAAACCGTCGTTCACGTCTATACCTGAAATGGGACCAGAACCTTCGAGCAGTCAGGATCCACATCACGAGCTTCAGGCGAGGAATAATGAAACATTCCGTCACGTTGGTCAGTGATTGTATAGTCTGTCCACGATAAAGTTAGCACTTTTGAAACAAACGTTTGAAAAAAAAAATACTACCCATAACTACATGCAAGATGTTTTTAAACTACATGTCGAAATAAAAACCAGGGCATCTCTGAGATAATAAAAACAAGAATTTTTAGTAGCAAAATATTTGGGACATTCATTTACTATTTTTAATTGAAATTTAGGTTAGCAAAACAGCGCCGGGAGTCCGCAACTTAACATGCCTGCTTGCACAACAAGTTGCATATTACGAAGGCGAATGTAACTGGCAACTGTATATACATAGATCACCATTAAAAACTTGCAGACCCTACATCACCAATACTGTTCTTTGTGTGTTAGAAATAAACGCAGTCACTTCTGGCAGCCGTTGCTACTCAATGGCTAATCTGTGATTGTTCGTGTAGTTTGACACACGTGTACTAACAAGTAAGTACTAGCGGCGCCTACGTACCGTGAGTGTATGGTTGCGTTATGTGCAGGCGCTCTCCGCATGGCGAGACAGTTCCGTTCGCCTTAGTGTTATGCAACTTGTTGTGCGTACAGGTACGTGAAGTTGTGGACTGCCAGCTCTGTTTTGCTAACTTCAGTTTCTGTTTAAAAATACTAGACGAATTTCCGAATATTTTGTTACTAGGATCTCTTGCTTGTATTGGGCTAGATATGCCGTTTCATGAATTTCGATACGAAATTTAAACTACGTTGTATATGCTTCATTACGCACTGGCATGCAGGTTCCTATAGGCTGTAAAGCGAGCACTTTTGAAGACCGTCTAATCAGGAATAACATCCAAATAAATTATTATATTTCATTGTTGCTTCGGACGTTAGCTTGTGATCGCGGTGAAATATATTTACACTGTGTACACGGCAAAGTTTATATTTACAAGGGGCGGAAAGATACAAAATGGCTGAAAGGAAAAAGTAACCAGGACTTCAAAAGTGCTCACTTTACCACAAACAGCCTATAGTAAAGTTGGCAGCGAATCAACAGAAGTAATGTTTATATGTAATGTGTAATGTTTAAATGTGTAGTCTCCGAAGTCGGCGTTTCTTGTTTTATGTACGTCGGAGTATGAATTTTCAATATTAGTTGCTCATTTACATTCCTAACAGTTCCACGTTATCCATTGAATGGCGCATCACTAAAGTGACCAGGCCCATGGCAATGTTGCTTTTACACATGGCGAAAGAATACCAAATGAGAAGAAAAATTACACCTCAAACAATGCTTTGAGAAGTGCTGAGTTAACCGTGAACGGCCTATGTGACCTTCCGACCACTGCGCTTCGACGCACTGTGGCCACGAAGCTGAACTCAGCGGCGTGTGCTCTCTGACTCGCAATTTTGCCTCCAAGGAGGAAGAAAGAACAAAAAATATCGCAGAAGTTATCGTAGAGTTTCTTCCTCTTACTAAGCTATTTATGTTGTTTTATTATTTTAATGATACTTGAGTGTTCTTTCTTCTGGTGCTATAACTTCGAACTGAACACTCCGTCGCTTTAAATACGGTATTGAGAAGATGCAACTGGACATTGGTTATGTGTAGTACAAGTGGAGATCAAATATGAAATTTAACTTGCGTGTTTCTATACCATTCAGTTGATCACAATTTTAGTAAAGAAAGTGACTGTAGACTAAGTGTGAATTGCTGAAGAAATGTTTTGTCATCTGGCAATTGGGCCTTTACGCCATATATATATATATATNTTGTATAAACTGTAACTTTTTTTTTCACAGAATAAGTTGTTTTATGTATCCAATTCGAAATTTAGGGAGGGGGGGGGAAATCGTTTCATACCAGCTCAAAAATCTTCGGCCTCGTTTTTAAATCCTGGGGTAATAATACAGTCATTCCAATATTTCTCAGTTCGTTAAGGAGCAAAATCCAACAGTATTTGAGGAAACCATAAAAATACTTTTTACAGCAATTTTCATAATAGCAACTAAAATTCGCTTACCACGGTGGATGCGAGCATGTTGCGTTGAAAATTGACAAGTGTCAGACATCAAACCTTTATTTAATTCTGTTATGGTAAAAGTGCGTGAAAATACACGTGGTGCTGAATACATGTACAAACGCTGTGAGGTGATTCCCTATGCAAAATGGAATGAAAATATTATACCAACTATGTCGTACAGTAACTCGCAAGGGAGGTTTCCACCCTTGCAATTCGTTATGCGAAACGGTGTTAACTGAAAATAATAATACCTACATGAGATGGAAGAGCAATTCTGTGTGCATAACGTTTACTTTAACCCGAGACCTGAAACATGCGAACAGTTGTGGAGTACTATCATCCCAGTACAGTGAGAAAATATGAGGTGGTATGTTAGTATCCTACCAATGTGTGTGTAAACATTGGTTATTTCTTTGTCACAATCATACGCATGTACGTTAATGCACAAATAACGTTACCTTGATGTAACACTCATAGGTGAACAGTGTTCTAGATAACAGATAAAATTTGTAATGGTGCACTTGGTTGCCTGCCAGGTACGCAACCCGCAATGCAAGGTAAGTCTTACTACGTGACGAGACAGTTGCGCGCGCAGCTTTGAGTTAGCACCGCTAGCGGGTGTGACAGGGTGGCATTGCACTTTTGGGTCGCAACATGGAGAGAGAGAGAGAGAGAGAGAGAGAGAGAGAGAGAGAGAGAGTGAGAGTACACGTGCGCAGAAATGGCGGATATGCATCTCGTGTATGGTGCCGCGGGTGGTAACGCAAGAGCAGCACCACGTCTGTCTGAACAGACCTTCCCAAACAGACGCCACCCAGTTCATCGGGTGTTCACGTCTGGGGACAGACGGTTGCGCGAGACCGGAACACTTACAGCGAACAGGTATGACACCAGCGTGATACGCAACGTCCGGAAAGCCAGGTTTGAGGAGGAAGTGTTGGAACGCATCGCCGATTCGCCATCAAGTAGCACTCGCGGAATCGCTCGCACAATGCACGCGAGCCACCAAAGTGTGTTGAGGGTTCTGCACGAACAACAGCTACACCCGTATCATCGTGAGAAGGTGCAAGTCTTACACCCAGCTGATTTCCAGCAACGTGTCGATTTCGCTCGCTGGTTTCTGCATCACTGCGCAGGCGAACCTGGCTTTCCTCGCTACATTCTGTGGACAGACGAGGCTGCTTTCACATGTGATGCCGTTCTCAACAGTCGAAACAGTCTCGTTTGGAACGACGTAAACCCACAAGCAAGGGTTGAACACTGCCATCAAGTGGCATTTGCTGTCAACGTCTGGGCCGGCATTGTCGGCGACAACCTCATTGGACCGTACTTCTTGCCGCCACGTTTTACTGGCCACCTTAAAAAAAAGAGTTTTTACATTACATACTGCCCGTTCTGTTGGAGGACGTGGCTTTACACACACACACACACACACCGGTGTATGCGATACCAGCACGACGGAGCCCTTGCACGCTTCAGTTTGGAATCCCGTCACCAACTTACCGCCACATTTGGTGAGCGTTGGATAGGCAGATGCAGACCAGTGAGGTGGCTGCCACAGTGTTACTCTGACATCACAATTGTGCCTTTCACTTCGCAAATATATAATTGAAATTAGCCACAAAAAATACAGAAACTAGTTATTTGTGAATTGACGATTGTGCTTGCTAGAGTAACTGTTGAATTTTTTCCTAGTTAAAATCATCTGAATTTGTTTATAGCATATTTTTACGAAATTCAAGAAGGTGTTAAATTAAGTTATTTATATTTTTTTTTATTCTATTATTTTTTTTTGCCTTTTTGTAAACTAAAACAGTACAATTCTGCAGTCGGACAAAACAAATCTTAGTAAAAAGGAAGGGAGAGGCTGTGTCGATAATCCATTCAGAATGACTAAAAAGTGAAAGAAGACGGTAAGTGTTAATAAAGATGGAGGTGCTGGAACGTGTGTGTGTCTGGTTATGTCGTCTCGTCAGTAACGCTTGTCCCTCGCCCACGGCGATATCACGGCGCGCAGAGATGAGCTTGANTAGTTATTTGTGAATTGACGATTGTGCTTGCTAGAGTAACTGTTGAATTTTTTCCTAGTTAAAATCATCTGAATTGGTTTATAGCATATTTTTACGAAATTCAAGAAGGTGTTAAATTAAGTTATTTATATTATTTTTTTTTATTCTATTATTTTTTCTTGCCTTTTTGGAAACTAAAACAGTACAATTCTGCAGTCGGACAAAACAAATCTTAGTAAAAAGGAAGGGAGAGGCTGTGTCAATAATCCATTCAGAATGACTAAAAAGTGAAAGAAGACGGTAAGTGTTAATAAAGATGGAGGTGCTGGAACCTGTGTGGGTCTGGTTATGTCGTCTCGTCAGTAACGCTTGTCCCTCGCCCACGGCGATATCACGGCGCGCAGAGATGAGCTTGAGAGACGCGTGTTGTCGCTCATGAATAATGCACGCCCCGGGTCGCTGAAATGCCTCGCGCGAGAGAGCGTGGTGATGATGTGTGCGCNAGAGACGCGTGTTGTCGCTCATGAATAATGCACGCCCCGGGTCGCTGAAATGCCTCGCGCGAGAGAGCGTGGTGATGATGTGTGCGCCCTGGGGGAGCCGAGCTGTCCCGCCACGCAGTCCTCTGGTGGGAGGGCGATGTGCTTCCTCCTAAACCACTGTAGCAGGCCTTTACACTGCACAAGACTTCGCCTCTCCGCTCCTTTGACGAAATCGCCGATACACAATACAAACGCAAAGTCAATGTTCAGACAATCGGAAATTGGTTCTGCAATTTTCGTAAAAATTTCCGCCTTGTTATGTAAATCTGTATATATCACCCATAAATGTATTCTATGCTCTTGTTTTTAAAATACGCCCAAGCTTTTGTATTAAACTTTCATTTCAAACANATCACCCATAAATGTATTCTATGCTCTTGTTTTTAAAATACGCCCAAGCTTTTGTATTAAACTTTCATTTCAAACACAAATTTCGCTTGTTTACTTTGCTTATATTTATCAAGTCATAAGTTTTCTCTCCACATAAAATTAGTTTGCCAATANCAAATTTCGCTTGTTTACTTTGCTTATATTTATCAAGTCATAAGTTTTCTCTCCACATAAAATTAGTTTGCCAATACTTTAGCCTAGACGAACGTGATTTAATATAACGAAATGAAAATCGCCTTGCAAACAAATATTCATTCCGCAATACATCTGATGGTTTATCGGAAAAATGGCTGCTTGACTTTAAGTTTCAACTTTTAGAAATCGTAAAGTGAAGAGTGCTTGACCAACGTTTACGCAGTGGCTGAGCGGTGGCTGAGCCCCCATAGCTCAGGGGCAGGGGGTGGCTGACTTGTCGTCGGAGGGTCTGGAGTTCGTGCCCCGGGTCCCTCTGCGGCAGATTTTCAGTTCGCATGTCACGCACATGTGTACTGTGCATTTGTCATGAGGTCGGTCTGCTATTTGAGCTCGTCACACGGCAAAATACACTCGCACTTCCAAACGTCACGAGCGCAATGTCCAACGGAAAATGTATCGGTCTACGAAGTCAATAAAGTCATCTTTAAAAAATAAAATAAAAAGCTGCTAGACTGCTTGTCTCACACAAAGGCGAACCGAGTTAAATCTTCTGCCGGGTCACCCCAGATTTTCGCTAGTAGGAATCGTGCGGGACGATTCTGCTGGTGGGCGGATTTTCTCGGGGATATCCAGTTTCCCCCCGCCCTTGCATTCCGGCGCTGCTCTATTCTCATCTCATTTCAACCTCAACTCATCTAACTTTGACAGTACCACTGTGCCACGCATCATAGAAAACAGCATATCGAGAACCAAACGTAAAGTTAAAACGTAAAGTCAAATGCCAAATTTTTCACTTCTGTCGTCTTGTCCCATCGCGTTATTAGGGAGTTTCCTATAACGAAGGCTCCTCAGAGACGTTTACATAGAACTTGTAATCGTCTTATGTTCGAACAGTTACGTATAAATTAAATTTAACTTCATTTCGAACATTTGAAAACCGTCGTTTTTTCTCGGGCCATCAGGTGCCATCCCACCAAGTGTAAAAGTATGCGTTGCTGAGGATGTTATGAAGATAACCGTGCGCCTGTAAATGTCGCTGAAATTGTTTGAACATGAATGTGGTTCAATAACGCCAGTTTTTGTCGAATGTGATTAATATTAAATGGGTCGATTTCAGGCCACTCAAACTTCGTTATATTTATAGTTTTCCGCTGCAACTTAGAAATACTTATCACAATTCACTAATTCATTAAAAACGCTACTGCAGGTATGCAGATTACGGTTACGTTAAAATATTGGTAGGACTTTCTCAACGGGTTGATTTCACTGGACCAGCTGTGCATATTTCCAAACTATGCCANACGTTAAAATATTGGTAGGACTTTCTCAACGGGTTGATTTCACTGGACCAGCTGTGCATATTTCCAAACTATGCCATCAAAACAGTGTTGGTGTAATGGGAAAAAAAAATCCTCTAGCTCACGTCGCTCAGTGGTTTAGTTCACACAACCACCGAGGCGAGGGAAGGAATTGAAACTGGTTAAATGGGGCTACTCGTCCGATCGACACGCTTTCGCTGCCCGAGAATCTGTGTAGTGGCTTTATCAGAGGTCAGGCTTGGTTTTCTCCTGCCGACATTCTGACATTGGTGACGTCAGTAATATTTTTCCTCTCCCAGACCGAGATCCGAGGACACGAGTTGGAGTGCATTACTACAGAATATTTCAATGGCAGTAAGTCACAAATTCTTTTTTTAAAAATTGGCAAAAATTAAGGTTGTCGTGTTACTTTGAGTTAGTATCAAGACCCAGCTGAATATGGAGTGCAAAATTATTCACATGTAACAAAAATATAAGCTTAACTATGTCGGCGGCGAATGGGTTGGCCGATTTTTTTTTTTATGTGAAATTTGCACAGGGGAGGAAAATACACTTTTCTAAACTGAAAGAAGATACTAGGCATCGCACTTTGAGATCGTGATTTTAGCTAATATCTGGCGACTGGCACATCAGATCCTCCAGGACTCTAGGAGGGAGTTTGCTTATTCTCGGCTCTCAGCTGCATTCTCGCTATTTGCACTCGACGCCACTGGAAAGTACTTCGCCTACTGAAATGACGCGCAACTCTATTTGCCATAGTCTCGGTGATAGTTCATCCATAACAGACCATGCACACATGTGCGATGCACGCCTTGAAGATTCGTCCATTGTTCTTGTTTGAGAAGAGCGAGTCTGTTTACGGCTGTTGCAAGTTGTTCGTTACGTGGCATTNCCATATATTTTTTTTTAACAGTGTCTGTGCTGTGTTATGTTAAAAATTTTAAAATTCGTGCCATAATTTGCTTGGCACCACCCAAGCTTTCCAACGGGCTATTGCGGGTTCATACCTGACCAATGGATCGCTCGCAATTATTTAATATTGGTTTGAGTGTGCCATAATTCGGGGTTTTAGCATGGTATAAATACGTGGGCGAGCATATTAATGGCTCTGCATGATGAAATGTGCGAGCGAGCACATGCAAAATATCCTGCAACTCCTGTTGTACCACCGGATCACTGTAAATTGTGGTATTGTGGTACGAATATACTATCATTTCATATATATGCAAGGTTATTTTTGGAACTGCAGGTCGAGATGTGCAGGATTTCGAACATGCATTCCGACAGGCTGCTACAGGTTCTTTTCGGACCAATGGATCGCCTGGGAGGAGATTCGATGACCGGAGAGGTGTTTTCTCACCTTTTAAACCTGGAATACACATTATTTGGTCGATTTTAGTGGGATTTGGGGGCGGGTGGCTACAATATGAATTCCTGTAAAACTGATTTCAGTCTGCTTGTTGAACTTTCTTTCAGAGATTCAATAAAATAACAAGTGTCGTAATGACGTTATAGCACATGCTCCCACACGTTCTAAATTCAGAGTTCAACTGTCCATATCGGCCGGTGCCGTGACAACCAAGCATCGACGAACAACGTAATTGCTTGCCGTCCACCGATTTGAATGCTTGTCGGTGTCCGACGATTGCCCAACGCTTGAAGACCTGCCTACTCTGTCGTGTCAAGATCCCAGTACTTTTATTCCTGTTGGTTCCGGGGGCAGGAGGGGAGGGGTCGTGACTCTTGGGTTGTGTCGGCTAAGCCCAGCTGAGTTCTGGGGTGCAATTCTCATTCACCTTACCTCATATCGGGAGGTCAATCATGTGAGCATCGCTAGCCCGGGCGTAGCGGTGTTTGCGATGTTCTGATGTCGAACGGGTGCGCTTTTCTGACAGTTCTGAAGGTACGTGCACAGTTATTCCCATGGAAAAAAATAATAAAACTTACTCTGTTTACATATTGAGCAGGTTAACAGATCAGTGTGTTGGGTTTTATGTAAACATCTTACACCGGGGGAGGGGGGCACAACTGTATCCGTGGAAACAGCTGTAAACAGGACTACCTTCAGAACTGTAAAAAAAAAAGGCGCGTTCGTTCGTGAGTCAGGCTACAGGCAGGTGACACCACACTTCGTGCCATAGCAACTACCGCCCTGTTGATTATTGATATCACGACGTTAATCGGCTCGGCATATGTAGGAAAATTAATGGGTATCGCGCCCCAGGTAAAAGTGCATTTTTAAGGATTGTTGGTACTGTATTTCGCCCGAAGTCCTTAATCTTCACGAACTAAGTTTGTAAACACTCTGCGAGGCAATATTCTCAGAGTTTCAAAAACGTTGCGGCCAATGATTCCGAATGCTGGGCCGAACTGCCTTTTTTTTTAAAAAAAAAAAAACAATATTGTTTGAAAGCAGGAATTGTATTGACTGAGAGTTTAAACTCATTTCGACAGCAATCGGTGCCATTATTTCTTCAAGTGCGAATTAAAAGTATGCTAGTTTATTGTCTTGCTCGTTAATATGTCGTTCTTGGCCCTTTCGTGCTTCCCAGGCTTCGAGCATGCGAATAACTTCAGTGAGTAGGCGCCGTTCAATGTGTCTCTCCAAAATTGTATTAAGTATTTTTTTTAACGGATGAAAGACTTTTACATGTGTGCGAAATATTTTAAAAATACAATTTTCACATTTTATAAACAGTATTTAATATATTTACGCCTCCACCTTTGTTAGGTACTTTTGCTAATCAGAAGGGCGTAAAAGGAGGAGGTTTTATGTGGGTAAGATTAACATACACATAAAAAAAACAGCAGGAGCAATCATATTTTACGAGAGATTCGAACCCGTGTACCCACGTCCTATAAATGTCGCGGAGGTCAAAGCATCGTCAAAAAAAAAGTGTTCTCGAATAATTCAGTGGTTATTTAGCGTGTCGTGAGGAATTCCTGGGACGGTGCGTGGCGCCAAGTTGACGTAACAGGCGGGCGGCTGCCTCGACTGCGGAAGGAATTCAAGCGGTGGGCGCCGTGCTCTTGTGGCGCCGACGGGCGATCGTGCTCGGCGTGGGATGAGCCAAGCATCCGCGTCGCTCTCGACAGCCGAGTGTCTGGCTCATCCCACGACACCTGGCGCAAGTGTCACGACCGTCTACGTCCCGACATCATCTCCGCTCCGAGCAAATCATCACGTGTATTCCATTCGCGGTTACTTCCAACTTTCCTGAAACCCTGCTAAAGTTCTACTTCCAGGATATCCCTACGTCTCATGCAAACAAAGCGGCCCATAACATCACACCAAAAGGACGGTGCACCGAATTCGTGCGCACTCTGTTTAATAATATTTTGCATAAGAACTATTTCTTACTAGGCATTACCAACACACCTATTTTCACACTTTTTTTATTCATATTGATTATAAATTAAATATTTTAATTTATTGATAACGCATAAGTAAAACTTCAATTTAACCAAATTTAAGGTTCGTTTTTATGTTAACACAAATGCATAAAACGCTTGTGATACATGATATATTTAGGAATCAACGAAGCACATCACACATGGGGCGATTTTTTCAAAGTTGTCATTCAAAAAGTGTGAAGAAACTGCGAATACACTATATAGTTTGTTCGCGGTATCTTCCCGCTTTTCCAATTGAACCTTTGAGAAATCAGCCCCATGTATATGACGTATTGGTTGTTTCCTAAATATGTCGTGTGTCAATTTCCCTTGACACAAATGTATATTATTTATTTTTTAGTTAAATTGAACTTTTACATATCTATAAATACGAATAGTACTAATAAAACAGGGAGAAAATAAATGTAATTGTAATGTCTAGTAAGAAATAGTTCTCGTACAAAATATTATTAAACTGAATGCCCACAAATGCGGCGCGTTGTCTGTTTGGTGTAATTTTCTAGGCGTAGCTAAGATTAATTTTCATGAGGCGGAGGAATATCCTGAAAGCAGAACTTGAGCAGGGCTTCAGAAAGGTTGGAAGTAACCATGAATAACCCATATGTGCACTATAAGAAATCATTCGGAAATTTACCGTACCATTGTATGCGCTTATTGAGAAAGCAGGAATGCCAATGTTTTCCCCTGTACATTCATCTCAGGAAACAGTCAAATGCGTACGTAAGTTCCCGACTTCTTATAGAAGCGACGCTAAACATTGCTATATCTGCAGCTTGTTGTGTGGTATTATTGCTAGAGACCCGTAGATTTTGCGAGTTCATTTTAGGACAAGCTATACTTCAAGCACATGTACATTTGACTTTATTCCCAATTGTATTGCAGTTTATAAGCCACGCCCTGGACTAATATGAGCCAATATGTATTCTGCAAGAAAAATACCTCAGAATCCTGTTAAACTGGAGCAACAGCTAATAAACAGCTAACTGAGCCCCGAGCACATAAAGGATTTTGGAGTCTAGCTTGTTGCCTAATGAATCCGCGAAATTTCTGGGAGACTAATTATTTCCATACAGTTTATACGTTAAAAACTTCCATTACAGTTTAGGAAGTTTAACAATTTTTTTTTACAGTGTATATGCTGTAGTCTTCCACCTGGTGTATGGCGCACGCACAGTTGAGATGGTGTACATATATATATTTATATTTTTTTTTAATTATTATATCTTTTGTGGCTGACAGATAAACAAAATGTTGGGCCAGTGTAACGAGAACTGTTACACAATTGATGTCATCAGTGGCTTGAAAAAAAATAAGTCCATCTTCTGACAGCATGTATTTCAACGTAAGTGATGGGCATATCTTCAGGTACGTCCGTTGAAAATTGCAAAAGGAATTTCTGTGCCTTAGACGTATTATTAAAATTTTTGTAACGGTAAAAATTGGCGGCTACTTATATATACACAAGATGGTGTAGTATTCAAACGACAAACCAAAATCAAATGGAAAATATATGGAACCTTTTCTATTTGAATTGAATAATAAGAGAGATACGAGCCCTCAAAAATCGATATCAGACCTTAATTTATATATGTATATATTTATATATATTTATATATGTATATATATTTATACAATTTATATTTACAGTTGTGAATTTATGGGCATGTTTATTGTTCTAATGATTTTACTTTATTACTTAAACATATAAGGTGCTTGACAGTGTAAATTTTTTACACACACAATACGCCAAAAAAACTAATTGTGGCCTGAAACATCAACCATAAACAAGCACAAACCAACCTAACCGAGTAACTCGAAGAATCACAGGCGTTCCACGAAGAAAACCTAACATAAACTGGTGAATCATTGAGATCATGGGTTGTGTATGGACGTCAACTTACGTTTGTTTCTAAAGGAAGGGTAAATTATATTTCAAGTTTTATATTTAGGGGAAAAATATATTTTTTTTTTTCGTCAAGCAGGGTGACGTGTTATCAACATAAAGGTGTCAAGTTTATTAAAAAAATTGTCATTTAGCTTTCGAAATGCATTGTTTATAACGTACTAAACTAAGTTCTTCAATTTGTGTTCTTGTTGCATTTTATAACAAACGAGAGGGACGTAGTTATTAAACATCTGTTAAGTTGCAGTATTAACCTAAAATCTTGTCGGTCTTATTATCACTTGCACTTTGTGGCATACTACGAATATTTTCGCACGTCCTGCTAATATCACGATCAAGGAGAGTAACGTTACAATAGCTCTCTGTGTCTCTCACCGAATCCTCTGGCTTGCGTCACGTCGCTCCTCCATTTGATACATGTTTTGTTACTCTCCTGTGAGGCGTTTAATGCCTTCACAATTATTGTTTTTTTTTCTTCTTAAATTTCAGCGACGACATTGGAAGACAAAGCGGGAAAGACTTATTATTATGATGTGATGGTGCTCCTAATGAACAAAAAAGTTAAGAAATACTGATCCAGGGATTGTAGATAAAATAGCCAACTATGCCATAACTATACTCATTACGATTACTAATTTAAATAATCTCAACAAAAAATGTATGATTCTTTCCACCATTACCTATAATTAAAACATGTTGTATTGTTTAGCCACTGGACAATTTCCCTGCATGAAGCATTATACACTGGAGAGCCAAAAAGAACTGTTGTAGGCGTGCGTATGCAAATAACAGAGGTATGGAACCAATCAGAGTAACGCGATGCGGTCGGCGGCTAGATCGGTTACTGCTGCTACAATGGCAGGTTATCAAGATTTAAGTGAGTTTGAACATGGTGTTATAGTCGGCGCACGAGAGATGGGACATAGCATCTCCGAGGTAGCGATAGAATTAGGATGTTCGCGTACGACCATTTCACGAGTGTACCGTGAATATCGGGAATCCAATAAAACATCACAACTTCGATATCGCTGCGGCCGGAATAAGATCGTGAACGAACGGGACAAACGACGACTGACGAGATTCATTAAACGTGACAAACGTACAACCCTTTCTCAAATTGGTGCAGATTGGATTTGTGGACTGCGCTGCAGGATTCATGGTGTGAATTACCTCCTGCATATCTTCAGACATTAGTCGAGGTCATGCCACGTCGTCTTGTGGCACTTCTGCGTGCTCTGGGGGCCCTACACGATATTAGGCAGGTGTACCAGTTTTTTTTTTTTTTGGCTCCTCAGTGTACATGCCGCATATAGAATTGAAAGTCTCCAATGTTCAATTTTAGCAACTGTGATGAATCCTCTTAGGGGATCGTCTACCTGGAGTTTGAACTGCATTGCAGACTGTTTGAAAAAGTCTACACTTTACCCGGACGAAGTTGCTATACGTGCTTCCAATGTGCTGGCCTACGGAAAGCATACACACTTCAGACGAGGCTTGTTGAGTGCCTTCAGGACGTCACGCACATTAGAAACGCAATTTCAGAGCACTCCAAGGTAGCTAAAAGTATGCGCGGCAGATATATACAAAATTACTCAAGGGTCCTGCATTGAACCTTGCCACAGACTTTCCATCAATAAAATGTCCGATAGCCTTTCTCTTAGTGGCGATGGCGCACTTGAGGCGCGTAACACAGTCATCCTTATCGCTCCCGCGCTTCTTGGCCTCAAACGCGGACAATAAATAGCTCAAGGTAGGCAGGTCCCTTAATGAGTTTGGTTATTCTATGCCTTCGGTATGTTAAAGGAACCAAGCTCCCACTTGACATTATGTGAAAACAGTTGGGGTGTCTTAAACATATTTTGGCCCATGGAAACGGAGAAATTCCGAGGAGCGGATGTGTTAGCTCGCTGTAGACGACCATCATCATCTAGCCCACGCGGACTTGGACAGGAAGTGGGTGCTGGTCAAGAGAGGTCGTGAGGGACAAACATCTCTCCCGCGGTGCGTTCTCTTCGTCGGCACGCACTCCCGCTGCGTGGAGGCGAGGTTACAGACACGCCCGCCACTGCGTCTTGTATTCCAGCTGTGATTTACGACTGTTTACTGATGCCCGCGCGCGTAATTGCATGGTGTGGATGTCGCCAGGACCATATAGATTCCTAGTGGGAGTCGAGAGGATGGGGCCCAGAATATTGTATGCATGGAAGGATGGGAAGAAGTTGTTCATCTTCATTCCAATCAGGAACTTAATGCGTCAGGAATCCGGAAGGCGAACGTTAACTGCTCAGATATTTCTCCCCGAGTGGAAATGGAAAACAAAGCGCGCCGTGACTGTCGGGATTGTTCGTAGTGCTTCCGCGGGGAGACACTGAAGACAGAATTGCCGACAAGGCATAGCGGAGGCTGCAAGAGTTTAATGAGGGACTGATTGATTCTTTTCATGAATAGGATATTTTACCTCAGTGTTTTTTTGTTAAGGGCACCGCAACCTGGCGCTTTAACTGCGTTGCATAGAGTTCGAAATCCGCGTTTAGTACATTATACTAATGTACTAAAATAAAACACCCTTCAAGTGAGGTACGTATAACACACTCAATACATTATAAATGCTATTCCCGTGACCTCCGACATTGCTAAAAACGGCTTTTTCACATTGATGTATCTCATAATATTTTGGTTAGAAACATGCGAAAATATTATAGAGACCTGTACTGAACCTTGTTATAGACTCCCCACTGATAAAAGGATAGGATCTCCGTTTAAAGTACCATCGGTACACGCAGCACAACGGAAAAATTGCACGCCAGTTCAGCGCGTAGGAGCGAATGCCTATCAGACGCATGTGTCAGTCGCGTCCTTATCGCTCCCGCACTTCCCTGCCTCAAACGCGCTAAAGACCTCCAAGTAGAGGGCACCCTTTATAAGGAAAGCAATCTTTCTATCGAGAATATATGAAATAGTAATTCATTGCTTTATTTTATTTTCGTTGTTTTATTCTCTCCCCCCCCCCCCCCCCCCNNCCCCCCCCCCCCCCCCCTCAGTGTTGAATAGTGTATTTATGGTGGTAGCGCTGTGAATTAATTGAGATTAAACTATAAAATAATATTATTTTGTCAAATGTATTCTCTTCATCCTACTAAGAAGTTTCCTATTCCGAGGGTTTCGTAATAACTTACAAGAAAGTATTTGTCCAGATTCTTTCATGGGGAACATCGCGATAGCTTATTTTTCTTGAAGGTAAATTCTCATAGAGAAGGTGAAAAGAACTTTTACGCTCCGGTAAAGGTAACGACGTGGTTGTCAGATCGCAATCGGGACCCCAAGTGGCGGAGTTATAGCCGGTGCAGAGTGTTCTACGACGAAGTGGAGTTTGCGAAAGAAGACAGTTGTTGGGGGCAGGCGGGTAACGAGGGGTGTCGGAGACGGGCCGGTGCTCGGCGCGCTGAGGCTGAACGAGGCAGTGGACCGCGGCTTCGAGCAGCCTGTCGCCGAGACCTGCGTGGCTCGCGGTACTTCAGCACTTTTGATTTGGACAGTTCTCCTTTTGTCAACGAGGCTTGCTGTGACTCGTGGTACTTCAGAACTTTTGATTTGGACACTTCTTCTGTAGTCGACGAGACCTATGGTGACTCGCGGTACCTCAGAACTTTTGATTTGGACAGTTCTTCTGTAGTCGACGAGACCTATGATGACTCGCGGTACTTCAGAACTTTTGATTTGGACAGTTCTCCTGTTGTCACAGGGACTTTCAGAGACGTCTGCGTAAGGATATGTGCATGTAAGAAAGAAAAAGTGGTTTTCATACAGACTGTACTCGTCTTTTAAGTATGACCAATCGCACACGACTCGAATTAACATTATTGATTTATTAAGTAAATATTGCACGTCTTTTTTTTTCTTATGTAAAGGGAAATAAAACCTAGGTTTTATTTCCAGCAAACATATTAAATTTAATACATTAGTTTTCTTATTTTTCTTTTTCCTGCAATCCTGTTGGCTTAAGCATTAAATGAAATATAATCCTATCTATACGTCTGAATGAACAGTAGGAATGCACACTTCCATTTTAATACATACGCGTTTTATGTCTTATGATTTTCACCGTGAACTGGCTTTAATGGCAAGTATAAGTACGTAGGCACGACCACACCGTGTAGTTAGAAATAATGTGTTAGCAATAAGGTTGATTCATACTCAGAATGTGTACGAAAAATCTTATTTTATATGTCAGTTCAAAAATATAATTTGTAATGTGACGTTAATAAGCGTCACGATAGTTCCCAACTAGCTAGCTGTACTGTAAGTACTCCGGTTCAATTATTATGTAAGAATAGATGCACTTAAGGCGCCCGTCTACCTGGAACTTTTTCCCACGTTTAGGCCGAGAAGCGCGGGAGCGATAAGGGCGACACTGCAACGCGCATCAAGTACGCCATCGCCGCTAAGCGCAAGGCTCTGAACTGGCGTGCAGTGTTCTCGTCGTGCTGCGTGTACCTATGGGACTTTCAGCGGTGATCATATTATTTTATTAGTGGGAAGTCTTTAGGAAGGTTCAGTGCAGGCCCCTAGAGTAGATTTGTATGTATCTGATGCGTGCATTTTGAGCTACATCGCCTTGGAAAGGCCGTTTTGAGCGGTTTTGGAGTACTCTGAATTAATGTTTCTAACGTACGTGATATTTTGAAAGTACAATACAGCTCTCGTCTGAAGTGCNTTGCGTCTCTCTCCCACTCAACTATGATCGGTCTGCCGCGCGCGCAGCACTACGTTGTCACGTAAAATCTTCGCCCGTAAAACCGACTTTACAGGCAACCATTTTTTAAGTGGTAGCAATAATTTTTAGTTAACCATGAGATAACCGCTTCTCTGGAAGGTTGCTGTTCCTCCTTGATTTTATAAAACAGCTATTTGGTATAGGTCAAGCGTAGAACCTGGGTTTCGTCCCCAAGAACGTGATTGTTCCCGTTCCAGTTTTAAATAAAAGAGCAGTGGTTATTGTTTCTCAACACCGGCATCTTTATTTCTATCTTTATAAATCTCGTTTCCTCTTTACATGATTTATCTTATATTTACTGAGTTCGGTCGCAGTCAGAATAAAAACCTTTCAAAAGCGAGGTATATGTGGGTTTTTGTATTTTGTAGCATGATTTCGATTACTATTATTATTGTAATACAAAAAAAAAGTCACTCTTGTTTAAGTTACACGCCTGCGGCTTTAAGCGCAACGCGTACCGAAATAATAAACATGTGAGCATTCTCGTGCCAGCAAAGGCACTTCTCGTATTGAACAGTTCGGCATGTATATCGAGATAAGATTCTCCCTTATCACAGAAGAAAAGCGGACAAGTCGTTTAGCACATTATCACACACGTGTGTGTGTGTGTGTGTGTGTGTGATGAGTGGGAGGGGAGATGTAAACTCGGAATGAAGCAACAGGATCATCTGGCATTTCAGCAGCCCCGGCGTTGCACGGTGGCGCCAAGCGCAGGTAGAGAGGCAATGCAGTGGCTGGCGGCTGAACTACTGGGTGGCGTAGCTTGGACATCAGGTGGTCTTTGAAACCAGCACTCATTCTGGGGTTGTTCGTGTTTATGGAATTTCTCAAAACATTCGTAGAGCTAAAATCTCTGTTTCTCAACAATGGAATGTATTATTGCCAATAGTACTATCAAAAATTCATCCAAGATTGTGAGGTTAGAACACTATTTCTAGAAGTATATATAGGATATATTTTTACACTTCCTTTAACTAAGGTTTAATGTGACTAAAATATATTTTGGTTAGTCGATATAAAAAGGCGTGTTTTTTTAAAAATTAAAATGCAANTTACACTTCCTTTAACTAAGGTTTAATGTGACTAAAATATATTTTGGTTAGTCGATATAAAAAGGCGTGTTTTTTTTTAAATTAAAATGCAAAAAAAAAACCCCGTTAATTTGACAGTTGTACTGGCGAAGGGCGAATCAATTTTGCTGACATGCACAGAAGAATAAAATCGGTATACCTCGTCTTTTCAATGATTTTCTTGCAACCCTAGCAGGATATTACACTTGGTATGAGGTGACAGTAAAATGCGCGAAGTTCTGAACTGTACAGATTCCATACCACCACAAGAAAATTGTATATAAATTATTTTTGTTTTCCTGATCAGTATTATACCAACTTGCAACGAGCAGTCTAACGTACCGCATCGTAGAACAGTTTCAGTGTATCATAACTACATAAATGCAATCAAATTTATTCACAAGCCTTTGTTTTGTTTTTAAAAGGTATTCTGACGCTATCCGGGCGGTGTGGTTTTGTTTATCGGTTTGACGAAGATTTCCAGCAATAGCGCCGTTATTGTTTGGGTTTCGTTAGTTCTAAGTAAGCAGCCAAGTTAAGTTGGTTTTTACTTCTCCGGGAGGTGCATACGAAGGTTTAAAAAGTGATGCCTAATATAGTGAACTCCGAATAGTGCAATACATCGACTGAAGCCGAGTGGTGTGTGTATGTTATGTCAGTGATTTTACAATAAAACCACATATATAAATGCATTGGGAGATTTTCATGAACAGTAATTCTCTAACTTAGTGATTCGAACACCTGAGTTTAGGTGAATAAGTGAAATCAATAAATATTCGATAATAATAGTAATATTAACAATGTCACGTATGCTCTGTAAGGTCGAAATGACATGTAGAAATATCAGGACAGAAGAGGAACTTCACCATACTTAAGATAGACTCTCGTCTTTTTATAATTTTTTTTAAAAATTATTAATGGTTTGTAGCAACGTTGTGATGGTTCTCTAATGACAGTAATAACGTTATCCATACTGCTTGCATACAAACTTGACAGTCTATAAAAGCGAAAAGTGTTTGGCCGAAATGCAATTTGAACTAACAAGTTTTCGCTAGGGTGAAGCGACTTCGAGCAAAGAATGCGCGCAATAAATATTACCGCCCCGAAGGTCGTATTTTTAACGGAAGTTAAAATGATGGCGAAGGGGAGAAGAGGAAAGCAGATAAATGGTGACAGTGGGAGTTTGTTTGCACTTCGGAACACAAAGTATTCTCGAAAGCATGTCGGTGTGTCTTAAATCATTCGTGACTTGCAGGCGAAGATAGAATAGAGCACTACTGAAAATAGAAAGTTTCAACATGCCGCGATTCTTTGAATTCTGGGCCCGAAGTTTCCTCACTGCTGACGTCCAGTGAAACTCAAAAAGAAAGGGTGAGAAGGAATATAACTTGTGTTTTTTCTCAATTGCCC
>NQII01000633.1:23226-55903 GCA_002778355.1 Clitarchus hookeri
ACGTAGAATTATGGCCCGTGCTTGATTATAGAATGCATCAGCCAAATAAATGTATCGCCTAACCGTCAGACCAGTGTGGATTTATTTTGCTTCTTCAAGGAGCCAATGTAATGTGTTAACGCCTCCACTGACACTCCACGTGAAATATATGTATTTATAGCCTCTGCGCACTGGTTTACAGTCACGCAACTACGGAATTTTAAGCAGTGACCCTACCATCGTATAGTATGTTAATTTGTAGTGTATGTTTCTTTTTTCCATCTACCACGCTTAAGGTAGAGAATCTTAATTTTTATCCTTAAAAATCATCCATTAAACAAACTTTATTTTTTTTGTCTAAAAAATATAATGTTTAGGAATGAAAAAAGAACAAATGTGTTTTGAAGACGTGAAAATTGTTTATATATATATATATATATATACATATATGTGATTCGTTTATACTTATTACGCACTCTAGTGCCAAAATTAGGTTTATTATATGTAAATTCCCACTTATATGAGAAGCAAAAAACTGTATGTTTATCCCAACAGCACATCAGAGGACAGGATTTGGCCCAACCTGTACTCAAAAATCCGTCCTGGAGATGGTAGACAACATAAAAAACACGACCCACGCCACACGACTGACGTGAGATTATGCGGTAGAGAGTCAGTATGACGCGTGGTGGCCCCGAATAGCGTCACGTGCTGTACAAATACTCATATGCTGAGAACAATACTGTAGATAACTTTTTAGTTAATGGAGCTACTCCTGCACCAAAGCCACCCTAACCACCTGGATATTTTGTATAGGCACTGGGCGACTACCGTATGACACACGGAAGCGTTAAAAGTATGCTCCATAATGTTGAGATCAGGGGACCTGGCCGGCCAATCCCATTTGGTGATGTTAGTGTCCAGGTAGTCATACATCAGTGTAGCGCAATACATGCGGGAGTTTTCATTCATAAATATGAACTATACACCAGTTTTACCCCTTTAAAAATACGGGCTTACTCTTGGGCGCTAACGCCTCTTACACCTGGCCTGTTACGAAACCACAATATAACTCTTGGAGGGGTGAGCCCAACATGATTACATCCCAGACCAAGAACGCCACCACCCTCGTAATGGTCCTCTTAGTGACGTCAGTTCAACTGTACCCACTCTCTCGTTCCCGCTATATGTAAACACGCAGGCAACCTCTGCGAAAACTGAACCTGGACTCATTTGTAGAGGACACGACCCCACTGTTCGACATTACCTGCACCACGCTAATCGAGCAGTTCAGGGGGTAGTGATCAATGCGATGCATCCCGCAGGCAGCCGGCCATACAGTCAGATTTGACGCAAGCCTTTCTGTAGCTACTCTTAAGTCACTATCAAGGTTGTATGCTGTGCTATCACTGCGTCGTTTGGCAGTTAGGGTCAAATAACGATCTTCTAGAGGCATTGAACTCCTTGGAAGTCCACTGCTTAAGGACTAGTTGACTTTTCCACTCTGACGGAACGTTCGCCAGACTCTGGAAATGACATTATGTGGGATGTGTGGGACATGTGACACCCTCTCCCGAGATTGCCGTGCCTTTGTCGCCCGAAAATTCTTCCATGGAAATAATCGTTAATTTGGGTTCTTTGAGCCATTGTAAGTCAGTTACACGCATGATACCCGCTTAGTTTTATTTTGCCCATTCTAGCGCTGCACACTATCGGGTCTGCGATCGTATTTACAGCAACATATATCAACTTAACAAGGTAATGTTTTAGTGCACGTGGTTTAGTTATTTGCATTACTTTTACACCTATCCGCAATTTATAAGTGTAATTATTATTTTTTGGAAAACTGTTTAATTTCACATGTGGTATTGCGTTTATCTCAGATGTTAGTACTTTCTCTAATCCATTTTTGCGTAAAAGAATAAGTAGACACTTTGAAGTGAGGTGGGTTCACAGTCGTTTTAATGTAAACGTACCCATTCTATAATATGTTGCGTCGTGTACTAGGAACAGGCCCTGTCTCTAATGCGTGATGTAATCCAGTAGAATAGGGCCACATATATGATTGGCTACCTTGTACTGTGTTAGATATTTCTCATTGATTCGGCCGGCGATATTCAAGTTCTTCTCTGGACACTGGTTGACGAGTGACATCCTAAATTTGTTTATGGTGAGCGAAGCCATCTTCCTGGCGTGGAAGAATTGCCGGAAGGGGGGGGGGGTTAGTTTAAGTTAGTATTTTAAATCCCTGGTTCGTGCACAGGAATGACCGATTCGGTGATTATTGGTTGAGCTGCCGGCGTTCGATTGCGTAAAATTACTGGTCTAGCATCCTCACGCACTTGAGCGTGACGTCATAGCGAATACGGTCAACGAAGGACCATAATACAGACGAGAGATTGAAACTTCTGTACGGCTGCTGTTAGTTTACAGTAATCGAACATTTTCAGCGTTTTCACATGAAACTTGACATCCCTCCGCGCCATTTGACGACGTAACTAAATTCGTATGTTTCTGGCGACCTCTTTAGCCGATTACCCTGAGACGTCTTCAAACATAGATGTTCCCGGTTTGTATCCCACGCAAGCCTTGGGTGTCTGATACTGTGATACTGAAAAATGCACAAAGTGCTTACGTCGTCGAGTTACACGTCTGCTCTACTTATTACGCCATCTCTGAGAAAATCTTTTATCACGGTAACCTAACATTCGGCATGTTTCAGGGTTTCCGGCAATGTATCATCATCGCACGAAACTTTTGTGCTCGTGTCACTGATGCGAAGGATTTTCTGGGAGTAGAATGGCCGGGGGGTGTGCAGTGATACAGCTGGCCAAGGGAGCGGATCGATTTCCGTTGCGCATGGTGCTCATTGCGGAGGTAGTGAAGGTAAAAGTCAATGCATGGATGGTTACTTCCAACTTTTCAAGTGCTAAAGTTATACTTTCAGGCTATTCCTCCGCCAAAAACAAACGAAGAACTAATTCTAGAAATTTACACCAATTGTACAACGCACCGCATTCTTGCGCACTAACTTTAATAACATTTTGCATGAGAACTATTTCTTAATAGGCATTACCAAAACACATATTTTCTCCCTGTTTTTATTTATATAAATTACTAATTAAATAATATTTTTTATTGGTAAAATTCAAGTAAAAGACTAACTTAAACAAAAATGAAATATAATTTTGTTAACACAAGCACACGTTTAGGGTACGTGACATATTTATGAATAAACCAAACACGTTATATATATAGGATGATTTTTGAAAGGTTTGATTAAAAAAGTGAGAAGTAACCGTGAATGGCCTATACTGGCTTAGTTGCTGCGGCAGAGGCCTCGCCGACCATCTGTCGACAAGAGCACCGCTAGTCGCCATCCCCGGAGGCAAGCTGGCCACCCGGTGACCCACATCGGCGGCACGTCTGCCGACAGCCCCGTCACCGCGAGCCCGAGGCTGCGTCCGCGATGGTGAGATGCGTGGGCATACGTCGAACAAGGAACCTGCTGCTCCAGTCCCGGGAGCCAGCCCCGTCTGTGGAATGGAGCGGAGAGGTTAGTTGGCTGGTAGCTGACGAAGGTGAAGCAAGGTGACCATGTATCAGCGCCAGAACGTAAGAACGGGGGGAAACGGGAGATCCCCGAGAAAACCCGCTGACCAGCGGCATCATCCGGTACGATTCCCACGTGCGAAAATCCGGGAGTGACCCCCGCCGGGAATCGAATTGGTGGGAGGTGAGCGCTCTAGCCGCCGAGCCACCGTGGCCTCGTCTGTCGCCAGAGACTACGACACATTTGTGAATGGTGAATGTGGATGTAGGGGTAACTTGTTCACGTGACGCTGTCGGCAACCTTATGTGAAAGGCTTCGCTCTGTACATACGCTCATGNGATGTAGGGGTAACTTGTTCACGTGACGCTGTCGGCAACCTTATGTGAAAGGCTTCGCTCTGTACATACGCTCATGCGCCGCGTATGAATTAAACTGGTTTTCTGTGTGGGAGAATTATTTAACTGGCTCGAGGATTTTTTAGTGTTGACATACAACACAGCATATCACAGGTACTGTTCACATTTATTTTAAAAAAAACAATTCTGAAACAGAAGCAACGTACAGAGCAAAGTGCAGTGTTGCATTGCGCCAACGAATTATGAGCANGATGTAGGGGTAACTTGTTCACGTGACGCTGTCGGCAACCTTATGTGAAAGGCTTCGCTCTGTACATACGCTCATATGCCGCGTATGAATTAAACTGGTTTTCTGTGTGGGAGAATTATTTAACTGGCTCGAGGATTTTTTAGTGTTGACATACAACACAGCATATCACAGGTACTGTTCACATTTATTTAAAAAAAAACAATTCTGAAACAGAAGCAACGTACAGAGCAAAGTGCAGTGTTGCATTGCGCCAACGAATTATGAGCAATGGAAGTAAAGACAAATACGTTTAAAAATAAATTGATGGCTGTTACAGTTTCTGTTGTCATCCATAGAATTATGGGCTACGATTTTTTCTGGTGCAGTTACAACATATTTTAGAAGTTTAAAGAACTATATGTACTTTAGCTGAAAAAAAAAAATGTGATACAACTGACTTGGATAAGTGTCTCGAGCATATCGGTCGACTTCCCTTTGATGGAGACCGGCGTGAGCGGGATGCCGTCCTAAGATTCGCGACCCTGCGTCGGCACTTGGCTCGGAGAAGGTCGCGCCAGAGTAGACTCGTTCTAAGACTACCTGCCGCTGAAGTCGCCAGTGTTACGTCTACCTGGCCGACAGCCGGTTGGGTGAGTTTCGCAAATTGCTTCGGTATGTCAGGTGAGTTTTCTGTGAAATGCTGATTACCTTCACGCCCCTCGCCCTATTTTTAACTCTCCGCCAGTGACCTTCGGCAAAAAAAAAATGTGCTTGTGCATCAGTCAACTGACTTTCAGTGTTAATCTCATCATCAGTAAGCTTTAGTCCTTAACTTATCTCACGATATTTACTACTCGCGTAGAATTATGTCGCTGCAAGTGGAAATTATTCCTTTGCATTTCAAAAAAATTGGCNGAATTATGTCGCTGCAAGTGGAAATTATTCCTTTGCATTTCAAAAAAATTGGCAACAAAATAAATAGCGCTATAAACATTAAGATGACTTCTGAATGGGGCCTTGTTAAGCTTCTTTTTTAAGGGATCGCTACTTTGGGGGAGTTTTGTTACACTGTTGTAGAGCAATAAATTTGACAGTTATTTCCGCAAAAAGTGAGATGTCATCGTTTAAACCACCACACTCAGTTATCGTGAAATCGCAATGGGATGAAAACATATGCTTGAATGTGTGAATGTGTATTGTGGAATGTTCGTTTTCTGCAATCGTCGTTTGTAGAAAGAATTATTCTGCATACAGCGCGATCATTCCCTTTTATAAAGAGATTCTCCTGTATGAGAATTCTAGGTAAAAACGCCAAATCCTACATGGTAAGCGCCACTTGTTTATATTAATTAGCATATCTTAAAATATTGAGGTCACGCTGTGACATTTGCGATTTCACTCCTCTTCCCACCCCTCTTTTCGTCCCCACGGAATTATGTGTGACGGTTCGTAATGAAGAGAGTGCCCGTGACTCGCACATAAGGTTTGACCTGATCACCCCATCTCACTCGTGCACAGTAATGACGTAACCACACCCCACCCCTTTGCCACGAGTTCGAACCCATAAGCTCTCTTAAGGATGCAGGTACCGCCTGCGATATTTTGACATGTCGCTCAAGACACAGTTTATTATTTAATATCGCATCCACAGTATTTATGATTGTACATCGAATGTTGCCGTATTTGCGTTACTGCAAAAAAAAATGATGTCTTATATCAGGGCGCTGGCATTGTTTGCTGTAGGCATGTTTTAACATTTCGAAATATGTATAAATGCAAACCATGTGCTAACCTTAGTCGAAACCACTGTTTTGACAAATGTGTAGAAAGTAAAGCAATTCAACGTTGGGACACACAGATTGGTTACTGCGCATCTGGCATGCGCGTTCTACGCCATATTCACTTTGCGGTATATGCTTTCTTCGTTATTTTGTCCACAGTTATGTACTTACATCTGTATTAAGTCTTCCCTCGCTTGTCATCCGTTTTATTATTACGCATTTTTTTTTTCCTTCCTCCCATGCTTGCTTACCTCTTGTTTTGCAATTCATGTGTGATGTGTTCACAAATACCTGGGATGATAACAGCTAGAGGGTAGGTCAAGGCGTACATTGGGGTTTCTCTAAATTTATTAAAGGGTGTCAGTATGAGATTTAATAGGCACCTGAACTTTTTTTGTTCACCGAGATGCACTGTCATGTTGTATACAATCTACAGTGAATTGTTATAATGTATTTCTGATACTTACACGTCTCAAAGTTTTTCACCGCAGGCAATTTGGTTGCTCATTAAGGATTCTTGCTGAGATAGTTCGCGCACTACAAATAAGCATGAGAATGACAGGCGTGTTATTGTGTACAGTCAGTATGTATTTTCATTCCATACTTTCTCTTGGGCCGTGAGAAACCTAGTAACTCAGTAACTCCGGTGGTGCATAACTTATTTTGATGTGCGTACATACGTCTACGCTTTTGGTTACAGACTGTTTTTTATAGTTTCTGCAGCAAGTTATTTAAGTTTTTATCGCACCAAAATGGAGTTCGTAACAGAAGTAAAAATGTCTGAAGACGGGCGGCTAAAGGCCTGCCGCCTCCTAAATTGGCGACGTAGTTTCACCACTGACAACAGCTGATCTTGGCCTTTTTTTTCTGTACGTTCTTATGTTAAATTCTCGGTTTTCCTACGACGAAAGAAAAAGCTTCGCCATGGCCGTATCCAGACTAAATTACAGCTTCATGGCTGGAGCCGCGGTGGCCGTGCGGATAGTGCACCGACGTGTCACCGCGGTGATCCGGGCTCGATTCCCGGCGGGGTTACTTCCGGATAGAAAACATGACGGACGCTGCCGTTGCAGGATGGGGTTTCTCGGGGTTCCCCTGTTTCCGGCTCTTGTAGCATTCCGTCGCCGCTCCAGCCTAGCGTGTCATCCGTGGTCACTTCGTTGGGTTCCCAAGCAAAAAAATTTCCGTGTAAAGAAAGCCAAGTGTCTGTAAACGTACGATATGGCTATTGGGCACAAGCTGACAAGGGTCGGCTCGGGCTGAGATCCTATTGTAGTGGACTGTATGGCTGCCGAGAGAACCCACAAGTGCCAATGAAATGAGAGGCACGGGTTGACCTAGTATTTGACCCGTTTGAGGTGCTTTCATATGCCGTAGGTCACACTGGGATGGTTTCCTGCCGGCAGTGTGTTGAAAACCACACCTGACAATGATGCTATAATCACTATAACACGGCGCATGGAAAATTTAACGCAATAAATAAATTGACCAACTCCCATAAATTTATAGCTGGGAGATAGCGGATGTATCGCTTAATATTGCTAAGAACATAAAAAATTAGCAGAACAATAATATCGTAAACTAGAGCACAGTGAAGGCGAAAGTCGAGTATGGGACAAGCATATGCGACCCTTCAGGAGTGAAGGTGAACATATGAGCGCCATTTGTAAAGCCTGTCAGTCGGTAGATGTCACCCAAGGCCTTGGGTTCACTTTACATACGCGTTATCGCCATAGATGTGGTAGGCGTGTGTGGGAAGGATACTGAAGAGTGCATATTTTTACGATATATACGTAGGTATGTATGTCGGTAAGGATATATGATATTTGCGACATCAGAAGCTATGCGAGGCGTCGATGTCAGTATGACTAGAATACATCGAAACTACACGGAACAGTCTGTACACTCTTAAAAAATTTGTCGTAAATTTACATCATCAATGCAGAATGTGTGTCTGTGCATAGTTTAAAATCATCCATACAGTTTGGAAGTTTGTAGGCTGTTCACGGTAAACTAAAGACTTTTTAATGCCCTGCTAATGATCTACTTGTGTTCACTTTATGTTTTCTTCCACCGTGTGTAAAAATAACAATGTAATGGGCCTGATAACTTTATTCATGCATCGGTCAAATGAAACTGTGTAATTATCAGAAAAGTAAATATTTTACAAATTTGTTAATTCATTCACTTAATAAGCATTCAAAAAATAGAAAGCAAAATAAATTATTTGACTAGCCACAAATGCTTACCTAACACATTTTATTCAACGTTAAGGCATCTTTACTAAATTTACTGTGTGCATCGCCAGAAGTGTTGGCAATTTAGGTTTTTCCCCGCAAAATTTAGCTTATTTAATGTTAGTTTTGGCGGCACAAATGTTTTTATCCCGCCTAGCGGGAAATCTATCTTTTTTCTGCAGTGTGTGAGAAAAGCAAACAATAAAACAGTGATGGGTAGTTTCCTTCTCTTCTGAGGATACAGAAACTACCCATATTTTAAATAAGTTATTTTTTACATTTTTTTATTTATTGGTATTATAAACGTGTAGTGTTTGAATGGCTAAGTTATAATTGAAGCAACTACAATTACTAGATTGTAAATAGGTTTGTAGCTTTCTCTATAGAAGAAATCTTATTTTTGTGTGTGGTCTAGCAGTATTTTTGATAGCCGGTTGGCAACACTGACCGGCAGTTATTGTACCCGTTTAAATACAGCGCACGCAGGTAAGAGTAGTAACATTTTTGGAAGTTTTATTCCTAAAGTGCTCCGTGGACAAATTATAGTGAGAAATGTTTTCCAGTGTGCATGTGAGAGCCGTGTGACGTGATGGCCGGATGCGCGCAGGCTGGGGCAGGGAGGATGCTGGGCCGTGTTCCGGAGTTTGGGGGCTCGGGGTAAAACTNCCAGTCACGAGCCGCGGCCAACCTGCTGCAGTATCCTGGCAACAGACAACTTGGCTATACAGAGGCGAAACACCAGCTTACACCACGAACCACAGCCGCACGCGTCAGAAATATGGACTGTGTGAATGCAGCGAGCCTGGTGTCCTACTCGCGCAAGCCGGCAAACCCAACCAAAAGGGAGCCTTTCACAGCATGAATTAAGTAGCCAATCTGACGAAATGCCCGTTCTCAGAGCCTCGCGTAGCCAATCAGGTAATGGTTACGCCCTCGTCAAAGGAACAGCTGTGTAATTTCGTATCTGTGTACTTATCTACTCTGCACCACTTCAAAACTCCGGACATCAAGGGCAACCAATAAATGGTAAACATAGATGGAAAAGACAATCTACTTACCGTGGTGAATGCATATGAGAAAATAATAATAATGTGGTCCGGCAACAAGAAGCCATAGGCCAAAATAAAACCATAAGGAAAATCAATAAAAGTAAAAGATAACTCATACCCCGGCATTTCCCAGATAGGGCCAAGTTGTAGGAGTGTAAAGTCACGCACGCGTAGTTTAACCTATAACTGGCCATGTAAAAAATAAATAAATAAAATCTACTTTGCATCCTGACGGCACGCACACGCCTTCATCGGCAGATTCCTGCCGCTCGCGCTTTCACGTTCTATTCCTTCCTCATCTCATCTCATAGCCTGTTTTAAATATACAGGATGATTCTAAAATCATGTGACAAACATTGAGGGGTGGTAGAGCTAACTAAAACAAACAATTATTGTATAGGAATATATGGGCGGGAGTGACGCGTTGAGGCGCAAACACAAAAATATCACATGAAATGCAGCACAGTGTTTATTTACAACGTCGCCGCTAAATGCCTTTTTACAGCAATGTTTATAATGATTGCTCAAAATTGCTACCACCGACAGTAATGCAAGCTTGGTGGCGTCGGTGGAGTGATGCTGGAGCTAATGCAGCAGGTCACTGGCGCACCGTTTGACTGCCCTCAACTATCGCCACCATAGTCAGCCAATCAAGCCATATGTAGAGGTCGCCAAGCATGCGTGACTGTTGGTGGATGCATTTCCAGCAACTTTTTTTAACATTTTCTGTNCGGGAGTGACGCGTGGAGGCGCAAACACAAAAATAACACATGAAATGCAGCACAGTGTTTATTTACAACGTCGCCCCTAAATGCCTTTTTACAGCAATGTTTATAATGATTGCTCATAATTGCTACCACCGACAGTAATGCAAGCTTGGTAGCGTCGGTGGAGTGATTGGCGAACAGATTAAAATACGCCGGGTATTTCACGCACGCCACCATTGTCAGCCAATCACGCCATATGTAGAGGTCGCCAAGCATGCGTGACTGTTGGTGGATGCATTTCCAGCAACTGTTTTAACATTTTCTGTACGGAATCACTCGTTACGTATGCTGCTAATGAACATTTTATGTTTCCGTTAATGTGTTATGTTATGTGTTTGCGCCTCAACGCGTCACTCCCGCCCATATATTCCTATACAATAATGGTTTGTTTTAGTGAGCTCTACCACCCCTCAATNTACATATACAATAATTGTTTGTTTTAGTGAGCTCTACCACCCCTCAATGTTTGTCCCATGATTTTAGAGTCATCCTGTATAATAATTGCATGCTAAAAAAGTTTCATACTGACACCCGCGTAATTAAAGACGGAGGAATGCGCCATAATTTTTAATTTAAAATAACAGATGATTTATGTGGTTAACGAGGGAGAGGGCCAGGGGGAGAAATTGTGGGGCTTAACTCCTCGTCGACAGCTAGGTCGTTAAGAGATTGAGCAAGATGCTCAGAGAAGCAGGAACATGAAAGTATTCGGCCATCCCAGCATTCGCCTGTAGCGATTTCGGGAAACTATGGTAAATCGAAATCAGGATGGATGGCCGAGCCCAGACTCGAACGCAGGTCGTCCCGAATGCGTATCCGAATGTTTACTGCTACGCCACCTCGCTAGGTGTGCGTGTATTCGTGTACTGTATGTAAAATTTACTGATAAAGGCGCATTTCTGTTTGTTTTACTGGTATTACGGTGCTTTATACAGGAACGGCTAACGCGGGAGGAGGGATGGAAGGCGTGCGAGCTAAATTGTCTCAAACAAGCATACAAAAAGGCACACATATCCATGCCTTAGCCGGGATTCGAACCCGGAACCTCATATTCCCGGATGTAATGAATGCCTTAGACTGTAAAAGGCTCGTTAAATACATGGAATTTTTTTTAAAAGCTTAAGGTTCTATTTGCTGTATTAGCGTTTATGATATGTAGTAAGGTTTGAATATCTATTAATTGAGACTTTTTCTTTGTCTAACGTGAATTATATTATTTAGGCATTCAGATTTACAGAAAACAAAACAAAACGTTTTTCGGCCGTGCAATATCTACGAAATTATGCGCTAATCACAGTTTTGTCACCGTCGGTTCATAAACAGAACAAAACGCTAACTGTTACAGAGAAGTGGAAAATTATACGCCCTGTCTCAAAGTGTAGATCAACACTTGCTCTAATATATTTTAAATGTTGTATATCGCTAAAATTTTGCATGTTTATTATTTTCTCTAGACACCTACGTTAAACTCCGTTTGGTTTTTGTATCTTACAATAGAACTAGCATTGTACCTTTAAAGTTCTAGTGTTTCAAGTTCGTAAATGGCAATTTTTCCTTACTATTGTAATCCGTGACAAATAAATAATAATATTTAGTGTGACGGTTTCGGCCGACACATGAAAACAGGATTCCGTCTCTGTTCCCTCAGGAAGACGTTCGTTTTTCAAGGAATAGAGATCCCCGTTAGTGTCTAATCAAAGGGTATCATAAAGCTTACATTGGGTTTGCACAATATAAAAAGGTAGTTACAAAATTCTGATATATTTTCCTCTTTCTTGAAATACAAAATTATCAATTCCCAATTTGCAATTACAAAATCGATTAAAAATCTTTACCAAAATCCCATAATTTTAAATCCTCTACAAGGATATATTATTTATTAATATATATTTCCTTTTATACAAAATAATTACAAATGGAGATTACATATATTTTAATAATTATGCAAAGCAGCCCCTCCCCCACCCCCCTCTATTTAAAACGGAGGAACAGCAGTTCCTTCCCTAATAAAGTCCCCTCGAGCAGGAGAACCCAAGCCTTTTATACAAAATACTCGTCGTCTTCTGGAACAATTTCTGACNTCCTCCCAACACAGCCGGTGACTCATGGCGCGTCACGTTGTCATGGACACGCGCAGGGGAAGGAAGTTGCAGCAGGCGAAGTTTCGAAGCAGCACACTAGCATGCCACGCGCAATTTGCCGTCCTGCACTCATGCAGGCAACAGCAGTGAGATGGTCAGTTGAGCGGCCCCATCGCACCAAAGGTAAGCCGTTATCCGCGACGCTCATGTAGAAACAGCAATCCAAGGCGAGGTGAACTTAGGCAAAAATTTTATGTGCGTAGGCCGTCACAGTAAATGTCATAACTTAGAAACAACCAAGACAAATAATTTCACCTGCCGAAAATTATTCCATTCATCTGCTTTCTAAATTTAAGAAATATTTTGAAAACTAATATTTACTCAGAAAAACCTGTACATCAGCTTCCTCGCCCCTTTTTGTAGTCCATATCTCAAGTTTTCATTCAGGATAAATAGTTGACAATTTCTCGTTACAGCCAGCTACACTTTATTCAACGAAGTATTAAAATTTACGCCACAGGGTCATCGAGACGTAGTAATTTATTTGTTAAGTAGAACACAGTGGCACATAAATATTTGCACAAATGGACACTTCGAAACATTATATTTTTTAACTTATTAAAAAAAGGAAATGGTGAAAAGCCAAAATGGATTTAGACAGTTGCGCTTGAGTTATTAATTATAAGGAATTGAGTCAGTGTCACATTCAAATTAAAAAGGTTGTAGGCATTATCTCCAGTACTTTAAAACTTTTTGATATACACTGTCGTTCCACTGACGGATTGGAACCCATCTGAAATTTTAAAGACACGAAGCGCTTGCAGATCGAGGGCTTTACGGATTGCCTTCTATCTTTCCACCTTTAAGGTGTACAATTCCACCCCAGCTGTTGCCTAAGACGGAGAATTTTCGGGCGCGTATTCCAACTGGGAAGTGAGGCCAACACTGATGCGAACTTTTTTTACTCTGAATGCTCCAATATACTCCTGCGCATTCTTCTTGACGCTTCTCTGCCATTTCTCCGGCTCCTCCGACCAGCTGAAACCCCACTGTTATGATTTTGATATTTTGTTAGTATTTATCCTTAACGGGGGTATAGGGGCGTANCCGACCAGCTGAAACCCCACTGTTATGATTTTGATATTTTGTTAGTATTTATCCTTAACGGGGGTATAGGGGCGTGACAAGTTATTGATAAGAGTTATGTAATGAACACCATATAAAAGAGGTTTATTTAACATTAAGGTTGTACAACATTATTTCAATATAAATATNAAAAGAGGTTTATTTAACATTAAGGTTGTACAACATTATTTCAATATAAATATGATTGAATGTGAACCGGGTGAGCTATACAAATATACTAAAATATTAAATGATATTATTTTATAAAGATTTAACCAGACACATTCTGATTAAAGCCTAATTGGAGAGTCCCCACCTTGTTCATGACTCCGGAGGCTGATTGAGATGGCGCAAGTCGACGGCCGGACACACCCATCTTCAGTGGTCTTCTCATTCCAATGGCCCGACGACAAAAGACACCACCTACGGACTTCACTGCCATATATCGGCTGCGTTGTCCCCGTTTACTGGTCGGTGGAGAGGGTTTCTGTGGTTTGCGATTTCATAACTAATTTCAGCGATCACGGCCCGTGTCCTGGATAAATAAGTGAAGGTGTGATCAGGCAGGCCGCTCAGCTAAGGACCTGACCATGACTCGTAACTCTACACGCTGGAGAAAATCTTGAGGCGGAACGCCTTCTCAATGATCAGTCGACTCGGTGAGTGGCAACACGTCCTGTGCAGACAGTAACTGCGAGGATAGCGCCTTGGCCCAACCACTGGTAAGTGTGTGAGTGATGGTCAAAGGGACAACTGTTGTTATAGTAACTCAGTGAATGCTGAGTTGATGTGCTTACCAGCCGTGGATAACGTGGAGATAGTTTTAAAATCCTCTATATTCTTATCGTGACGTGACTGTTCCTCAAGATTCCAAGGTTTTCGGCACCAAAACATGATGTTAAATATTAACATATCGTGAACATAGAGAACTCAACAATATCATCATCTTATTTTCTTATNTTCGGCACCAAAACATGATGTTAAATATTAACATATCGTGAACATAGAGAACTCAACAATATCATCATCTTATTTGCTTATACTCTTGTCTACATAGAACACACATATCAGCTCTTCCAAAGCACTCTTACCCCACAACAAAGAGCATGTCAAGGCACCGAAGATACACGATTGCACCAGCTTGGAGGTTTTGTTCTGTCGACTGCCGTGGCATACGATTGAGCCTATCTCAGCCCTATGTATGACATTCCACCTTCCATCCTCGCCCAGCACAGTGGCNTATCTCAGCCCTATGTATGACATTCCACCTTCCATCCTCGCCCAGCACAGTGCCATGAAAGAGAACAGGTGCTGTTGTGGTGGGTGTTCTTGACAGGGCGCCGAGGACCCTTGCCGTGACAAACTTCTTCTGCAAGTTGAGTAGAGTATAGAGATTTGGACGGCTCTTCACAAAGAGGTCTTGAGAACCGATGAGGGTGAAATAATAAGGTGAGAATAGAGCAGCGCCGGAATGCAAGGGTGCGGTAAACGGGAGATCCCCGAGAAAACCCGCTGACCAGTGGCATCTTCCGGCACGATTCCCACTTGCGAAAACCCTGGAGTGTGCCGGGCCGGAGATCGAGCACGGTTCGCCTTTGTGGGAGGCGAGCAGTGTAACCGCTCGGCCACCGCAGTCCCCTGCTTCTCCGAGAAAGATTCTCGCTCATAAACCTCTCTCGAGGTTCTCCTGCAGACATTGCAGCTGGCTCCGCTTAGCGCCAGTCTCCTCTCGTGTTGGCCATGTTATTGACCCCGCCCCGGGCGGGAACATCACCAAGATGTTTATGGTAATGGCGGTTGGCTCTCTCCCGTCCCGGCGGCACTGCCGCGCCGACTCGGCCGCAGATCTGCACGTCCTCTGTCAGCGCCGCGACCGTCGCGTGCGGAAACGCTCGCCTTCCGCGAAGACGTGTTCGCGTGCGGACCAATCTCGTGATAGCTCACCCACGGGGCGTGGGAGATTGTCGTTACGGGAAAAAATCTCTATAGAAAGCGTTTTTAATGACACATTTCCGTCTTGGAGCACGTAGTGATCTACGGCTTTCCCATGCATTTGTCTTTAGTCTTCTTTTCTCGCAACGTAGTGAATGGCAAAACGGATTGCTTGAAGAAATGTTGTTGTCCCCCTCCTCCCCCCCTTTTCCGTGGTATTAACGGTCAAATTAGAAAGTATATTTATAAGGACGATTATTTGTTGTAATCCAATTGCATCAAGTTTTGGGAGTATTTTTGAATATGAATAATAGCCAAAAAAAGCACATATAGCATATTTGTTTTGCGACAGTTAGGTTATGTTGGCCGTTACAATTTCTGATCCCACCTCTTTCTTTTAGTTTCCAACTAGATTAGCTTTAGCGCAGTGCTAAGACACTTGCAAGAAACCATGGCCTAGCGAGGTATCACGCAGATATTCCCAATTCCAGATGTTGCCAACATTTACATTCTGAAGTATCTCGGTTCCAGTCTTATAAAAGCCCAGGAGTCTGCGGCGATTGTGACTGTGTGGTTCAGCATTCTGCTGCAGACTTTTTCCTGCCCGCACCTGGCGCCACTTCAGAGTACGTGAGAACACAGACGTGCAACGTCGCTTATTTCGTGAGCTCCAGCCGTACGCACCAGCAAAATGGCACCACTCATCAGTAACATGTTGGGACGCCGTTCTTTTTAATTCGCGCCTGGTAACACACACGCTATCCGGCATTCCAGTCAACAGGGAACCTTTCACAGCACGCAGTAGCCAATCGGACACAAGGCACATTCCCAGAACCTCGCACAGCCAATCAGAGATAGGTACGCCCACATCAAAGGAACCGCAAAGCCATCTCGTATCGGGGCCGCGGTGGTGTAGTGGTCAGGCTACTCGCCTCCCAACTAGGCGACGGGTTCAATTCCCGACGGGGTCGCTCCCGGATTTTCACATGTGGGGATCGTGCCGGACGATGCCGGTGGGTTTTCTCGAGGATCTNGATGCCGGTGGGTTTTCTCGGGGATATCCTGTTTCCCCCGCCCTTGCATTCCGGCGGTGCTCCATATTGACCTCACTTCATCCTCATCTGCTCTAAAAGACCGTGATATTAAGAGGCACCCAAATGTCTCCACTTACCTGTTATGTAGCGCCTCTGTACAACGGCTTTCGAAACGTCATTAACATTACGGGTCCCATTTAAGGGACACAACAGCTTATATCTGAGATTATTCTCTTGCCGAACTCTAGCGATACTAGTCTGTAGAGCCGTGATGGTATACTTCGTTCAGCTTCTAAAATTTTAAGTTTTGAATACACGAAGAAAACTTCAGACAACCCACTAATATNCACATCAAAGGAACCGCAAAGCCATCTCGTATCGGGGCCGCGGTGGTGTAGTGGTCAGGCTACTCGCCTCCCAACAAGCGACGGGTTCAATTCCCGATGGGGTCGCTCCCGGATTTTCACATGTGGCGATCGTGCCGGACGATGCCGGTGGGTTTTCTCGGGGATATCCTGTTTCCCCCGCCCTTGCATTCCGGCGGTGCTCCATATTGACCTCACTTCATCCTCATCTGCTCTAAAAGACCGTGATATTAAGAGGCACCCAAATGTCTCCACTTACCTGTTATGTAGCGCCTCTGTACAACGGCTTTCGAAACGTCATTAACATTACGGGTCCCATTTAAGGGACACAACAGCTTATATATGAGATTATTCTCTTGCCGAACTCTAGCGATACTAGTCTGTAGAGCCGCGATGGTATACTTCGTTCAGCTTCTAAAATTTTAAGTTTTGAATACACGAAGAAAACTTCAGACAACCCACTAATATTTATACATTATTTTATTTTTTTTCCTTATACACATTTTTAATATAACTGCTTTGAATACACGCGCAAAAATACGCTGAAAGTCGTAAATTTATTTTCAACATTTTCCAGTGCACCGTAATTGCAGGCTAAAACTGGACGTAGGGTTCTTAACGAACATCCAAATCACTTATTGTATTAAAATCCAAACAGCTATTTTGGTATACATGTTTAAGTTTGTATTTGGAATCCAAATACACGGAGATATATTCGTGTCTTGTGCACAGATCTCGAGGTGGAATTAGGCCTAGTGCTACATACCAAAACTCCTCTCACTGAATGTCTTTACTGCTGGAAAATAAATTATGGGTGTTATAAATTAACCCTGTGTTCACGAATAAACATATTAAGTCACGCTTTATTAAAACTTGTTTAGCTCAAATTCCCTAAAATTTCACTTAGAGAATTTTGAAATGAATCTGTGTAAAGTAAGCACAAATACTCAAGTTACTGTAAAATACTTTGGACAACTTATTTTTCTAACGTTGTTTAATTTATTTAATTTTCACCTTTATTGGCATTGTAGGAGAACATTAAAAAAAATACTGTTTGTTATAAGGGCCAGCCGCTGGATCATATAATGCGATTTCAAAAACAGTCAAATTTTCCTTTCAAACATACTTCGTCATTAGAATATAGGTTGAAGCTAATCCAGTCATTCTTAGTCCTAGGTCATCATTTAAGTATACCACCCACCATTTATGTAAGTTAGCCTAAATTATCAGTTGTTTTCTGGTTTACCCTTTCGTGGATCACTTAGTACGTTATTGTGTAAGTATAAAGTAAAATATAATAAAAATATACGAAATAAAAACAATCTGCTGGTACCGTTTCATGTTTTTCCCTTTCGCGTTAACATTTGTACAGGCAGGCTGGTTTTTATTTTTTTTTTTTTTTTACTTTCCTGTTCAAAGGCGTCAGGGCCACGAGATATTCTCTCTTTCGTCATTAGCTGCTAGCTGGTCTTTAATTACTTAATTATCGTCGTCAGCGTTGAATCTGCTACTCAGGAAGTTAAGAATCCTAATTATCACAAAAGTATCACATTTCTTTCTTTATTTCTCCTGAAGACTTCTTCTCATTTTAAAATAAGGGTTCAGATAAGAGTATTCTTGGGTTGAAAGTAAAAGTAACGCATAATGTATCCCAGTTTAACGTGACTGTTGATTTAAATACTTATTTCTCATAAATATTCCTGTTTATTTTATGATTTACATTTAGAGCTAAAATTAAGGGTGCACAAATTAGGTGTCGTGTGTATTTTAACGTCGGTATTTTGGAGATAAACTGCTGCGAATAGTGTGAAACATCGTAAATGTCGTGTNGTGTCGTGTGTATTTTAACGTCGGTATTTTGGAGATAAACTGCTGCGAATAGTGTGAAACATCGTAAATGTCGTGTGCTGTAAAATAACGATTTGTTTGATTTCGTGCTGGCTTGATATTTCACCGCCCACCAACACGAATCACGACTCTGCTCACGCATCTCTTGGGGCGGCTTCGTATAGTCTAGATTAGCATAACTGGCTGGACACGTGCTGTCAGAGGCGGTTCTGTATCGCGTATGTCNTTTTTTTTTTTTTTTTTGCTAACGTGAATTTGGTTCTAATATAAGTTTTTCCTTTTGTGAAATTAAATCGTTACTTCCTGCGAACAGTGTTTGAAATTTAAAAAAAAAAAACATGGGTGCGTGTACTTACTTATGTACGCGCGTTAGAAGTTATACTTCTTTGACACGACTAAAATTATATTTTATTACGTATGCAAATAATTAATGTAAGTGGCACCAAGACTAAAAAAAATGTTTTGGAATTGGAAACGACTTATTAACGTCCCCCGGTGTTATGCCTGAAGGCTTATCAGGGGAAGGCTTAAAAACTAACTTATGACCTAATTTAAACCAACACCCATACCTTACCTAGGATTCTAACCCAGAACCTCCCGCACCGCAGACTGGTGGCGCAACAGCTGACTGCGCCACTGGAGGTCGGCTTGGTGTTGAACAGATTGTCAGCTACCAGTGCCCACGACAATCCACCGAAGGCCCGCGATGCAGTGAGATCTGCTGACAAGCTTGTGCGCAAAGTCATGGCTTGCGCAGCACTCTCCATGTGCGCGTACCGAGAATTGTGTTTGTGTGTGATTTGACAATCACCGGCTCGGGGGTTCAGTTTATAGCACGTGGACATCTTCAAATCCTTGCATTAAATAAATTATTTTTCATGCTTAATACAAATCGCATTCCATGCTGAGTTTTGACTGTTGTGCATTCACCATTCGTTCTTCCCCTTTATGTGCCCATATTCTAGGTGTACTTGCTAGTTTTCAGAATATGGGAAGCATTACACAGATGCAGTGGTATATCCAAAAAGTGCGGGTACATGCCGGAAATGTCATGTTGCATGCAAAATGTGAAGTTAACGTGTCCCGCACATATCCACCTTCGAAATCATCGTATCAGCATAGCCAGTGAATTGTACCATCACAAAATTGAATTTGCAGAACGCCTCCAGCATCTCTAAAACTTCCGCGTCAGTAACCACAATTCAGTTCACTGTACTTACGCACTTCTTGTGATCTGAATGGAGAAAATTCGGCAATGGACAGTTCCATTTCTTCTTAGCTTTCACTGTATTCGAAGTCGAAGCTGATCGGGCACTCTGCGAATCTGGGAGATAATAAGTTGAAGAACTTTCTGGCCGATGGGGGCTGGTACGGGTTGCCTGATGGTTGCGGGTTCGTGCTAGTAGACGGAATTGATTAAATTGCTCCTCGTGCCAATATAGTGCAATTATGTTGAATAATATGATCTCCATTTTCTTCTCGGTTGCTGTTGCAGTTATTTTCTTTTTCACTTGACAACATGGCTATCGTAAATTTAACAGGGGTTTGAAACCCTGCAAGTTTCGAAATGGTCACTGGGCTTTCTTCTAGAAATAGCGAAAAAGGAACTACAGCGAGAAAAATGACTGCTTTCCTNGTTTCGAAATGGTCACTGGGCTTTCTTCTAGAAATAGCGAAAAAGGAACTACAGCGAGAAAAATGACTGCTTTCCTGAGGGGCGTCTGATAAAGAGTTTTTAAGACGGGTGGCGGAAATAGTCAGCCCTTGCAATTAAAATAGGCCACCAATTGGTCGGAACGAAGGTTTCCGAAAACACCAGCAATTTAAAACAAATGACAAACGAAAAAAACAAATATGGGGGTCAAACGAAAATGAGAGACAAACTCCAGTATTGTATAAACAAATGACAAACTAAAAAGAACCAAAATGGCGGACACTGGCTGTGACGGCTACTAAGATGGTAGACTGCACCTACCAAGATGGCGGAATGAGTACTGGTGGAGGAGGGTGTAAGGACCTCCAGAAATTTGGTTTTTTTTNGACTGCACCTACCAAGATGGCGGAATGAGTACTGGTGGAGGAGGGTGTAAGGACCTCCAGAAATTTGGTTTTTTTTTAATAAATTAAAAAAAAATTTTTTAAAAGAAATTTCTTAATAATTTTTAAATAATTGTTTTTATAAATTTTGTAGATTTTTGAATCAAAGGTCAAAAGTCAAGGTCACATTGATCCAAATTGCCACCGGGGTCTGGAATGACAGAGCATGAACAGCTCCGACGCTCTGAGCCCCCAGCCCCTTCCGCTAAAGTCCCCATAATCATTCTACTATTAGGCTACAGACAGTTCATTGAAATTACACTTTATTTACACATCTGAGCTGAAGGCATGGGGACAGAGTATCTGTTCGACGTCTCTGTTCAAAGTGTCCGCCACCGTCGGCCACACAGGCTGTGCAGCGCTGAAGCATGTTGCGGCGCACATGTTGCGGCGCACATGTGCAAAGGTTTCCGGCGTAATGAGCTCATCCCTCGTGTCAAGTGGTGTGGCATACACCATCGATTTGANGTTTCGAAATGGTCACTGGGCTTTCTTCTAGAAATAGCGAAAAAGGAACTACAGCGAGAAAAATGACTGCTTTCCCGAGGGGATTCGGGGTGCGTCTGATAAAGAGTTTTTAAGACGGTTGGCGGAAATAGTCCGCCCTTACAATTAAAATAGGCCACCAATTAGTAGGAACGAAGGTTTCCGAAAACACCAGCAATTTAAAAAAAATGACAAACGAAAAAAACCAATATGGGGGTCAAACGAAAATGAGAGACAAACTCCAGTATTGTATAAACAAATGACAAACGAAAAAGAACCAAAATGGAGGACACTGGCTGTGACGGCTACTAAGATGGTGGACTGCACCTACCAAGATGGCGGAATGAGTACTGGTGGAGGAGGGTGTAAGGACCTCCAGAAATTTGGTTTTTTTTTAATAAATTAAAAAAAAAATTTTAAAAAGAAATTTCTTAATAATTTTTAAATAATTGTTTTTATAAATTTTGTAGATTTTTGAATCAAAGGTCAAAAGTCAAGGTCACATTGATCCAAATTGCCACCGGGGTCTGGAATGACAGAGCATGAACAGCTCCGACGCTCTGAGCCCCCAGCCCCTTCCGCTAAAGTCCCCATAATCATTCTACTATTAGGCTACAGACAGTTCATTGAAATTACACTTTATTTACACATCTGAGCTGAAGGCATGGGGACAGAGTATCTGTTCGACGTCTCTGTTCAAAGTGTCCGCCACCGTCGGCCACACAGGCTGTGCAGCGCTGAAGCATGTTGCGGCGCACATGTTGCGGCGCACATGTGCAAAGGTTTCCGGCGTAATGAGCTCATCCCTCGTGTCAAGTGGTGTGGCATACACCATCGATTTGATGTGGCCTCGCAGCCAGGTGAGCAAGGTGACAATGCTACAGGGCCTCCCTCCCCTACCTATCCACCTGTTCGGGAAGTGCATGACGGGGTGCCGCTGAGCCGCAATGGCGAAATGAGGCGGGGCCCCGTCCTGCTGAAACCACATCTTCTCACGAGCATCTAAAGGAACTCCCTCCAAATATTCCAGTAACACGTCCTGCAAGAACTGTAGATACGTAGCACCTCCCGAGACTGCGACCGTGCGGTACTGAGCGGTGTTATCAGGCAGGCAGACCTGCGAACAGGCTCGTTACAATGCCACGTACACAAGGTTGCTTACCCGCCCCTGCACATTGCCACTGCCATTAGCAGGCTAACTATGGACATTATAATATTGGTTCCTTGATGCAATATGCTCCACTTGTACGTATCTACCCCACTCTGGTGTTTATTATCATTTGTTCGTGAACATCAGGTATATTATGATGACATGTATGTTATTTTAAAAGGGTTTCTGTTTCTAGCCAAAGCCACGATGTGATTTGTAAAGGCATTTGTTACTTGTTCACGTTTTCGAAATTTCGCTGAGCATGTATTTTATGAAAATGCGAAGTTTGAAAAGGTTATTATTTATATGATCACCTTTTAATGTGTGTATTAAATCCGTGGAAACTTTATTTGTATTTGCGTGAATGAACCATAGTAAATCTCTGCGATTTACTACGAGGACACCGGAAAATATTTCTGCTTTAGTAAACAATGTCTATACTGTTATAAAACTGGATACTTTTGAAATCAACCCTCTCCCGCTTTTTTCACTAGATTTTGGATTCGACCCTGATTCATATTATCATAAAAATGAGAAGGAACAGACTACCTACCTGTGATGAGTGTGGAGAACCGCTCAACGGGATCTAAGCTACGGCCAAGCAGGAACAAAGCTTTGGCAAGACTGGCAGTACAGGCGGGCGTGCAGGTAGTTGGCGAGTTGTGATTGGCCATCAGTTAGCCAGCGGCTCACCAGCCGCAGTGGAATTTCTTTCAGAGAACCCGTTTCTGGAGGGTTTTTATATCGGATATATGGGGTTAAATTTTCACGAAGTCACGTGGCAACACTGCTGCACGCGGTTGACGACGTGGTAGGACACGTGCACTTCGGCCGGACACGTGCACTTCGGCCGGACGTCTTCGGGACGTAAATAACTCGGGGAAGAACGCTCTTTCGGCGGTAATCGCCTTAAACCCCTGGCTTGGGCCGGCCCGCTGCCGGTTTCCCAACACGTCCTGCTTACCATATGAAAAGCGGTAGCCTTTCACAGAATGGCCCTTGTCCATTGGGGGAGGGGGCTTTTATCTGTCGTCACGCGTCTTCCGTTCAGTGGCCGGCCTCGACCGGTTCGGCCTCATCTCCTATCCGCGCGCTGCCCCGCATATGCACGTGTCACACCTGGCATCCTGATGATAATGCTAACTATATTTAGTTCTTTTCCTGTCCAGCTGGTGGTGGTTGTTCGGTGCCACGTGTGAATATTAGCATCGCCGTACACATAACGTGTCGATCAGGCGCCGCTGTAAAGTTTCCACGGTAAAGTGAGCACTTCTGAAAGCCGTCTCATTTGGAATGATATTCAATAAATATATTTTATTTTAGCCTTATACGTTACCTGTACCGAGTGTGATGGAATATACACACTGCATTTATTACTTACATAACAATATTAATTTAAAGAGGTGGTTGAAGGATAAACAATTGACGGAAAGGAAAAAGTAACTAGGGTATCAGAAGTGATCACTTTACCATGAACAGCATATAATAAGATGTTCTTAATTTGATATATATTATGTATAAAATATAGGAAAACCATTTTGGTAGCCGCCAGTTTAAAAATGCGTTCATTATGAGATGTGAAGACATACAACCATTTCTCAGAACTCGCTTACGACATGGATGTTAAGTATTTGAAAAATGCCTAATAACGTGCTCGTATTTCTTTCATGTAAAGCTGATTTCAAAAGTGTTCAGTATAAATGGGGTAATAAATGAAAGACTGGCTCGCGTTCTTACTATATGAGTGTGTGCACAATACACAGTCATCCCGTGAAATGCGTACAGCTAACGCGAATTGTATACGTGTATAAAAAAAAATTAACACTTTGCTAAATACTTTGTGTGCTGATAATAAACTTGTTTTTTAGTAATACATAACTGTTGGTTATACATATAAGTACTGATCGAGATCAATAACAAAAATTTTGTAGTAACTTCAGAATAACTGTCGTCGTCAGATTTGGCAAATCGTGGTAGCACGTATTAAATTGCTCTGGTTGATCAGGGTATCGTGAAAACCACCCCTGCTGGAAAAGTTGTGCACTCCTGCTTTTAGATACAGAGTTCCATCGACGTACTTTTTTGTGTTGATGTCTAAGTTTTCAGTGTACGATAGGACAGCATGAGAACTCTGAACACAGCTTGGTGCACTCAATTGGACATGGTAAGGATCGAACTTACGACGATCCTGATGCCAGTAAGTGACCAGGCGTTCTCGGCAAGGTAGGAAATAATTCCGGAATTCTCTACGAGGCCAAAGAACGGGGAGACACACGCTCCTTTCGCGGTTCATTGAACACGTATTGGACGTCCCGTATAGTGTTTTCTTTCTGTGCCTTTGGTTTATCCTGCGGCTAGGACGCTCGCTTCCTACCTAGGCGAACCGCGTTCGATACCCTGCGGGGTCGTTCCCGAATTTTTGCATGTGGGAATGGTGTCGAACGATGCCACTGGTTGGCGGGTTTTCTCGAGGATCTTTCCGTTTCCTCCCCCCTTGCATTCCGGTGCTGTTCCACTCCCATCTAGTTTCATCCTCATTGGCTGTCAAGATATCGTTGTTTAAGAGCAGTCCAAATCTCCCCACTCCACTTTACATCCTTACGCCACAAGTCTAATTATTAGTATCATTCCCACTGATAAAGTATATAATGTAGAATTATGAGGTTCAAATATATCGTTATTTCTGCTCGTCTTACTCTACAGTGTATAAAACACAATTACCGTTGGTATCAGTTTAAGTATTGTACTATTCAAAAGACGTAAAAATGCAGAACTACTTTCTTTACTTTGCTGTCAGTATTGCTCTCAGTAAGCCACAATCAGAGTTAACGCTGAAATATGTGCAGTTACGGGCAGGAATTTAGTTTTGCTGATTGCTTCTAAACGGACGAGATGACGTCTTTCCAATGTTCTCAACATCAACAAACGAATTACCGTACGAACAGCCGAAATCACGTGTCTAAACAGGACGCGTTTATTATTATTTCCTTTTATGCTGCGACAGTCCGGCGCTTTTACAAAAGGAAATATTTTGCGTAACTTTATTAAATCGTAGTTGTAGTGCCGCTCGGTAAGTTGGCTTACGTTGTATAAAAAACCTCTGGTAAACTTAATAAACTGAAATGGATGTTTTTAACGTACATATAATATTATGGGAATATCATACATCAAGCTGTATATATATGAATGTTAAGCTTCGCTGAAATACAAAGTTGGGAACTCGTACGAAATGGACTCTTTCCTGAGCAAACGTAGGTATGCTACAATGGATGTGTGTATTTGAGAAAAATTTACCTGTGGCGCTTTTTTGCTCTACGTATTATGGTAAATATTTGTGAATCACTTCTTAAAAGTGCATGCTAACATTTTAAAGCACTTATTTATGTGAACGCCGTAATGATGTCAGCCCAAACCACGTGGTTTCTGACAGTTCTGCCGTGAAATACGGCTGTTAATTGTTGCGACGCAGAGATTGTTGCTATACGCTGTTCGCGGTAAATTGAGCACTTTTGAAACCAACATTAAATATCACTGCCCATGTCTGCATATATTTTAACTAGCACGTTGAGTGGCGTGGCGCCCAATAAAGTTGGTTACGAAGAAGGGAAATTGGTTCCATGTCTTAACGTTGAATCAAAAGTACTAGGTAAGCGTTTGTGAATACTGAATTGATTTTTTTTTTTTTTGCTTCCTGTCTTTTAAATGCATATCACTGTAACAATCAGCAAATTTTTGAAAANCTTCCTGTCTTTTAAATGCATATCACTGTAACAATCAGCAAATTTTTGAAAATGTTAACTTCTCTAATAATTTTACATTTTCCATTTTCACTTAAAAGACACGCTAATAAAGTGATCAGGCCCATAATAATGTTAATGTTACAGATGATAGATGTGTACATAATTAGTCTTTAAGCAGGGCTTTCAAAAGTACTCAGTTCACCGTGGACGTCTTAAGCATTCTACCCCATATTCCTTCTCCGGTTTTAATAGCTTTGTGTTAAACGTGAACAATGTGTCAACGCCACNCTTAAGCATTCTACCCCATATTCCTTCTCCGGTTTTAATAGCTTTGTGTTAAACGTGAACAATGTGTCAACGCCACCGTAATTACTTGTCATGCGGGGAGCTTTCCTCTGTGCCACGAATTGGAGCGCGAAGGCAATGCATCTGACCCTCCTGAGCGTCGAGAGGAATATATTCTGTCTTTCTCCCTTGAACATCTTCCTGGAGCAGCCGGTGTATTAATTCTACTGATAAGCTTTGGATCATAAAACGACTAAAATTAATATCACTTTACCAGCATGTAAATAATTTTGTCCCGTGCGTATATTAAAGTCAAATTTTAAGCTCCAGAAGTCATCTCGCCTGAGTATCATTCGGTAGACGTGAAAGNTCCCGTGCGTATATTAAAGTCAAATTTTAAGCTCCAGAAGTCATCTCGCCTGAGTATCATTCGGTAGACGTGAAAGGCTCTACTTGGCTTCATTAAGGGCCCCCCCTACCTGGACTTTGAACTGCGTTGCAGAGTGTTCGAGATTCGGGTATATCAACAAAACTACTTACAGCAAAGAATTGAGTTGGATTGGATATGGCTTATTAACGTCCCACGGTTTTATACCTGAAGGCTTATCAGGCGACGGCTTATAAACTAACTAATAAACTAACTTAAACTAACACCCAAGCCTTGCCTAGGATTCGAACCCAGAACCTCCCACACCCCAAACCGGTGGCGCACCAACAGACTGTTCCACGGGAGGCCTTACAACGAAAATAAGTTGTGTTTACATTTGTGAAATACTCAACCTTAAAGAGTGGTGGGGCGATTATGATTAATCATGGGTGAGTGTTTTCAAGGTTAGGTTTTCCTTTTGTTTGCATTCAGATATTTAGGTGTAACCACAGAAACCAGTTCCGTTCGCACACAGTTCAAACGTGGCTGCTGAACGAATTTACAACACGTAAAGACAACTCGTGTGACTGCGCCCTTTAGACCCTTACGCAACAGAAAACTTTAGCATTTTACTGTACGTTTCCTTTCCTTTGACGAAATCACTGATACACAACTCAATTGTAAGTTAAAGTTCAGGCAATTGAAAATCGGTTCTGCAGTCTTCGTAAAAATGTCCATCTTGTTGTGTAAATCACTAAATATCACCCAGAAACGCAGTTTACCTGCCTGTTTTAAAAATGAGCGTAAGCATTTATATTAAAATTTAATTTCTAAACAAAAAAACTCCTTTGTTTACTTTATTCACAAGTATAGATTTATATGGTCCCTCGTTACAGTACATTTATTTGCCATTTCTTTAATTTAAACGATCGTAATTTAATATACCGAGATGAAAATCGCCTTACAGTAAACAAATATTCATTCCACATAACCTCTGATAGATTCTCAGCAAGATGGCTGCTTGACTTTTAAGTTTCAACTTTCCGAAATCGTAAATTCAAGAGCGCTTTGACGTTGTCTTTGACATTCCCATTGCGTCAAGCTCCTTATGAAACAACACACGTCTGAAAGCGNTCAAGAGCGCTTTGACGTTGTCTTTGACATTCCCATTGCGTCAAGCTCCTTATGAAACAACACACGTCTGAAAGCGAACGTAAAGTCGAATGTTAAAGCTGTCACAATTGTGTAATGGCCTTCAAGTCTACAAGTGTACGGGGAACTCCGACCTCCAAAGCTGTATAGTGTGTGCACCTCTGACCCGCCTGCGGAAGAGGACGTTATAAGTCCATTCACGGTTACTTCCAACTTTCCTGTAGCCCTGCTGAAGTTCTACTTCCAGAATATTCCTTCGCTTCATGCAAACAAAGCTTTGCCGATTCTAGAAAATGATTGCGCACCGCATTCGTGTGCACTAACTTTAAAAAATATTTTTCATAAGAATTATTTCTTACTATGCATTAACAACACACCCATTTTCTCACTGTTTTTGTTCTTATTAATTGTAAATTAAATAGTGCAATTTATAGGTATAATATAAATAAAATTTTAATTTAACCAAAAATACGGTAGTTTTTGTTAACTAAAGTATTAAACACTTGCGACGCATGGCATATATATATATATATATATATAGAGAGAGAGAGAGAGAGAGAGAGAGAGAGANGAGAGAGAGAGAGAGAGAGAGAGACAGACGCGCACACGAAACATCTCATTTTTAATACTCACATTTTGGGTTTATATAATCAAATGTTTTTTGTATGCATCACATATTCTTTTGTGTGAAATCCTCAAGATTAAAAACTTTACGCTTGTGGAATATCCATTAATAATAAATACATTACTTTTATGATGGGTACGTGCATGTACGAACACATGTACTCACAAACAGTGGAATGTAAACATTGCCATGTGACTGCCACATGGCAATGTTTGTTTACCCTTTGGCAGAAGGATACGAAATGGGCTGGAAAGTAGATCTTTAGCAGGGCTTCAGAAAATCTTGAAGTTACCGTGAATACATTATACGAGTGGTTAGCAAGCGATTTCTAACAAGTCGCCGCCGGGATTCCAGGCAGCCCGCACGCCCTAATTGACACGGCGGGCTGCGTGGATCACAGGCGCAGCGGTATTAAAAAGTGGCAAAGATTACTTCCCGCGCGGAGCTGTCGCGGCAGAATAAAATTTTATAGCTTTCGTAATTGCGGGTTCGTTCGAAGTTGCCGTGCCCTTTATAAAGGACACTTTACGGAGGCGTATCGCCATTTTTATTAAACTCGTTGTGACACCTTTAGCTGCCAGTTTCGTCGGTGTAATTACGAATGTACGTGTATGCCATACAGTGGCGTTGTGTATCGTAAGGTCTTTAGCTAGTAACTCGTGTGTGGTATTGTCTGTTTGCAGTTTCTTCATACTTTTTGAACCAAACCTTTGAAAAACATTCCGTATATGACGTGTTTATTTCTTTCCTAAATAAGTCATGTTCCGCAAACATTTTATACATCTGTCAGATTAAATGTTTTTGGTTAAATTTAATATTTACTTATATTATATTTACAAATTTGAATATTTAATTTATAATTAATGTGAATAAAAACTGAGAAAATAGATGTGTGACTAGTAATAAATAGTTCTTATGCGAAATATTATTACATTGGGCGAGCACGAATGCGGTGCAGAATAGTCTGTGCTTTGATAGCTTGAGGCGGAGAAATATCCTGGGAGTAGAACTTTAGCAGGGCTTCACAAAAGTTGGAATTACCCGTGAATGGACTATGGTGGAGTTACGTCGCGAAGACTGTGCGTAAACAAAATCACCATCACCCACGAACTCCGCGCTCATTTTGGAGTGTGACAGGGAAGTAAAAGAAACTGCTGTAGAAGTTTGTGTGCAGTCCGTAGAATGTGGGACAGTAAAAAAGAAAAATCTGTCACCGCTTCCACCAGGAGCCATTTAACATTTCTTTGCTAGAGCACGGTTATCATAGTGTATTTTGCGCCGTGTTCCATAACTGGCGCACCGCTCTGACGTTCGTTTCAGACTAGAACGAACGATCAAACGATTTTTTTGCTTTGCGTTGCATGCTGTCATACGAGTCGACCCGAACCACTTACGGCGAACCGTGAACACTACATCAACCTGAGAACCAAGGGCTGTTCAGAGTAAAGTGAGCTCTTGTTATAGCCGTGCTTGAATGTTCCGTTTAGTTTATTTGCACGTTATGTGATAATAAACACATTGTATGCATTTTATAGATCCATAAAAGAAACAACGCCTGAGGCCACAATAAAATTAATTATTTTTGGTTTCATACCTGCGGCGAGAACCTTAAAGAAGTGGTCTCTTTACCGCGAATAGCCTATAAGCGTGTCTGCTCTACATTCAGGAGGTCGTGNGAATAGCCTATAAGCGTGTCTGCTCTACATTCAGGAGGTCGTGCGTTCGATGCCAACCGGCCGTAATGAGATTTATTGTACCAAAGTAGTTCTCCATCCCCTCTGCAGACAAATGCCATTTGTAATTCCTTAATATGGACGTTTCCGTAACCCCTGTAAATTTGAACTAAGATCCTGTTTCAGCCTACGTTTACAAAAAGGAATTAGCATCGCTGCTGCTGTTTTTAACAGTGCTCTGAGCTCCGAGCGACGAAAAAAATCAATGAAAACGGCTATTAAATTGTTTGGGTTAACTTTGCACCAATTGGGGGTGTAACCTGAATCACACTTTNCAATTGGGGGTGTAACCTGAGTCACACATTTTTCATTAAAAATAAAGTATTTGCTGCTGCCACCCTTGGCAATTTCTTAAAGGTTAACTGTGATAGTTATGAAGAACTATTATGTACACAGACTATTTGAGCTTTCATTAAAAATATGAAATCAGAAAGGCAGTACATAGTCGCCGTGGCTAGTGCAAAGTCACCCCTAATGACCGTGATTGCAAGTGGCTGGGGGAGGGGAGAGATCTGAGCAGCGCCTAACTGTCGTGGTCTTGAGCGCCGCCGCGCGTGGCTTGAGGTAGAGGTGAAGCAGCGAATGAATGCGAAAGTGAGAGAAAAAAGGGGAAAGCTATGCGAAAACCCATCAGTTAACTGCAACGTCCGCCACATTAAAAAATCCCGCCCCCGCCTCCCCCCGCCGGAAGCCGAGCCGGGTTTGCCACGAGGGGACGTGAAGTAGCCTACGCAATTTCTGCCCCTGAAATGATCGTCAATTTACGTTATTGATAAAGGCAAAAAACCTTTACGAAATACAGTGGGACCAATAACTGCATACGAATAATTGATCTAGCATGCAGCCTGACTGCTTGATTTAGAACTGGGTGCTGAGTTTTCCTCTTCGCCTTTACGTGCTACAACAGTTGTGTTTCAATCAACATTTAGAAATATAAGCCCGCGGTAGTTCGTATAACTTCGTATAAACAATGTGAATGCATAGGTATTACTCTTTATTGGCGTATCCTCTAAATGTAAACTAACCGAACACGAGGCGTAGGTAGGTCGTAACTTCTCGTGGACAGCGATGTCATTAGAGACGAAGCAAATTGGTCAGAGAAGCAGGAATATTGGTTCTTTTGATTGCGATGTTGCTAAGGACGATAGTGTATTTGTAAAGCAAGTTACTACAGCAGAAGAGAGTTTCGTTCTACTAAGTTTTATGCATAGGTTCGCTATACAAGTAATGACTGCTCATAATGGATCTGGTATTCTGGAGTTTTGCTTTTACAGACATCCTCACAACAGTACAGTGACTAGTGTAAATTATCTTAGTTAAATATATGTTCGAGACATTATATGTTGGAAGATGCCTGGATGCCTGGAATCGAACCTGGATCCTCCCGAACCCGATTCTAGTGGTTTACTACTCCACCACGTCACTCTGTACCACGAAGCGTAGTACGTATTCCGCGAAAGGTAAAGATACATACATTATTGCAATTTTTCACAATATATTTATTGCCTTTCGGCGCTCAGTTAGTAATCTGCATATATTTTAAAAGCATGCTAAATATTTATTTTTCACGTTTAAACTCCAAATTTGCAATGTCTTGGAATCCTGCACCCCCGAGTATTGTCTTAAGCGTGTGCCTGTCTGTTATCGAGAAAACGTGAAGGAAATAGCATGCCTTAATTTTTTACAGTAATTTTTCGTCTGGTAATGTGAAGACTGAACAATAAATTATATGTTTTCCCCAGATTATTATCTATACTAGGTACGTCAGCATTAAAGCATACAACACGCCTTGTTGTTCTCTTCTCGTATGAAACAAAACGTAGATTGAACTGTGGTTATCCCGTGTAGCGAACGTATTTTTAATTCACGATTAGCTTAATACGTTTGAAAGCCGTGCTTATTTGTCTATTTAGTATCCACTATGATATGTAAAAATTAATATCACCGCTTCAATCAAATGAAACTGTGCAATTTTATAATTATAGGTGCACAGCTGTTACCCAGACTCCTAGTCTAAAAGTGCATAAAACAAAAATAAATCAATTTCTGAGGCCACTGTCTCGAGTATAATCATGTTCTAATAAAACTTTCAGGCATCACTGAAAAAAAAAACTTTGTGGTAACCACAAAGTGTTTTGTTGTTTTTCACCCTGCCAATGTATTTTATGGTGAACGCAAACATTTTTAGTTGCCATCATTGAAATTTTGTTGCCACAAAAATTTATTTTGTTGTGGCTGCAAAAACCTTCGTGTTTACCACAAAAAACATTTCGCAACTTGAATATCAACAATACATTTTTTTGGCAGCTATAAAGTTTTTTTTTTTAAGTGTAGTACTGTTTCTCTTCAGTTAGGTATTGCTTTCGTTAAAATGCATGTAAAATACATATGGGTAGAGATTTTCCAAACTTGTTGGTTTTTTCCACCCAGAGGTGGTTAGATAATGGCGAGACAGCCGTGGAGAAAGGAAGCACGCACAGTATAGATGTCGTAGCGTCCTGTGTGGCCGGGCCTGCAGTCGCCTCGCGCATGTTGCTACGACGTCCCCCCACGTCGTAGCACGTAGCGACAGCCCCCTGGACGTGGACGTTCCCGGCGCGCGCGCGCATCTCAGGCGGCATTTGCATGCGGTGACGTCACGCCGCGTCCGTTTCCCTCGGCGGGCGGTGCTGCTGTATGACGATGTGAAGTCGTAAACTTCCGACC
>NQII01000633.1:56807-134398 GCA_002778355.1 Clitarchus hookeri
GAGATAAAAACCCCTGGTGCGCGCGTCGACTTATACCTCGCCTCTCGCGTCTCCAGCCTTGCTGTGTGGCCTTCTTCCTCCGCACAACTCGACATCTATCCTCTTACTAAGCTCCATTCCTCAGATTGTTGGAATAATTCACCTAGCGGAATGACGTCTTTCCTCTATCGGAATGCTTAAAGTAAAATTTTTAAACACTCGGTAGCGGAATTATATACCGGAATTTTAGCTGTAAAGTATCGAAATCAATCCGACAGCAAGGCAGCTTACGGAATCGTCATTCCTCCATATATGTGTCTGTAAATAAATGTGCGATGAAGGAAACGTGAAAATATACACTCATGTTATCAAATATAAATATAATCGACGAAGTAGTAAAAACTAAGACAGTTACCTCACATCGACTTGTAATTGCTATAAAAAGTTTAGAGAAATGCGTTTAGAGTAATGTTAAGTTGGCACATGAAAACTGATAGCAGTGTTATGAATTTCAAGTAAATCGTAACACTAAACTTATAAAAAGCGAATAATTTTAATTTTGCATTTAAGACTAATTTTTAAAAGCACTTAACCAGGCAACTGTCTATACGAGTTTGTCGCATATTGGGATGGTCTGATACTCGAAGAAATGTCGCCATTCACACGCCAGTGCAAATCAAAGCATATTGATTTGAATTTCGTATATTTTGGTCAGAAACAGAAAATAATATCCACAGGAATACCACAAACTAATTTATATTTCCTGAAACAGGGTTTTGCTGATATTTCGTATATGTAATGACAAGTAAATATTTAATGTTTAATTTACTTTACAAGTCGTTGCAAAAATATAGAAAATTTCTAATTTTTCTTATACTTTAATATTAGAATTTTAGAAATAAATAAAATGATTGAGGCTTAAGAAGCCTATAATAAAACCAAAATAAATGATCAATATAATGTTAAATATACTAAATATAATATGTAGCACTATCTAGCTGCTATATGAGTAAACCCTTGTGCTTTTATATCATAAACATACAAGCCATATCACTACATTACAATTGTTTTTAATATATAAATTGGGTGGAACCTTTTATCCAGTAAAATATACATTTGTGTATTATAAAATAAATTTCCATGTCCCAACAGGTATAGCGTGATTGGTTGAGCGTCGGTGACGACACACGAAATGCCACTATGCCAAGTTGTAACATCGATTTCTTTAAATTCTGATATATTTCATTCCGACATTCGCTACTGCCATCTAAAAAAAAATACGCATTTTGGCATTCCGACAGTGGGTACCGGAACGGAAGTATCGGATTAATCCGCTGGCGTGATTATTCCGATAGTGTCAAATATTGGGCTCCAGAAGTGCTGTGTACCTGGAGCTGTTTTGGCCACGGCACAGATGTGAAGGAGGGAGCTACAAGGGCGTCACTTGCCCCGGCGCGTCTACACGAGGATTCTGAAATGGCGTGCGGTGTTCGCGTTATACCGCTGTAACTATAGGACTTTGAGCGGTGACCGTATAATTTTATCGGTGGAACTTCTGCAGGAAGGTTCAATGCAGTGCATTTGAATACTTTTGTATGCATTCTACATGTATATTTTGAGATAAAGGGCCTTGAATCAGCCGTTCTGAAATGTTCTAAAATGATGTTTCTGGATAGTGCTATGTTTCATTACGCTTTTAAGGGCACTGCCTACCGGCTGGCAGCTGCAAAATTTAAATAGGGAATCCCAAGTTAAGGAAATTTCGCCTCAGTGCGTTAATTTGAAGATAGGCGTTTCAAAAAAAAATATATTCTTCGCGAATTTTTTAGTAGTAGTTCCTTAGATCTGAGATGTTTCCGTAACATTTATAACCATTTTGCAAGGAATTTTTAAAATTTATGTTTTACAAAAAAGAACATACAGGCTATCTATATCGAAAATATACGCTGAAAGCTTACACACACATGTGGTCACTGTAAAACTACACAATCGAAGATGTACAACTACACTGATATTGAGTGTTCATACAACGACCATGCAGCATTAAAAATACACAACTTAAGGTTTTAATATAGGGAATGGGTGTATTTTTACACATACTTCAAAATGTGTAGATCAACACCAACATAATGTTTATCAAGCAATACATTAATGTATTTTCACCAAGTANCCCTGGCGCGCGCGTCGACTTATACCTCGCCTCTCGCGTCTCCAGCCTTGCTGTGTGGCCTTCTTCCTCCGCACAACTCGACATCTATCCTCTTACTAAGCTCCATTCCTCAGATTGTTGGAATAATTCACCTGGCGGAATGCTTAAAGTCAATTTTTTTAACACACTATAGCGGAATTATATACCGGAATTTAGCTGTAAAGTATCGAAATCAATCCGACAGTAAGGCAGCTTACGGAATCGTCATTCCTCCATATATTTGTCTGTAAATTAATGTGCAATGAAGGAAACGTGAAAATATACACTCATGTTATCAAATATAAATATAATCGACGAAGTAGAGTTAAAACTAAGACCGTTACCACACATCAACTTATATTTGCTTTATAAAGCTTAGAAAAATGCATTTAGAGTAATTTTTAGTTGGCACGTGAAAACTGATAGCAGTGTTATGAATTTCAAGTAAATCGTAACACTAAACTTATAAAAAAAAGAATAATTTTAATTTTGCATTTAAGACTAATTTTTAAAAGCACTAAACCAAGAAACTGTCCATACGAGTTTGTCACATATTGGGATGGTCTGATACTCGAAGAAATGTCGCCATTCACACACCTGTGCAAATCAAAGCATATTGATTTAAATTTCCTGTATTTTGGTCAGAAACAGAAAAAATATCCACAGGAATACCACAAACTAATTTATATTTGCCGAAACAGAGTTTTACTGATATTTCGTATATGTAATGACAAGTAAATATTTAATTTTTAATTTGCTTTACAAGTCGTTGCAAAAATATAGAAAATTTCTGATTTTTCTTATACTTTAATATTAGAATTTTAGAAAAAATAAAATTATAGAAGCTTAAGAAGCCTATAATAAAACCAAAATAAATTATCAATATAATGTTAAATATACTAAATATAATATGTAGCGCTATCTAGCTTCTATATTAGTAAACCCATGTCCTTTTATATCATAAAAATACAAGCCATACTAAAATTTATATATTTATATATGAATTAGGTGGAACCTTTTATCCAGTAAAATATACATTTGTGTATTATAAAATTAATTTCCATATCCCAACAGATTTAACGTGATTGGTTGAGCGTTGGTGACGACACACGAAATGCAACTATGCCAAGTTGTAACATCAATTTCTTGAAATTCTGATGTATTTCATTTTGACAGTCGCTACTGCCATCTAAAAAAAATACGCATTTTGGCATTCTGACAGTGGCTACCGGAACGGAAGTATCGGATTAATCCGCTGGCGTGATTATTCCGATAGTGTCAAATATTGGGCTCCAGAAGTGCTGTGTACCTGTAGCTGTTTTGGCGACGGCGCAGATGTGAAGGAGGGAGCTACAAGGGCGTCACTTGCCCCGGCGCGTCTACACGAGGATTCTGAAATGGCGTGCGGTGTTCGCGTTATACCGCTCTAACTATAGGACTTTGAGCGGTGACCCTATAATTTTATCGGTGGAACTTCTGCAGGAAGGTTCAATGCAGTGCATTTGAATACTTTTGTATGCATTTTACTTGTATATTTTGAGATAAAGGCCCTTGAATCAGCTGTACTGAAATGTTTTCTGAAATTATGTTTCTGGATAGTGCTATGTTTCATTGCGCTTTTAAGGGCACTGCCTACCGTCTGTCAGCTGCAAAATTGAAATAGGAAATCCCAAGTTAAGGGAATTTCGCCTCAGTGCGTTAATTTAAAGATAGGCGTTTCAAAAAAATATATATTCTTCGCGAATTTTTTAGAAGTAGTTCCTTAGAGCTAAGATGTTTCCGTAACATGTATAACCATTTTGCAAGGAATTTTTAAAATTTATGTTTTACGAAAAAGTACATACAGGCTATCTATATCGAAAATATACGCTGAAAGCTTACACACACATGTGGTCACTGTAAAACTACACAATCGAAGATGTACAACTACACTGATATTGAGTGTTCATACAACGACCATTTAGCATTAAAAATACACAACTTAAGGTTTTAATACAGGGAATGGGTGTATTTTTGCACATACTTCAAAATGTGTAGATCAACACCAACATAATGTTTATCAAGCAATACATTAATGTATTTTCACCAAGTACTTGTAGTACTCTCTGAATTATTAAGAACATTTGTGTAAAATTACACGTACTGTAGTTGGTTTTTACAAATTACACATGCAAAATTTATAATTACCAAAAATTTGTATGTGTAAATTTGTATTTATTTTTACAGTGTATTTTATTGTTAGCACAGTGCAGCTAATGGCCAACGCCCGGCAAAACACGTAGTTGATTTCCTAAAGACACTATCTTATAAAGTATTCCTGTATGTCAGTTGACATCACTGTCACGTGTGCGGTTAGAAAAAAAACTCGGTATGCTATCGGCGACAACGATCTGGCGGAGATGAAATACATATTGTGCTGCGTGTTGACAGGACCTGCGGCATCGCTCGGCTGGGGTTTCCGATCGTGTCGTGAATAGGTATGGCGTGCCGGCGAGCCGCTCCTCTCGTCACCTCGCCCTTCCCGATCACGAGCCGACACTCAGCGCGAGTTACGTGACGCTACGTGTCCCCGCGAAAGTCTACGAGGTGTGTTCAAAAAATAACGTGACTTGTTATTTCGTGGTTTTTTCTCGATAAACATTTATGTATTCATCAGTATCTATTTTGTCCCCTTCAAAGTAATCCCCCTCAGATGTAATACACTTGTGCCAGCGCATTTTGCCAATCCTCGAAGCACTTATGATATGCTCATTTTGGTATGGCATTGAAGTCTCCCAGTTCTTTATCTCCTCAATCGTGGCAAACCTCCGTCCTTGCACGGGTCTGTTCAGTTTTGGGAACAGGAACAAGTCGCAGGGGGGGGGCACATCCGGTGAATACGGTGGCTGAGGCATGATTAAGGTGGTGCTAATACAGATTCTTTGGTCGATTGTTTGCGATAGAAAAAAAAATCGGCCAAGCACACCAAAACACGTCTAACCTTTATATCTGTCACAAACAAACTAAAAATGCAAAATGGCTGATAATGCCAACATATGTTGGGGACATGTGTACCAACGTAAAAATTAAAACAATAGATAATGGAATGTACGTAGACCTCTAAATTTGCAGTCACCTTATTTTTTGAACACACCTCGTACATCGCCCACGCGGCGCTGCCCTGGGTACCGCCAGTCTTGCTTTGACCTCCATCTACTTCAGGCTGGGAGGAGGCGAATACTGGCTTGCGACCTATTCAGTGACATTTAAAAAAAAACGTAAGCGCCCGCTTAAGGCCCCCGTCTACCTGGAACTTTTTCCCACGTTTAGGCCGAGAAACGCGGGAGCGATAAGGGCGACACTGCCACGCGCATCAAGTACGCCATCGCCGCTAAGCGCAAGGCTCTGAACTGGCGTGCAGTGTTCTCGTCGTGCTGCGTGTACCTATGGGACTTTCAGCGGTGACCATATTATTTTATTAGTGGAAAGTCTTTAGGAAGGTTCAGTGCAGGCCCCTATAGTAGTTTTGTACGTATCTAATGCGTGCATTTTGAGCTACAGCGCCTTGGAAAGGCCGTTTTTAGCGATTTTGGAGTAATCTGAATTGATGTTTCTAACGTGCGTGGTATTTTGAAAGTACTTAACAGCTCTCGTCTGAAGTGTGTGTTCTTTTCGTAGAACAGCACGTTGGACGCACGCTTAATAGTTTCGTTGAAAAACGTGTATTTCGAACACTCTGCAACGCAGTTCAAGCGCCAGGTAGACGGGCGCCTTAAGGTGGCCGCCTGGTTGAAGGAATTTTGCACGTCCGAGGCTTGAAAGCGTGGGAGCGCTGGATGCGTGCGAGACATGCGCATCAACTCTCTCATCGCCTCTACGCGCGAAGAACTGAACTGGCATGCAGTCTTGCCGTCGATAACGCGCCTCTATGAAACTTCCAGCGGAGACCCTACGATTTAATTAGTTGAAAGTCTGTAACAAGGTTCAATGCAGGACACTTACGTATGTTTGTACGCAGGCCTATCTGACGCGTATGGTGCGGCGATTCGAAAAGGCCGCTTTGAACCACATTGGATTGCTGTGAAATGATGTTTTTTTAATGTGCGTGGCGTATTGAAAGCACCAAGCAGGGCTCGTCTGAAATGTGTGTTCTTTTCGTAGTAGATCAACGCACTGGACGCGAGTTAAATCGTTTCGTTGGAAAACGTGTATTTCAATAACTCTGCAACACAGCCCGAGCACCCTTCTGCCATTGAAGTGCAACAAAAAATGCGAGGTTTACAATATACTTGATCAGGGAAGGAATGTTGGGTTGGGAAGACCTATTAGCCAGCGGCAGAGTATGCCACGTTTTTCACGTGCGTAAATCCATGCACAGTGATAATAAAACATTACTTTATATCATTTAATGTGTATATGCTACTCGGGATATTATTGTGAAATGCGAGGAACTGGCGATATTCTTGTCAACAGACGGCCCTGCCCACCAAGCCGGCAGCCTCGAACTTCAAAAGGGTGAATCCATGTTAAACGGAAATCCTTCTCATTGCGTCCATTTGAAAGATAATTATTTCAAGCAAAAAGTATTCCACGTGAAATTTCTTGAGGAATGTTGCTACGTTTAAGACATGGTGCCGATTGTTTTGTTTAATATATGTAAATTTCAATATTACATCTTAGAAAAAAATTACAAAAAAGACGAATAAGTTTTTTTTATTATTATTTTATATAGCAATATTTTCTGAGAAATTCACGTCAAAATGTTTTTGTTTGAAACAGTTACCTTTAAAATGGACGCTATGAGAACGAATTTTGTTTAACATTGATTCCTCAAATGAAGTTCGCCGCTGCCGGCTTGGTAGGCAGGGTCGTCCAGTGCAATGGTATTTCCGAAATGATAAATGCAAACCACCAGGAAAGCATTAACCTATCTTCAGTGATATCGGCCTGGATCGAGCCCGCGACCTTAAGAATGCTCGCCAGACTCAACAATGATNCATTAACCTATCTTCAGTGATATCGGCCTGGATCGAGCCCGCGACCTTAAGAATGCTCGCCAGACTCAACAATGATAGAGGCGATAGAGTTTCGTAGAACCATTACTACAATAATCTGCATGGATTGTGTCATTTGCCAGACCTAGTTTGTCAGCGAGCACAGGCCATGTTAAGAGTTGTAATAATAATACTATACCATTGCCCTCAAACTTCAAGGATAATTTGGCAGTGTTGTCTGGCAGATTGCCAATACTTCAACAACGGCTGTGCGATCCTCCTACGAGATGTCTCCTAGGACGTTGAGTGGATAACGTCATCTTAGCAACACTCACGTACTTATAATTACAGAATTTTTATCGCATCGTTCCGAAATTGTCAGTTTATTAAAATTATATACTTTTTAAATGTTTCTTATGGCACTCGTGGAGTGACGTACACGATAAATTAATTTCACGGTTATAATTAAATAGGGCACATGCCTATCGTTACGTGCTGTAGTTCGTACCGGCCGCGAGCTCCCGTTACGCACGCGTGGACATGGCTCGGGGGGGGAGAGGGGGTGACCCACCTCGATCCTCTCCTCCCCATCAGGCAGACTAGCTCGCTACCACGTCGCTCGCCCGGGGTGGGGGAGGAAATGATTGACAGCGGCAACCCGTCTGACATCACAGCCCATTCCTGCTTCCCCTTGCTGGAGAAGTCGGCAAGTTTAGAGGACGCGCAAGAATATTCTGGAAACTAGGGCCCTCGGCGCAACGCGGCAATTAGGGACATTTCTTGGGCGACGACCTACGATCCTATAAATATTGCAGGCGTCTAATTGTCAGGAGTCTCGTGCGGATGCCATCTAACTGAGTGCGGTAGGCGAAGTCAAGTGCGGTGAGGACCGGACGACGACGGGAGATTGCGAGACGACGGCGGACGAGTGTATGTCGTGTGAACGGACGAGAGGGCGTGAAACCCGACGAGTGAAGACTACTGTGTCTGTAAGGACGCTCGGGACATGGGACATGGACTAAACTGAGCTGGGATTGAATGAACATGTAATACGGATTTTATTGTAAATATTGAAACTGTCAAAAATGGACATATAATTTATAAAAATTATTGAATAGGTTCTGATGCACTGTCTCTTGGGACTGATTTTTAATGATTTCTTTACATTAATTTCTTTGAGGTAATTGGAAGTTGTATTGATTGATTTCATTAGTTGTAAACAACAAGTGATATCAATTTATTGTGAGAATTTCGGTTGAGAGCATTTTGTTTTTAGTTATTGTAAATAAAATTAGGCAACCATAATTAACTCTTTTATTTAATTACGAACCTGGTTCAGCCCACTGACGTTTGAGAAAATTGTAACAATATCCATGACCAAATTAATTGCTAATGTAGGGGAAAAAAAACTTGTACACATGTTTGTTAAGACTGTCTGACTAAGTAAACACAAATATAGTAAATTTTTAAATAATATTTAATGTTATTAAAAATAATTATGTGACTCTAGAGGTCACAGATAGGAGACTGTCCTCCAGTGGAGCACTGCACCCAACTGCACAACTTGCGTAGCTCAATGAAAAATAAAAAGTAGTACATACTACAAAAATTATCAGGAAAGTACGATTTACGTTTTATGTGAAATAAAAATGCATACATTTTTGTAACGCTCTAAATTATTTTGCTAAAACTTACTTATTTAATTGTTACAAAAAATTAATCTATTTATTTTTAATTTAAGTTGAAGCGTATTTATAAATTGGATGCTTCAGAAAGCACGTCTTGCAAGAAAACCTTAGTCACGGTTACTTAACACTTTTCTGAAGCACTGCTAAAGTTCTACTTCTAGGATATTCCACCGCCTCACGCAAGCAAATCTTAACCGAGTATAGAAAATTACAGCAAAGAGACAGCGCACCACATTAGTGCGCGCTCAGTGTAATACAACTGTGCGTAAGAACTATTTCATACTAGGCATTACCAACACACGTATTTTCTCCCTGTTTATATCCATATTAACTATAAACTAAGTTNGAACTATTTCATACTAGGCATTACCAACACACGTATTTTCTCCCTGTTTATATCCATATTAACTATAAACTAAGTTTTATAATTTTTAGATAAAATATAAGTAACCGTTTTCTATACATGTAGTGTATCACAAGCGTTTTATACTAGTCTCAACATGAAAGTACCTTATTTATGGTTAAAAAGGCTAAGAAAGAGAGAAACTGTGAAGGTGTTACCGTACGGATTTTAGTATCCTACGGTCGAGTGTCATTTTGAATTCTTTGATTTGTAGCTTATTTAAACAAGAAAGCAGGGAATCCATTTCGTCGAGTGGGACGGGGGTTTACATCGTAAGTTTACGTCACGTCGAAAGCGCTCTGCGGCCCGCAGAGGAAAGTAATACTGCCGACGGCTCGTTATGGCTGCGTCGGCGCCACGTCACGCACGCTTTGCTTTCAAGGTCGCAGTTTCGCGCCTTAATTACGCATTACAAGCCCACTCACATTCTACGAACACTTTCTTTTGTACTAGAATTATTATTTTAGCCTATATAATTTCCAGTTGCTTGCAATTGTATTTTCAGAGTTGGTTTTTTTTCGGTCAGTCTAATTTAATTCAATAAATCCATAATTAACGTATTTTTATACTGTTAAGTATTATTTATTACCTGTAAATATTTGTAGTTAATTCTACATGCATGCATTCTTATTTCATACTACAATTACGTGTAATATTATTTAATAAAACAGTATTGGAATAATTTACCTATAAATTAGTCTACTAAATTATACGTCGGGTTTTCGATCTTGTGGGTAGGGTCCAAGGTTAAGTGTCTACTTTCCTTAACCATTTCTGTCCTATATATTGTTTTATGCATCGCAACGAACAAGTATTTTGTTCGAAATTATATTAGTATTGGTATAAATCTGTTTCATATATCGGGACCAAAACAAATGTGTTTGTACTTCGTGCTATTGACAACAGCTGTTTGTGAGACTACGGGATAGTCTCATCAACGAATGGCACCTCCCACGCATGAAGAAATTGCCTCGTTCGACGCTGTTCTCGGTTCGGTACATTATAGACCATTGAAGCTACTTCCATAGCAACGCCCCAGTTACATAGCCGCCGACTTTAGGGAGGTACGAGTGCTCGATCCCTCAAGGAACTATTTCTTGTGGGGAAAAAAAATGCAACTTTAAATACATTGTAGCTGCTCTAACTGTCCCTATTAGTAGACACCTGAGGAATTCGCAGATTCATTTTGAGACAAGCTAGAATTCAAAACACGTCTGTTTATATAACTTCAGCCATTGGTCCACACGGTGTTTGACACCTCCTAGAGAACGCTGGCCCAATTGACGCCTTCCACTGTGACAGCAGACAACCAATGTGCAGTTAATATCGGCATATTTGTACATAATACCGTAGAGTCTAGCCTGCAGTTCATTGAACTCGCGAATTTTACAGGTCTCTCTACCTATTAGCATTTAGGGGTGGTTTTGCTTCTATTAATAAATGACCTACGTTCTTACCTGTCGCTCCATCAATTTTTTTTTAAAGCTGAATATGCTGTACGTATAAGATTTAATCACANGACCTACGTTCTTACCTGTCGCTCCATCAATTTTTTTTTAAAGCTGAATATGCTGTACGTATAAGATTTAATCACAAATACTGCAACTTGATATCATGATTCGTTACACACACATACTCCAATATGTATACAAAAATATGTGTGTTCACTATTTATTTCGTGTTTTCTGCCGTCTGGTCACACAGTAAATAAATACGCAGAGACGAAACGGCGTGGCGGTTCCTTTGATGTGGGCATACTCACTCTCTGATTGGTTGTGCGAGGGTCATGGGAACGGGCTTTGTGCCTGGTCGGCCACCGCGTGCTGCGAAATGTCCCCCTATTGGCTGGGCTACTGGTTGGCTGATATGACACAAAGCTATGACTGGCGAACGGCCTTTCGACATCCTGGTGGGCTCCGCAGATCATCGTGGTTCAATAGGGTATGGCGGGATCAGTACTTGGACGGGTGACCATTCGAGGAACGCCCCTTAGCCGTAGGTCTACCAGGGTCATCACAAGGTTAGGCATGGAGGTGAGGTCGTGGCGACCTCCGACCTGTCCCAGACTGGGAAACCAGGCACAAGCGNCATCACAAGGTTAGGCATGGAGGTGAGGTCGTGGCGACCTCCGACCTGTCCCAGACTGGGAAACCAGGCACAAGCGGCCCGTTAGTTTTTTTTTCGTTACGGCGCGGCGTTTCGACATTTTGTTGGCTAGTGACGCCATTTTGGTGGTGTATGTGGCTGTAGTTAACGGAATAAGCGGCTACTTCACCTCTGTATTCTTATTTACTCTGCGATCTGGTCTTGCGCGACGAATAATCATTTTCCCCACCCCTATCTCGTGCCCCCCAGGAAACATGTAAAAGTTGGCATATGTGGTGCCAGATATAGGACACTNCATCACAAGGTTAGGCATGGAGGTGAGGTCGTGGCGACCTCCGACCTGTCCCAGACTGGGAAACCAGGCACAAGCCGCCCGTTAGTTTTTTTTTCGTTACGGCGCGGCGTTTCGACATTTTGTTGGCTAGTGACGCCATTTTGGTGGTGTATGTGGCTGTAGTTAATGGAATAAGCGGCTACTTCACCTCTGTATTCTTATTTACTCTGCGATCTGGTCTTGCGCGACGAATAATAATTTTCCCCACCCCTATCTCGTGCCCCTCAGGAAACATGTAAAAGTTGGCATATGTGGTGCCAGATATAGGACACTNATTTTCCCCACCCCTATCTCGTGCCCCTCAGGAAACATGTAAAAGTTGGCATATGTGGTGCCAGATATAGGACACTGTTGACTGGAAGGGATACGGCGGAAGGCAGTGGGAAACCACTAGCTGTACACCTCTAGCGCACAGCCTGCCCCGAGTCCCAACGCCTCATCATCGCAGCAGTCAGTCGCAGACACTCGTGCTTCATAAATCAAGGACGTCTGGCCGTACGGAACGTCGCGTCGCTCGTGGGTTATTCGATCTCGCAGCGACTGTCAGGGTCGAAGCTGCAGTAGTAAAACCTTCCTTGGAAGCGATGCAGTTTCACGAGACCCTGCTTTAAGTGAGGTTGCACCCGTCGCAGGGCGCCCGGGCAGCTGCTCCGCGGCACGAGTTCGATTCCCCGCCGTCGTCGTTGCAGGAAATTTACAGCGTCCGTCCCGGCTCCCTTCACGGTAATTGTACTCTGTAATATTAAGTAGGGGCTTTACGAGCCAATATTTCCTGCCTGTCAAGTGGAGAATAGTTTACGGCTATCTTTTTGAGACAGTCACGCTACCTTCCTTGGTCTTACGAGAGCTCGTCAAAAATGACGGGACTGGCTATATTCTGTTCACATTAGCACGTGCCAACATTAAGGAGTTGCTGACGTAGAGAAGCGGAGGGAAGTTTGACGCTACTTGGCACTGTGACATGCGCGACTCTTTGCAATGAATCGGTTGGTGAGAGTTTTATAGGACGTGATACAAGTACCCAACATAAATTTAAAATTATAGCAGCACGAGTAATCTTCAGTCAATACAAGTAATCATACATATTTAACTCCCTATGGTCTTCAAGGTGCTTAATTTTAAAACTGTGAAAAGTTGCTCAAAGTCTGTTATAACCATTTGCGTATCAATAATAATTGATCTGCAAGAATCGCTGATACACTGATAATTATTTCACTTAGCTAAAATTGATTTCTATTTATCTGTAGTATGTCAAACTGACCCAGTTGTTGACATCCACGTATTTTCCAGTCGTTTGCAATCTGTTGAGATTTTAATGGTTATAATTTCCTGTATTGAATTCGCTGAGTCAGTTTTAGAGTGTATACGATAATCGCTTAGAATATTTTGGTACTTTACTTACCCTTCGGTATTCTCCTCGAATAAAAACTTACAGTTAATAGCTCATACTGCTGTAAACTTCTTACCCTCTTTTATAAGCTACGGTAGTTTTAGCGTCGTCCAGATAGTGCGGCATCATCGTACGGAGTTGGTCAATAAAACTGAGAAGTAGTAAAACATTCTGGAGCCGGGGCTAAAGAGCGCTAAGAGAAACGCCAATTAGGAGGTTGTAGGATGGCAGGTCTGCAATAAAACTGGGGAGAAGCAGGAGTAAACAATTAGTTCTCTGTTCTTTTTGCTGTTTCATCTCAGGTGATATACAATACATTCCGTAGCTATTAGTCAGTTATTGATGGCCTGAAGTTTAACATCTACCTGCCAACCCCGTGGTGATGTGCGGGTCCCTTCTTCGGGTGTNGTCAGTTATTGATGGCCTGAAGTTTAACATCTACCTGCCAACCCCGTGGTGATGTGCGGGTCCCTTCTTCGGGTGTCATGTGTGTTACTTGTTTATAATTTACTTACGCCCAATAAATATGTAATATGTTGTTGCAACCGCGGTTAAATACGAAACACCAACTGTCCATACACTTTAAGAACTTATGGCTGTTTGTAACAGTCCGCAAATGCGTAAAAAAATCTATGTAATTACAGCTTTCTCTGTGACCTAGATCGCAGACATGTATGTATCTACATACAGTAGTTGTAGCTATGGGTCAGTTTGATTTGCAATCCGCCTGTCAGTGCTTTGCGACCAAAGCACAGGAGTGTATTAGGCTCACTTATACAGAATGTTTTTGAACAACATCGACAATATCCGGCAGGTTATTCCTCGCGAAAATATTAAAACACTTTTCCAATCAAAGTTTCTTAAGGGAGCGGGTCGCACCCACAAAATCCTTTTTTTAAATGCATTCCTGTTTTGAGAGTTATGCATAAATTCCTCAAAAATTGTTCACGCTAGAGGTTTCCGACAAAGTGACTTTTTTATTTATTTAGTCGTGCTGATTTATTATATGTCTTGAGAAATCACGTACATCTTAAGGTTACAAGGTTTAATCCAAAATTATGTCTCTGAACCCCATTATCACCATTAAGGGGAATGATACTGCCAACCTCGTTTTTAGGTGTGCAAGATCTCCGTTATACACAACACAGTTAACCGATTTGTTGCATAATCGCAAGTAGTTACCAAAATTTTGAACGAAAAGCATTTTAAAATTTGATTTTTAGATGCGCATATATGACTTTAAGGGAAAAGTTATCTAGGCTATTCACGGCAAAGTGAGCACTTTTTAAAGCCCTCTCATTTGGAATAATAGTCAATAAATATATCTTATTGTAGCCCTAGACATTAACTTTCTAGTACGGTGAAATACACTGAAGAGTCAAAAAAACTGGTATAGGCGTGCGTATGCAAATAACAGACGTATGGAACCAATCACAGTAACGCGACGCGGTCGGCAGCACCTATATAAGACAACAAGTGTCCGGCAAAGTTGCTATATTGGTTACTGCTGCTACAATGGCAGGTTATCAAGATTTAAGTGAGTTTGAACGTGGTGTTATAGTCGGCGCACGAGAGATGGGACATAGCATCTCCGAGGTAGCGATAACATTTGGATGTTCGCGTACGACCATTTCACGAGTGTACCGTGAATATCGGGAATCCGGTAAAACATCACATCTTCGACATCGCTGCGGCCGGAAAAAGATCGTGAAAGAACGGGACAAACGACGACTGACGAGAATCATTAAACGTGACAGACGTGCAACCCTTTCTCAAATTGGCGCAGATTGGATTTGTGGACTGCCCTGCAGGATTCATGGTGTGAATTGCCTCCTGCATACCTTCAGACATTAGTCGAGACCATGCCACGTCGTCTTGTGGCAATTCTGCGTGCTCGGGGGGCCCTACACGATATTAGGCAGGTGTACCAGTTTTTTTGGCTCTTCAGTGTATATATAGCGTGTTTATTACTTACATTGCAATATCTATTTTTAAAAGTTTTGAAAGGAAAAAATTAACTAGGGCCTCAAAAGGGCTCACTTTACCGTAAACATCCTATATAATATTTTTCCGTCTTTTTTTTATAATGAATAAATAACCTCTTAGAGTTGGTCGGTGTAGTTAAAAAAACATCCGGTATATGCAATGTAATTACGTACAGTAAACTTCCCCACAGGTTATTTCTCGCAAATGTGCCAGCTGTAGTGGTAGCAGCGAGTAGGTGTCGCCGGTACTGTGTGCATGCGGTCCTCCTACTCGCGAGCCGCCCTCGCGCTACCTCGCACGTCTGTTGACTCAGCTGCGTCTGCCAGACGCCCGCCGGCTCTGCAGCCATTCTTCCTGGGCCGCTCCGCGAGTCCACGGTAGCAGCCGCGAAGCAGGAGCGCGGGTAAGGGCGACGTTCTCGTCTGCGTGCGCAGTCACGACGCCTTTACGCGTGCAACTAGCGGTGGACGTGAGATTTCTGGCGTGACTGCTATTTTTATAAGTATTTGTAGTGAATTATAAACCGTTTATTATATAATGTAACTACAATTTTGCCCTCCCCAAACCCCTCCTCGGACCTGTTTTCTGAAAGAAAAAAAATGTACGGTTAACGCTCGTTTTCATTCACCAAACTAAATAATATAATTTTAAGAAAAAACTGGAAAATATCTTTTAGTACTGCAGTTATTTACCATATCATTCAGTACAAGCGTAAGTTACTGTTAAAAGGAGATTTTATATTTCATTAATATCTTAATATAATTATACGTATACACTTTTTGAAATATTTTTGTAAAATGCTTAAATTGACAAGAAACCAAACAATTAAGTGTGCTGAATGAGATAAAAGCAAAAGAGTGAATTTCCATGTGTTGCTTTGGCTCGCAGTGGTGACTTCGTAAATGCACTGACATTCAAAATACGTGTCGTCGGTTGGAGTCCATCTTCACAAATACGTCTTAGCATCTGTTTTGGTAGTGCATGCCTCAAGCAGGCAGTCCACGTGCGACATGCTCCTGGGGCCTCTCACACCGAGAAGAAGGTTTTGTTGAATCAAGCAAAGTTTGTTTGGCGCAAGCAAATTAATTGTTTCTGTAAGGGCAGTAAAATATTTTGTTGTTGAAACCAAATTAATTTGTTGGTCTTATTTGGTTGTCCCAAACAAAGATTTGGTGGGTGCAACTAAAGATTTGGTTGGCTTTGTGTACATTAAAGAGTTAAGGTTAATACAAAAAAATCGAAGCCGGGCCGAGATTCGAACCCAGATCGTTTGCACCTTACGGGTACGCCGTAGCAACCTTAGCTGAAGTGACCACTGATAAATAAATACATACCTTTATATACCGCACAACGTTCGCAAATAAATATTTTATGTGTTCCACCTTTATTTTATAGTTCCCTGTTGGACTTGTTTTATAAATATGTTTCTACCATTATTAAACATCAATAAATGCCCTAACAACCACTGTTACTATCCTATCTGTCACAAAAAAAAATGCAATCAAACTTTCGAGCTGTATTTTCAAACGCAGGCAATCAAATGAGTAGCCAAATAAATATACAGTTTATTTAACTAAATATTTTGTTGACAGTCTAATTTATTTTGGCCCAACACAGACGTTTTGTTCATTCAAGCGAGTATTTTGCTAGATGAACAAAATTAATGTTATTGATTTTCGAGTTTTGTTTACAGAACAAAATATTTTGTTGGGGCGGCTAAATATATCTTTGGCCCTACATCAAAAATTTTTCGATTGGTTGGAGCAACAACACACAGACACTCTCTCTCTCTCTCTCTCTCTCTCGCTCTCTCTCGCTCTCTCTCGCTCTCTCTCTCTCTCTCGCTCTCTCGCTCTCTCTCTCTCGCTCTCTCTTTCTCTTTCTCTCTCTCTCTTTTTCTCTCTCTCTCTTTCTCTCTCTCTTTCTCTCTCTCTTTCTCTCTCTCTTTCTCTCTCTCTTTCTCTCTCTCTTTCTCGCGCTCTCTCTCTCTCTCTCTGTCTCCCAAGAGTGCTCTGGCTCATCAACCCAAAAATCATATTACTTCAATGGTTAAGCAACATAATAAAAAACTGACAATACTTGGCATTTCCCTGACGCTTGTATTAAGTTACAGGACGTTTGAAAAAAAAAGTGTTTTAATTTAATAACTATTAGACTTGCTTCCAACAGGTTTACTTAAGAAAATAAATTGCATTTCATACGATGACGGAATTATACTTTCGAGATATCACTTACATTTGTATGCTCTCTAACATAGGTAGAAACTGCTTTTTCAAACTGCTGCATGTCAAATATACGAACCGGATAGATGCGAAACTACTCTATATGCTGTACACGGTAAAGTGNTTTTCAAACTGCTGCATGTCAAATATACGAACCGGATAGATGCGAAACTACTCTATATGCTGTACACGGTAAAGTGAGCACTTTTGAGGCCCTAGTTACCTTTTCCTTTCAGTGATATATTATCCTTTAAACGCCTTTTTAAATAAATATTGCCATGTAAGTAATAAACAGAGTGTATACAACGTGTTTAGGATAAATGTGTACAAACTCGGGCACGTGATTCGTGACCGTAAAAGAAGAACAAGGAAATAGGAACCCCATGGTTCATTTCAAATAATAAGGGCTGTAGATTCCCTTAAAGGCGGAGGGAAACAAGCATATTACGTGGGATATTATGCAAAGTGCTTGCATTAGAGGAACACAAATTAGTATACGGATTAACTCAGCCAAGATCGTGGATAAAAGGAAGGTATGGTACGTCGTATACACCCCCATCATGTAAATAAAAGGGGTTGGCATCCTTTAAATGCATGAAACATTTACACCGTGATGTTAAATTGATTGTGGATACCATCAGATGAAGCAGGACGTCGTAGTTAGTAAATAAGGCCTCCTAGTTGCAACGCTCTATGCCCCGTTTCCTGTTAAATCGCAAACTACGTGTTCAGTGGTAGCAATACCATGGCCTGGTGAGTAGGCAACCCGTCCTGCACCCGAAGGAATACAGCGGGGAATTCCCCGCCGAAAAAGTATGGCCAGAAACAAACACGCAGCAAACAGATTAGCATTAGGAAATGTGTTACACCAAAGTGTAGCTGTGTAGGTGGCAGATTGTGCAGCGCAGGGTAGAAACGAAGAAAACAGTATGTTGGTTGCACTGGCTGACTGTGACCGTATCCGTGATAAACACATGTTTGGTGAGCCCATTGGTGATGTATGATGTACAATGCAGTCGGTGTTGCGATACGTTCCGAGTAGTGATAATAATGTAATGAGCCCAGTAGCGTGACTCTGTACTAATGTGTGTAAACACACGTGAATTCCATGACGAAGCAATGCGCCATCGGTACTGAAGGCATTACCTGATAGCACAGCACAACACAACAAATACTGCAATCATTCGAGATTATGCAGGTGGCGTATCACAGCGAATTCCACAACAAATGTTCGAAATGTGCTCCTCCGATGTCATTGCAATAGTTCGTACGGCGTATTAGAGATTGGCTGATGCGTTGAAAAACACCTGGTGTGTCTCGCACTTGATCGCAGGCAGCCATGACCCTCGCTAACAGATCCTCTTCAGATGCGACGGGTTTCTTGTACACACACGCCTTAAGAAATTCCAACAGCGTAAGGTCCAGGGAGCGTGGCGGCCAAGCACGAGACCCAACTCGCCCTATCCAGCGAGTGGGATAAGCTGTGTTGAGGTGATCACGCACAATCCTGGTGAAATGGGGCTGGGCATCGTCGTGTTGCAGCCACATCCATTCTCTGATGGCGTGCGAAAAATCCTTCAGTAAATGTGGCAATCGGAACTGCAGGAAATCATTATACTGAAATCCTGACACACGGACCATTTGGTGGAGGACGTGTTGCCTACTCACCAGGCCATGGCCTCGCTACCACTGTAGCCTTCGTTTCCGTTTTGCACGGAAACGGTGGGTCCTAGAGAGTTGCAACTGGGAGACCTTTCGTGCTCATTACGATGTCCTGCTTCATCCGATGGTATCCATAATCAATTTAACCTCACAGCGTAAATGTTGCACTCAACCAAAGGGTGCCAATCTGTATTATTTACATGACGTACGACGTAGCATATCTTCCTTTTATCCATGATCTCTAACGCAAGTTACTTTGCATGCTATTTCACGTAATATGTTTGTTGCCCTCCGTCTTTAAGGGCACCTACAGCCCCTATTATTAAAGATGAACCATGGGTGTCCTATATCAAGCTTCCCCTTTAGCGATCACCAATCACGTGCCCGAGTTTGTACAAATGTTTCCTAAATACGCTGTATATTCCACCGCACTCTAAAGTTAACGTCTAAGGCTAAAATAAAACAAAATATTTATTGGCTATTATTCCAAATGAGAGGGCTTTCAGAAGTGTTCACTTTACCGTGAATAGTATATAGCGGCTTGCATTGGCTTCGCTACATATTCGCGTCCAGTGAAATTATAGATTCAATGCTTGAATTCCTTAAGTTCTGCGATCACACGAAATCACCGTGTGCTAGTTCAGTGGCTTCTGCGTAGAGGCGATACCGCTATACGTACGCCATTCAGTGTCGCCCGCAGCGTTTCAAAGGTTTTACCTCTCACAAACATATACCTCACTAGACTACCACTTTAAACTACCAAATATCTATTTTCATAAGTATTTTGTAGTTTAAATTATGACTTAGGTTTGAAACAGTTAAGGTGGGTTACGATTAAATACGGAATAATTTATACTTATAACTCGTTAAGTACACGGAAAATAAGTTTTGCAGTTTATGATTGATCTAGCAACTGTTANGAATAATTTATACTTATAACTCGTTAAGTACACGGAAAATAAGTTTTGCAGTTTATGATTGATCTAGCAACTGTTCAGTCTAGCCAATCAGAATCGTAGGAGACCAAAGCAGCTGACATAAGCTGGAAAAATGGATGAATGATATTTATTTANAGTCTAGCCAATCAGAATCGTAGGAGACCAAAGCAGCTGACATAAGCTGGAAAAATGGATGAATGATATTTATTTACATATATTTGATTATTTGTGGTTACTGCTTGTGTAGGTAAACGTTTTGGAAAACTTGTGATACCTTGTAGAGAGGAGATACCGATGCCAGTTTTGGGAATTTGTCAATAAATCTGAATAAGGTTTATTAAAGCGAATTCAATTATCTCTTCCAAGAAACAAAGCAAGACCATGAACAGTTCTTTAATAAATGGATACCGTCTGCCTACTAAAATAATTAATTCCATACGATTTCACAATACGACATCACGTAAATCCAAGATGTAAATACAGTTTCCCGCCAACAACTGTCGCTGTGTCCTGATTGGCTACTTAGACTTAACTTGCACTTAAGTTATAAAATATAACGATATCGTAAGCCAAGCCAAGAACGCACACAACCCGTACACTGCAGCCATAAACCAATTCCCGTGAAAACATCGGTTCGCATTCTAAGCACACTGCTTAAGGTTTCTGTTGAGTCAATCGTAAACCCACCTTCACAACCATTCCGAACCGTTGCGCAAAGTCTACTTTAGAAGGGGCGGCTCAGTAGGTACTCGTGATTACAGCGAGGCCGCAGAGAAAGGCCTGAAATCAGTGGACGGAGAAAGTCCTTTACTAAGCGTTGTTACGTGCCACACGTATAGGTATGCCTTCAATTATCCAGCAATAAGGAAGTGCTAATTCTCGAATACCTGTCCTTTTCGCTTTTCAGAACGTGTGTGTGTTGATCGTAGCAATGCGAAGCATGTTCCAGCGAGGGAAACCGTTTGAAACTCGGTTGCATCGACGCACCGACACGTGGTCCCGGTACACTCATTTGCCGAGCGCATTGGAAGTAATTTACGGTCTTAGTTACGACCATTATGAGCAGCCGCATGTCGCAGGTTTTGATTGCGCAGTTATTTTTCCAAGCGATCGGAGAGTAACGGATAAGAGTATGAGAATACATGCGCCATTTATTTCTTTCTGTATGTAGGAGTAGTCTCACGTGTTATGATTGCGGGCTGGCGACACGGCTTTTATGTCTTGCTTTTAATGTGCCGCGGAAGTGTGCGTGCGGGATTGCGACTTAAGAGTAGCCATTGCAAGTTTAATTCCCGTTAATACGCCTGTAATAGTCGTAATATACTGATACTGTGATTTATATATATTTTAAAAGTTATAACTAAAAACCTCTCTCTTTTTTTTATTGACTTGATTTAAAATGCCAAGTACAGATAATAATGTACGCACCACTTATGAAAAATATGATATTTCAGATACAAAAGTACATGTCTATGCAGTGTCTTTACAGCAAAATAGTCGACGGGTCCTCACGTTGTTGTTAGATTTAAAGTAGCATGCATACACTGAATTTTTTTAACTAAGCTATTTTTGTTGTTGTAGACTTTTCTGCTATTTGCTAACACCCATCTATGTAGTTTTCAACTTCCGTGTTGTCAAATTTGTTTCAGAGTAGTGCGTGTAATGTTTTTGGTACAGCTGGAAGTAGAGGGATTATGGGGAATTTGGCACATCGAAACATGGAATCGGAGCGTCGGAACTGTTCATGCTCTGTCATTCCGGTCCCCCGGTGGCCATCTTGTCCGCCATGTTGAATCCATGTGACCTTGACTTTGACCCTGGTGATTTTTGATCCAAAAAATCAAAAAATTGCAATATAATTCTAAAAAATATATAAGAAATTTTTAAAAAAATATATTTAAAAATTATTACAAATTATGAAAAAAATATTATTGAAAAATGTATTTTAAAAATGTATTTATAAAAACTTAAATTTCCGGAGGTCCCCACACCCCCTCCAACTATAAACACTCCGCCATCTTGGTAGGTGTCACAGCCACCATACACCATCTTGATAGGTGCAGCCGTCCGCCATATTGGTTGGTGCAGTTTGCCATCTTGGTCGGTGCAGTTCGCCATTTTGGTAGGTGCAGCCATCCGCCATTTTGGTAGGTGCAGTCCACCATAATGGTAAGTGCTGTCCGCCATCTTGGCCGGTGCAGTACGCCATTTTTGTAGGCGTCATGGCCACCATCCGCCATCTTGGTATTCGTTTGTAATTTGTTTATACATTACTGGAGTTTGTCTCTCACCTTCGTTCGACTGCCATTTGGATTTCAGATGTTTTCATCACCTATGTGGCACTAGTGTATTATTTACCCACCAGGCGAGTTGTCGATTTAACAACCCGATGGCAGCTATATTTATTTATGTTATTAGATTCTATTTTCAACACATAGTTGGCGCTATTTTCTCGATTTCGCTGCCAGGCGAAANCGCTATTTTCTCGATTTCGCTGCCAGGCGAAATGCCGGTACCCGCTCATTCTGTCGATTCAGTAGCAAAGTGAGCTGTCGGCACTCACATTTGTTTCATAGACATAAAAAAACATGTAATTTTTTCATCCTATTTAAAAATTATTTTTCCAATCAGTAGTATACCTACCAGCATTATTTATTAAATCAATAATCTTTTGTTTTAAAAACTTTAATTAAGACAGAGCAAGAAACATTTTTCGTTTCAATACTAATTATATTACCATTGAAATTGAATATTTATTCTGTTACCCCTCACTCCACAACTTTAGCCCGAACAATTATTCTCTCTCTCTCTCTCTCTCTCTTAATCCTTTATCACTACCGCTCTTCTTTTTAGCATTGTCCGCCAGAGCGTGCTAGTGTGGAAAACTATATAATGGGAACAATGTCGACCGTCGGCGCAGTTTCTCTGGTCGCTCTTTCACCTCTCGTCTTTTAGCATTCTGACTGGTAAGTTGAGATAATTAATTCCATAAGGTCGCAGGATATTATCAATCGTGCACATAATACGCATATATATTCCCGCAAAATAAAAATCTGCTCAAATTTCGAGTATCGGTTCAGGCCAGCTGGTCTCTGGAGGAATATGTAACCTCATAAAATATGGTACTAGAAATTAGTTTTATTTTATTTTATATATTTACCACTTATCTAATTTGCAATTATGTTACCTCAGTACCCGTGCCGCTACTGTTTGCATTCACCAAATGTGCTCGAAGACACAAAGTATGGATGTTCGAAAATTGCGGATAGAGTGGCTTATAAGTGTGGAAAATGTGGCATGGCACTTGCTAGGCGCAATAATTTGCAGAGGCATTCAAATGACCTGTGTAGCTGTAAGACCTTCACCTACCAAAATCCGTCTTGTACAGTCTCCTTCACCGCAGTGCACGAGTGAAATTCCCACAAAACCAAGGGTTCAGAATGAGAAGCCACCTTCGTGCCAGCGACCGTCACGCCCAAGAATCATGGCAGGGTCTGGGTTGGATAATGACAATGGTTTTGTGGAGGTCCAAACTGCATTCTAACACAGTCTAAATACCTATGCCTCTAGAACGAGAGCGAGTATTATAGGGATGTTTGCACATGTTTAGCTCGAATAGGGCAAAACATCGCTGTTGGCTGTCCACGTAAACACGCCACCAATAAAATTTATTGTATGGCTCCAATTCAGTTTTGCAAAACTGACCCCATTCTCGAAAGGAAGTTATTCGAGTTGAAAGGCAAGTTATCTAAAATACTGTAAAAAAATAATACTGTAAATATACGTCACGAGAAAGAAGCATAAAAACAGCGTGTTTTGGAGTTAATATTAACGGAAAATCAATCACCGAGTGCCCCTTATCCTCTAAACAACATGCTTGCCCACTCAGCAAAACATTTGTTTAAAATTCATGTTGGAAAAAATCATGTGCAGTGTACGGATACGTTATGCAGCTTTCTAAAAAATAATCATTACTCAAAAAATCCAAAAACAGAGTTAAAACCACTTCGCTACTTCCGTGGTATGCGATATGCACAGGGAAGTAGCCCGTGCATTTCCCCTCACCGAGGCATAGACGCTCATCATTAAAAACCTTTCCTACCAAGTTTAAAAACCGTACATTAGGAAATTTAGGCAGAGGGAAAAAAAATACCCATGGGGTTACTCCTTGTACAGCGATTTTTCTAAAACTCATTGTCATCATATAAAATATTTTATACGCATATTAATAAATGCATAGTAAGTTTTGCAGAGAAAAAATTATATACCGTGAGGAGACGCTAGCGTAAAATTACACCAACCACTCGTACAAAATCACAAAAAAAAAAATGCTGCCTTCGGCAAACAAACTGTCAGTAATCTCATACATTCGTGTACGCTCGCTCCATTAAAATATATATCTGCCCCCCCCCCCTCTTTTCCACCTTCAATAACCGTCCAGGGTTACAAACACACTGTTACGAGTACGATACTTTAGCCGAATAAAAAGTGACATGTGAACATGTGTATGTACACTGAAGAGCCAAAAANAAGACGACGTGGCATGGACTCGACTAATGTCTGAAGGTATGCAGGAGGCAATTCACACCATGAATCCTGCAGGGCAGTCCACAAATCCAATCTGCGCCAATTTGAGAAAGGGTTGCACGTCTGTCACGTTTAATGATTCTCGTCAGTCGTCGTTTGTCCCTTTCTTTCACTATCTTTTTCCGGCCGCAGAGGTGTGGAAAATGTGATGTTTTACCGGATTCCCGATATTCACGGTAAACCTGTGAAATGGTCGTACGCGAACATCCAAGTGTTATCGCTACCTCGGATATGCTATGTACCATCTCTCGTGTGCCGACTATAACACCACGTTCAAACTTACTTAAATCTAGATAACCTGCCATTGTAGCAGCAGTAACCGATCTAGCTGCCGACCGCATCGCGTTACTCTGATTGGTTCCATACCTCTGTTATGTGCATACGCACGCCTATACCAGTTTTTTTGGCTCTTCAGTGTATATGTGTGTAGTCTCTACGCCAGCAGCTGTTAATAGTATTCACTCTTTTTTTAATTACGCAAACTAAAACATAGTTTTATTCCCGAGATGATAGTCCACAATGCATTATGTTAAAGGATGTAGTTGCATCGATGTTATGCCCTGCAAATAGCAGAAGTTTTTAAATTCAAAATAAAGTATTCTCACAAAAAAAATGAAGTTTTATATTTTACAGCTTTCTTATGACAGAGAGAGTGGTAGAACCTAGCAAGTGTGATTTTGAGCGACAATAAAGGTGAAACGAGGCGTGGATGGGGCTGAAACGAACTGATGTGGAGGGAGTCAGTCTGATCTATCGAATCTAAAGCAAAGTTAAGATTTTCGGACGGTGGCTGTGACTCCTATCAATATGACGTACTGCACCAGCCAAGATGGCAGACGGCTGCACCTATCAAGATGGCGGATGACTGCACCTACAAAGATTGCTGTCGGAAACAATATGGCGGACTCCATCGGCCAAGATGGTGGACTGCACCCACCAAGATGACGGACTGCACCTACCAAGATGGGGGATGATGGCTGTGATGCCTACCAAGATGGTGGTTTGGAACTACCAAGGTGGCAGAATGAGTATTGGTAAAGGGGGGTGTGGGGGACCTCCGGAAATTTAAGTTTTTATAAATATTTTTTTTAATAATTTTGAAATATATTTTATGTAATATTTTTATATATTTTTTGGAATTATTTTGGGATTTTTTGGATATTTTTGGATGTTTTGGATTTTATGGGTCAAAAGTAACCGGGTTAAAAGGTCGAGGTCACCTGGATCCAACATGGTGGACAAGATGACCGCAGGGGGACCGGAATGATAGAGCATGAAGAGCTCCGACGCTTCGATCCCAGGTCCCGATGTGCCAAAGACCCCATAATCCTTCTACTGTTGGTTTATATTAAATTTGATCATTTCTTCCGAATAGTATTAAAAGTTTATAATTACTAACTACTCGCTAATCGTAAATTGTGGAAAACATGACATTTTGATTTTAATTGCTCCATAATTTTATTATAATTAGTTGATTTTACTGTGTCTGCATTGCAGGATAAATTATGAAAACAATATCTTAGCAAATTCCTTAGATTGATCTAATCAACAAAATTAAATTCTGATCTTGATAAAAAATTATGTAACTTCGATGATGATGATGATGATGATGATGATGATGATGATGATGATGATGATGTGGCCTCTTTGCTTCTCGTTACGACTGGAAAACTGTGTAGTTCAGAAAAAGCAGGGTCGCTAAAAGAATTGAAAAATTGGCCAGTGTTTTACATGTAATACATTTTCAATCACTAAACGGTTATACGCAAGAGTAAACAAAACATAAGTGATTGATGCTAGTATTTGTAATTACCGTTTAGAATTTCAGTAAAGAACGATAGTTGGAGAAGCTTAGAGGAATTCTTAGCTCCAATGAAGTAACTTCATTAATGGTTTTGTGATTAAAAATTTACACCACTTCATTTTTGGGAAAAATGGTATCAAAGGAGCTGCAGTAAGATTGATAAATTTTATTAAGTTCATAATTACAAACTTGAAACTGCTTCACACTTCCCCTTCGTCGATACAGCATTCCAATTATCAATTACTATTGAGTTCCTACATTGTAAAATAAGTCATTTCCCAATAGCTCAGTATTATACAGGACCACTGAGATAAGAAAAAGAGAGTGTTTGCCGAAAAATGGTTAACCAAGAAAAATATTTTTATCGCTTACAGCTCTTTATCCAATAGTAGGCTATTATTCACATGTCAGATTTTGTTTTAGTAGCTGTAGTAAAACGTAATCACCATTTCGTCTAGATGTAACATAGTTAAGTATTATAAGGAAAAATCGCACAATAAAACTTTATATTTCAGCCATATATTCGAACTTTCAGAACGGTTTTTTTCGCACCATAGCAACCAAGGAGTAGTGTATCACATAAAGGAGGTCACACACTACAAGAAAAAGTAAATTCATACACAATAATAATTTTGATCTCATGACACAATAAAATGAAAATATTGCTCAAATCACATGACTAAGTGGAATCTTGCCGAAGACGTGATGCTACAGAAGAAGGAAGGATTTCCTTGTGGTTTACAGCCGTAGTTTGATGGAAACTACAGCTTGTTGAGGGTCGGCTTCACCTGTTTTGCAGAAATTCTTCGTTTTCGTGTCGTGATTTCGGATTCAGAGTAATTACTGACAATGTTCGGTTATTCAAAATTTACATTTTTTATGAGTTGTTTAATATTTTCGTGCTTAATTTCTGTTGTGTGTTATGTGCTTGTTGTAAAATGTCAGGAATATATTTGTATTTTATCAATACGTTTGTGCGGTTTTGCGAGAAGGAAATAACACACAGTGAAAATTACATACAAAAGTATTAAACAACTAGTAAATAGGAAATTTTATATAATCAAACATTTCCAATAATACCTCTGGAACTGAAATTATGGCACAAAAACGATGAATTTTTGCTTAATTATTGAAGCCGAGCCTTGAAATGCATTGTAGTGTTTTAAATACACGTTTTCCCACGAAACTATTACACGTGCGTCCAATGTGCTGATCTACGAAAAGAACACACGCACTTCAGAAGAGGGCTGTTGAAAGCTTTCAAGACGTCACGCACATTAGAAACACCGTTTCATAGAACTCCAAAATGGCTTTTAAAAAAAAAAAAGGATTTTACAAGGCACTGTATTTCAGAATATACGCGTCAGATACATACAAAACTACTCAAAATCCTTGCATTTAACCTTCCTACAGAATTTACATCAATAAAAAAAATAGTGTCACTGCTGAAATTCCCACAGGTAGACGCAGTGCGACGAGAACACTGCATGCCAGTTCAGATACCTGCGCTTAGCGGCGATTGCGCACTTGGAGCGCGTGTCAGTGTCGCCCTTATCACCCCCCCCCTTCTCGGACTCGAAAGCAGAAAAGAGCTCCAGGCAGGCGGCCGCCTCTAGAGTCGCCTAAATCTCTCCACTCCATTCTTATGGTTTGGAAATGCCAGTGGAAAGAATAGTGAAGGGCGAAGCAACTGTTTAGGTGGAACGAGTTCGCCACTAGAGTCAGTAGCTCCTTGTTGACACTNATATTTTTTTTTTGCGCAAGGACGCGGTTGTTAGGCGCGGGCTCGCTGTTAGTCGCAGGTGAGCCGCCGGGAGGGTGAAGCTTGACAGTTACGCTTGCGCCGCGACAGGAATAGTCGCTCGTCACGAATTCCCTATCGCCCTGAGGGATGGGAAGTGGGGGAGGCGCGTGTTTTTTAATGTCGGGCCACGCTACGTCGTCGTAAACCACTTTACGACGTGCGCCATTCGCCCGGTTGCCCCTGGAGCTGGAGGGGGTTTCCGCGCATCAAAAATACATTTGGGCCCCGTCGGTTTTACGTTCCCGTAATGCCGCGTTCTAGGAGGGGAAGTGGTGGAAGGGCAGCGATAGGCTGAGCGTCTTGCTGCGAGCTCGTTCTGCTCCTGTGTTGGCGGTGCCAGTCAGGTAACTGGTGTCTCCCCTTCGCCGGTAAAACTGTTTGGCACTCAGTCACCTACGTGATGTTTGTCCTCCGAGTTGATCTTCCAGCGAGCAGGGGATGCAACGCAATACGGTGCACGTGAAGAGGGATTGTTGCTGTCTTTCAGTGTAGTCCTCAATCTCCTCTGTGTTGTTGAGTCTATAGCGAGGTCGAAAGAACGATTTGATCGTTTCTCTTTAGTATGTGGTCACGATCATACTCGCGAGTGCAGGTTTTATTCCCTGCGGTATCGTGGTAAGTGCTGCGATGGCGATCACGTGCGGTCATGACCTGCTCAGAAACATCTTGAAACGAACAGTGTGCGACAGGGTGACACACAGGAATAAAACTAAATTTTTCAAAACACCTCTTAAAGTCAGCATTTTTAGCGGAGTATAAGTATTTGTTGAATGTCTTAAAATGAACACGAGTTGTTTTGTTAAGAAAATGTATTTTTCATACAAGAAACAACTGGGTGGCATACAAGAAGGTTTATATAACAGTTATATAAAACAGTGAAGGTCACCCCTGAATAACAATATATTGACTACAATTTTTATAGAAAAATACTTTAGCTTCGAATGATTATTTTCAAACACATGTACAGCCATTTACAATCCATAAAAAGAACAAACTCTAACCAGAAAAACTGTTACAAGCATGATTGTCAAATTACTGAGGTACTCCCACATGTTCCCTTTTAATTCCATGACCAGAAGGGTCTGATAATACATATCTCAACATGAAGTCCAGTAGCTGCTTCTCCNATGTTCCCTTTTAATTCCATGACCAGAAGGGTCTGATAATACATATCTCAACATGAAGTCCAGTAGCTGCTTCTCATTGAGCCTGCAGCTTACGCTGGCTTATATAGCACAAAAACCATAACTCCCCTCCTCAACAAAGGGCTTCAAATGTTAGATTTTTAATTTAGCCAATCAGAGGGCTGAAATATAACAANCTTGAGCCTGCAGCTTACGCTGGCTTATATAGCACAAAAAACATAACTCCCCTCCTCAACAAAGGGCTTCAAATGTTAGATTTTTAATTTAGCCAATCAGAGGGCTGAAATATAACAAAATAGTATCTTTTCCTTGTAAATATCGCCTTATGCCACGCAGCGGAGCTTCCGTATCAACGCGTCATTGCGACACTNTGCGGAGCTTCCGTATGACGCGTCATTGCGACACTAGCGCTGCTAAGCGGCGGGCTTGGAAACTCGTTGCCGCGCCGGCAGTGTAGCTCTGTGCGGGGCGTGACGACCATCCGCGGCGTCAAGTGGTGTTCTCGCATCAAAAGGCATGACATCTGCTTCACGTAGTTGTGCATCACTTCTCAAGGATTTGCTAAATTACGGGCGTGAACAGTAAACGTTTTAGACGTGTTGCTAGACGGGCTGTACGTAGCGGGCAGGTGGAAAATTTGACGAAAATGAGACGCCCCGTCTCAAGAGTATTCTTCCAACCGCGCACAAGACATCATGTGTTCGGCGGATTTGAAGACGCCTTGAGTTCAGAGCGATACATATTTATACGCAGACAAACATAAAATCTTCGTAGGGAATGCTTTAAAATTAAACCATAACAATTTTTTTTTGTTTGTAATTATTGAAGACGTTGAGCCACGACCAGGATTTCATGCGTGAACTCTGAAGATGGTGTTTTGGCGATCGTAATGCTAGAGTTCAGGAGAAAAATATCTTATATTATTTTTTTTTCTTTCCTTTACCAGTTACAACATTACATGAAACGTAGGAATGCCAGACATTATACGTATACCAGGTCGTATAGAATACCCCAGTTTTATTTAATGATGGGGCATGGTTTCTCTATTACGACGAGGTGTAAATTATTCCTAAAGGTGTTTGCTTACCAGTGATACTTGAGTTTTCTTTCAAACGAGCACGTATGTATTGCATTTTTCTATACAAAGGAACTCGTTCTGTAACGTTGGTCGAATAATTCAAGGAAGAAGTGCAGGGATCCGGTGAAAAACTTTTATTATTATTATTACCGTATTTTATGTTTTTTATCTTTTAGTGCCTCTATTAAAGTTCGCGCACTGCAGATGTGGAATTTTCTCCTCTCCACGCTTTACACGAAAACTCTGTATATGGCAATTTTTATGGAATCAAAACCGTTATGCGGTAGTGTCCCTGACGATCATTCGTGTGGTTGTTATTTCTAGCCAGGTTGGGGGTGGTCCCCNGTATTTCCATCCACGTCCCATACCAATTCGAATGCAGTCCCTGAATATGAACCTCCCGAATTCCTGTCCCAATCCATCAAAATCCTGGTTGGGCTGAATACCTAAATAAAATAGTGGTTATTACCGAACGTGGATCTGCCACTAAAACTATGCTGGTCCTCTGTGTAGCCAGATCGAGAATGTTTTGCCTTTGGACAAGTAACAGTTCTGGCGAGGTGAAAGAGTTATTCCACACGTTGTAATTAGTGGCCTGCAAAATCCGCGTCAATTTTTGGGATCACTTTGTAATTCACGACACGTCATACAGCTAAGTCTACGACGTTCGGTCATTAACTGCTGCACTTTTATCTTATAGCGGTATTTAACATTATTCGATCAATTTGTTATTTAAGAGTTATTGTCTTGGGGGCTTCCAGGGTGTATTGAATAACCTCTGAGGCAATGATAGAGGAAGGGCAAACGTAAGGGAGTTAGTTTTCGTAGGTTTTTGTCCCATAACACTGCAAATTCAGTTTTCTGGCAATTTGTCAAATTCTTGAATCGTGCGTAACGGTATAGCTTGTAGTGGATACAAAGATAGCTTTAGATGGAGTGAAGCCCACTGGAATAAGTGTTTGGTCTTTGCGTAACAGTAACGTCTTGAGCACCGGTGAGGGTGAAATGAAGAGAAGAGGGAGAGCGGCGTAATGCAAGAACGCGGAGAAACAGGAGTGCCATGAGAGAGTCCGCCGCCCGAGGGCAACGCCCGCCACGTTTCTCGCATGCGAAAATCCTGGTGACCCCGCCGGGAATCGAACCCGGTTCGCCTTGGTAGGAGGTGACCACTGCACCATCGTGGCTCCCAAAGCTACTGGAAATGTTCTCCGTGGTTTTGATGCTGGTTCTCCGGCCCGACGCGAGGTGGTAGCAGTATCGTCTGAGTCTGCTCGTGGCACCGTCGCGCGGGAATGGGCCTACTCGTACCTGTCACAAGACATCTCTCTTTCACGTTCTAAGAGAACCACGTGGTTCCCTCCCACTTGGCAGACCCGAGTGGCACGTTTGTTCGTCTATAGTACCATCTTGTGACTACTTGCTTTCTTCCAGCGCAACGGCACCACGAGCATGTCACGGGAATTACACAGTTACCTTGTGTCAGAGTTGTTATTTGTCGAAGAGCAGGCCATTCTCAACCCGGCTGCACAGTGGACCGACAGTTTCATCCAGTAACAACGATTGTTATTTTCTTACACGCACGCAGCCTAACCAATATTTTGATTGAGTTGGAGGGAAATTGGGAGGTGGGGGAGAGATTGTATTCAGCGGAGAAAATTTCTAGCGGTTTCGCTTTTATTTATATGCTGCTTAGTCCATTCACGGTTTTAGCCAACTTTTCTAAAGACTTGCTGAAGTTTACTTTCAGACCATTCCTCCACCTCTTGCAAACAAAATTTGCCTAAAGTCTATGAAATTACACGAAAGGGACAACGCACCGCATTCGTGCGCACTCATTTTAATAATATTTTCCACGAAAACTATTTATTACTAATCATTACCAACACATCTATTTTCTCTGTTTTTATTTGCATTATCTATAAATTAAATATTGCAATTTATAGATAAAATGTAAGTAAAAGTCTAATTTGACCAAAAAAAACCAACTTTCGTGTTAATATAAGTACACAATGCTTTTGACACGTGGCATATTCTGGAAACAAGCGAACGCGTCATTCATGGGGTGATTTTTCAGAGGATTGATTCAAAAAGTGTGAAACTAGGGAGAATAGAGTGAAATTGTGTGTGTGTGCGTGCGTGCGTGCGTGCGTGCGTGCGTGCGTGAGGGAGTGAGGACACGTGTGCTGAGGCGCACGGGCGCGTGCTGTGTGCTTGCAGACAAGGAGCTGCAGATCGGACACCGGCCCGCCAACGCCGTCAAGGACGACAAAGTACCGCTCGTGTCCTGGGAGCCGTACTTCTGCGTCCTGCTGCAGGACGAGCAGACGCTCACCGCCTACCGCAGCGAGGAGCTATCGGTGAGCATAGCATACCTCTCTCTCTCTCTACCTCTCTCTCTCTCTCTCTTTCTCGCACTAACCACTCCACTTCACTTGAACCTCCTCGGCGCATCGCTCATTTGGGTATCCGTCTGTGTGTGCCGCCGTGTGTGGGTTCCATTCCCCGCCAGGCGAAGTCATCTGTTCTTGCCCATTCCTTTTATGGACGGCTATGAGGGGGCACAGCCCCCCTCCCTCCATCATCACTCCTCTGCAAAAACAGTTCTGTTTGATTTTTTTTTTTTTCAACTGTGTTAACTGGAAACTTTTGAAGGTGCTCTTGTCGTTACACATGACTTCTTACAATACTGAGTGCAATATTAATTTAATTTGATCGATAACATCTACTTTTATCAGAGAAGGTATAACAAATATGCCTTGGCTTCCTTCTCCCTTCCTCATTTTCTAGATTTTTTTAGAATGAAGGGCCTTTACTTATTCAGAGTACTGAAAGCTGTAAACACTATGGTTGGTATTTTCGGGACGTAAGAAAGCACACATAAAATCAGTAGACTTCTTGTGGATATTGGTCGTCTCGTTTGCATTGAAGTTTTATTATAACTGAAGGATTTTTGTGCAAAAGAGAAACATAAATTATTTTTCGTTTGGCTATTTTGTGGTAGTTGTTGTCATGCTTTTATAAGTATGTACCAAGAAAAAAAAACCCTTACTCTATTCTTGCAATTCCTGAAATGGTGTATAAGTGGATGCTTTACGCCTCACTGAACTGTGCAAAGGGTTGTTCAGGGATCAGTGTAACTTGGCATTGAATTCATTCACGGTAAAACGAGAATCCTGGTTGTAATCCAATGTTCGGAATTGAGTTTTAAGTTCTAAATGATTGTGAGCTCTGTATGGCAGCAGTGGGGCAGAAATTGAAGCTTATTGAGAAAGCAAGGACTTCGTTATGTCAGGAGCGCTTCCCGTTGGCCGTAAGCAGAGACGTTTAGTCTCTACGTTAACCCTGGTTTTCCCGAGTACTTCACCATTCCATCTCAGAAAAATGTTTCAGCTCAATTAAAGTTGTTCAAAATTCCAAAATACATGTTCTGTCTTTTTAACGTTTTTAATTATTTGTAATGTCCCTAACAGTAACCTGGTAAAAAAAAGCAAAGGAGTGAAAAAAATTATTTTTAACTCGAATTTAAAAAATAAAATTTGCTGGAATTTTGTTTATACCATGTACTAAATGTGTTTCAAAATATTGTATAATCAGTACGTTTGACTGCAGTTCAAAACAAATTCTACTATCACCGGAATAGCGAATGTTCTGAGATACTTTTTTAGAAATTCAGTGAATGGCGCACTTATAGTTCCAAATTAAGTTTTACCATATAATTCACAATTTAAATCTAAGACGGTAANCATTTAAATCCAAGACGGTAAACCATAATTACAGACAGGCCAAATGCCGGATTTTAAATAAAATACATGCAAGCGTTCCTAAAGAATCACTTTAGCCCAAATTAAATTTAGTGTTCCAATATCTTATTTAATTTATATGCGGGTCCTCGTTGAAAATTGTAACGTCGCGGAGTTTTTAAATTTACTCTCCGTACTTCTAACAAAAATCTGTCTAGTTGTCTTCCGAAAACTGTGTAATCAAAGATGGAATGAAATTTCTTTGAACGTCATCCTGTCGCCCATACAGGCTAAAATGTTAGTAACCGATTGTAATGTTTTTGTAAGCAGTTACAGCAACGATTGTCGCATAGCGAGACCATATGACAAAATCAATCACTTTATGAAACGAGATGTTACAGCCCGTATGTATGTTCTTCTACAACTGGATGATCGTGATATGAATAACAGATAATTTATCAACTCATCTCTGAAATTCATAGTGGTATCATTGTAAGAAATATCTATGTTTGTACCACACATAGGGCTTGATGCAGCTATAGTTAACGTCTAAGCCGCCAAACTATAGAGATTATATTTCCTAGTATTTCGGTTTGATAGTAGTTACCAGTCATGATCGAAGTTATATTTTTTTGTCGCAGTCTTTAGTTTTATGCCTGTTTTTTTTTTTAATTTGACGTACTTGATGTTATCTTAAGTGTGTAATTAATACGTTGCCGTAATTCCCGTCTTCTCTTCAGAGTTATGTGTATAATTGTTGCTAATATAATTTGTGTATCTGATAGTACGAATGATAACCCCAAAGTTTTCGATTTTTTTTTTTTTTTTTTTTTTGNTATTATTGGTCGAGGAGCCCATGTTGCTGACGCGCAGGTCTAAGTCAGAATTTGTGAAATGTGTCGCACGGTTATGCACAAAGACTAGAGGACATGCCTACTGATTACAGTTGACTCCGAACCACAAGATAAAAAGGAAGTAAAAGTCTGCATGGCTTTCGCCCACAAGTAGCGTGACGCCTTTAGGCTTTTAACCTGTTTTGAAAGCAGTGAGAATTTGGTATAGGGAAATTTTTGATGAAATTCTGTTTTTGAAGCCAATTTTAAAGTTATAAACTTGAAACAAAAAGCTAAGTGTGAGAAATGTTACTCTCAAGCTCTGTATCGACGCAAATATATCAATTTGTTTTTTTCTGTAATTTTTATTTAATTAAGTTACCTGACCTTTCCAGTACACAGGCAATACGATGATGTTTCAAAAGGCTTCGATAGCGAAGAAGCCAGTATTTTTTTGCTCGAAAAATTCCGCGGTCGTATATACGTAGCTACCTTTTAACAGGAACGTCAACAAACCGAATTTCATTGGCATGTATTTCCCGTATACCGAATTCTCGCTGCTTTCAAACCAGGCAACAGCCTTAACGCAGGTTTCGACGGTGCGTCGGCAGTACGGGGTCAGCGATAATCGACGCGTACTTATCGAAGCCGTGGCAACGTGGCGTGCTGCGTGCCCACGATGACGTCAGCGTGCTGCACGCAGCAGGACGCTGTGTGCCGCGCCATTTCCGTGCATGGCCACGCGTGCGAGCGCAGCGCTGTTCGCCGGCCGTTCCGCCAATCATTATAAACACCATTGCGTGCGGAGCAGAGCCCGTGGGAAATCTCTCCGCAGTAAACTGAGCACTTTAGAAAGCCCTGCGCATTGTGTATCCTTCCGCCATAAGTAGACCTAATATTGCCTCATCACTTTATGCATGCGTCGGTCAAGTGGAACTGCGAAATTATTAGAAAAGTTTATCTGATAATTTTTATACTCGCGTGCATTAAGAAATAACAGAAAGCAAAATGAATAACTGCAGTGTTCACACATATTTACCAAACACTTTTAATTCAACGGCAAGACATTGAACTACTTATCGTATTATCAAAAATAAAATTAATCGTTTAAGAATGTATTTTATTTGCCAATAAAACAGTAAAGGGGACTTTTTTTCTAAATTGTTTGAAACGCGATTTTTTTATATAGAAGCTATGGCTTATTTTTGGAGCTGGTGCGTAAAAATATATCCTGGTTGGTGTATAAAATGATTTACATAGAAGACTTGCATTTTTACAAAGGTTTTAAAATCGATTTTCAATTGTACTTTTGCTGTGTGCAATGATGACTTCGTAAAAATAAAGGGCACGTCAAGTCACGTGATAAAGTTTTCAATCCTCTAAATGTCATTATTTGTCTTCGCGCACGACGGCGTCACGAGCGTGCAGAGAGGCAATTGCAGAGATACCTTTCGTCGGTCCAGCAAGCTAACGTCAAAAGTTCAGACTGAACATCCAAAGTCTTAGTTCCTTCAATCGTACTCGGAACATTGGTTCCGTAATTACTTGGCATCAAACCCAATACCCTCCGATGAATTGCGGTTGCAAAAAAAGTCTTAAGAAGTTGTCCTGTAATATAGAAGGCGCTTTATGTAAACGTGCCTACTTCCACCCCCTTTTATATATATAAATTGGCTACGTATCTTGTTAACGAAATGTTGATTTAAATTTTAAGTGGAGTCCTAGGGTTTCTACTCTGGCGGAAAAAATTTTAATTAAAGCCTTAGAATACCTAATTGGGTGAAATAGCCCACAGAAAAGAGGGGGCGGAGGGATTATTCAATGCATGAAACCCCCTGAGAATTAGTAGTTTCTTAGGTATCTCTTCCTCGTTTAGAACACCACGTTTACGTACATAACAACCTGAATAACGGTTCATCTTTCAGGAAACAAAAAATAACGGTAGTCTGCTGGTCGTCTTAGTCAAGATATCTCTAAAAGAAAAAAATTATAAAATATACGTATATCCTTATTTATAGTGCTAATTATAAATTTCTGAATTGTTGCTGCTGTAGTGATACGTGTTACCTGCCCCCAAAACTCCCAATAAACGATCTGTCGTGCGCAATTAAAAGAAACTTAATTTCCATGACCAATTATGTATTACCTGAATTAAGGTAGCGTGTATACTTTTGGTATTGATGTGCGGGTTGCATATTTACGAGTTGATAGGCGCAGCATATTCATTAGGACTGTACGAAATTGAGAGGGCGGGTTAACGAAGTGAGGTAGCGCAATGATGACACATTCGACTAGCTCCAGGGGAGATGCCGGTTCTTTACTACATGATATTGTTCCATCTTTAACGGTTTAGACAGCGTATTGCAAGAGAGCGCGCTGGCGGCAAACTTTTTTCCGACTTGATTCACTATTATCGTCGCTGCTTATTCTTTGTGTTACTTTATGTAACCAAATATATACTAAAACCTAGCCGAAGAACGTAGCTATGAATTAAAAAAAAAAGTAAATCGGATTAGTGGTTCTCGAGTGATAAACGCACTGACAGACAGACAGAGAGGCGTTGAGTTTTATAATATGCACAGGTGAACTACAAACTTTTAACATAAATTTTTTCATAAATACCGTAATATTAAACATTAATATATCAGTACGTTCCTGCCTTTTGACAATTACCAAATAACATTTAGTAAAATAATGAAGAAAAGCCATTAAACGACTTGTAAATTGTCTATGTTTAGAAATTTGTAATAATTACTTTGAAACAGGAAATCTGACACATGAACGAAAAATGTTTTCTTAAGAGGTGAAGTCCACCCCAAAGTGGATTCCCCAGTCAACAATTTTAAACGTTTCAAGGTCACCCCTGGCGACAAGGTAGCATGGCTACGGTTCATCTCAAGATTGCAATATCCATTCCCGGGTAGTGGAATTTCTCACAAATTAGATATGTAACATTAGGATGTAACAGTAGCGATGAAAGCCAGTGTATGTAACTGAAGATGGCTCTTTGTAATATTCTCCTTATTTTGTAACAAAACAGTGCAGGAAAACCCTAAAAATCATATTTTTTTTTTTTACATTTTCGCTAATTTTTCTCTTTTTTAATATAATAAATACGATGAAAGTAAAGAGTAGCGGTTGTATATGTTTTTTTTACCGTTCCTGGAAAAAAACATTGCATTCTCAGAACTTTTTTTTTTTCGCCGAGATAAGTGTGGTACGCGTAAACACTAATATTACAGGCAGTGTTTTGCTAGGGAGTCCCCTTAAACGTCAAGGGGTGATCGATCCTGAATTTTCGCATGTGGGAATCGTTCCGGACGATGCCGCTGGTCGACCGATTTTCTCGAGGATCTCCCGTTTCCCCCTTGTCCTTGCATTCCGGTGCCTGCACCGGGAACTAACTTCGCTTCACCCTCGTCGGCTCTCAAGACCCCGATGTTGAAAGTCACCCGAATCTCCTCTCCACTTAAACGTGCGATGCGGNTCCAGCAGCGCAAGGCGGTATGTGTGCGAGTCCTGTCGTTTCCGCTGCAGGCAGTCTTTCGCAACCGGAGGCAATACAACAAGCACAATACGCGCACGCAGTGGCTTTGCCCGGCAGCGCGCGGCCTTGCCAGGAACTATTAGTTCCACCATCTGCCCTGGGAGGGGGGGAATTACACTGGAGCGACCCCCAGCTCTAGGTCCCCTCCCCACCTCCTCCCTTACATAAACTGGCGACGAACTGGCGTCGCCCACTCCGCTCGCGGAAAAAGAAAATGAGTGCCGCACCGCTTCAACTGCGACTGTTTCTTCTGTCTCGGGATCGCGGAGATAGTATGGGACTTCCAGGTAGACGACGAAACCCACGCCAAGTATCTCTTCTCACAAGAGTCTGCACTCAGAGTCTCGCAGCCATGCCGTTTGAAACATGCTGCTCGAAGAACTGACTTCAGTGTTGTGGTATGAATAGCTTCGCTGCTTACCTTTTCGACGAACCACAATGTGCAGACTACCAACCTGGCACGGACCACCTACCTCTACGATTCTTCTACTGAAGTAGTAAAATATTCGAATGAGGACTTGACAACTCATTTATGATATTAAAAAAAAAACATGTCACGTTTTTTAATTACGAAAAAAAAATTATTTTAAATTTTTGAAAAGTAGTTATTTTATTATAATTCAAAATATAAAAGGACGTGGGAAATCAATGAAAACCACGTTTAGCTTAATGGACCAAACCACATTACTAGACCTAGGCATTACATAACAACGGAAATTCTTGATGACATACCGGTATNGACCAAACCACCTTACTAGACCTAGGCATTACATAACAACGGAAATTCTTGATGACATACCGGTATTCAGAAGGTTTCGCAGACAATCAGTGGCTCACGCGGTTTGGGACCCACAGGCCTAGAGTATGTACAGACACACGGGTTCGTTTACAAAGATACATTTTTCCACGACTTCATTCACCGTATTAGAAAGGCACTATTGTAGAAAGTTTACGGTATCGACTGAGTTGATTCAGCAAATAATTCTAGCCCCACGGATGTATCAGTAAATTTCCTTCTTGCGGTTTTATTTTTGTTGAGAAATATAGCTAACAGAACTCTACTTCGCCTTTATCGTGACATTTCGCGCCCTTCATTAAAACGTATGGACGTGACATGTGAGAGAACCGCACAGTTTGGTTTGCAAAACTTATCACACCTTTTTCCCAAAGAGAAAAAGTTAATTTACTCTTATTTTATTTTTTGAAATTCTGACTGTTGCTAAAGTCATTGTATCCATGCGATTAACTGTGGCAAAGGAATGATTTGTTCAACGTACAAAATTCTTCTCAAACATATACTTGACACGCTGGTGTTCTGCGAACTGTATCATCCACTAAAGTCAGCTAACATGTTGTCCAGACCTGTCCTCCCACGACAGTGATTCACTTAACTTTTATTATGTAACACGTTTCTTAGGTGCTTCCTATAGCCTACTGCAGTGCGGGTTTTTCACCTTTCACCAACATGCCCCATTCTTTAATGTTATTTATGGTATTGGGTACACTAGATTTTAGATACACAGCAGTGAACGAACGTGCACAATTTAACTGACATAAGTTCGCTTTAACAGTGAAGGTCTTTCAAGCATTGACTACATTACGTGAAACTTAAGATACACATCCATTGCGTAGACACGTGCCGTAATATAGACAGCTGTTGAACTAACGGTCCATGCATGATAAATCATGTACTTCATTCATACCATGTGGAGACGAAACTCTGATTTTATTTTTCACAGTTAGTATAGATAAAACGTGCGCTCTTCTCCTCTTTTCCAACAGAAAGATCCGTATATAAATTTTCCCTCTAAATTATTGTGAAAACGCATTTATTAAAAATAGGCCAACGTGTAAAAGAAGTGCTGCACAATTTTATGAAATGAGCCTTAATAAGTGAGCCAAGAGATTTTGGCGGCTCTTAACAGCTAAGTTTTGATATCCGATGGGGGTGAAGTGAGGTGAGAATGGAGCAGAGCCGGAATGAAAGGTAGGGAGAAAACGGGAGATTCTCGAGAAAATCCCGCGACCAGCGGCATCGTCCGGCACGATTTCCACCGGGAATCGAACCCGGTTCGATTCCCGGTAGGTGGGAGGTGAGTAGTCTAACCACTACACCACCGCGTCCCCTTAACCGTCATAAGAGGTGTAAAATATAATCGCCGTAGTTTTGAGTAACCACAGGTTTTGTAAACATGTTGTAAACATTTATAGAAAAGTAATTTTTTTTAATTGCAACGTATTGAATATATTTAAATTGTAATATGTCACTTGTTGCAAACTGGTTTCAGGCTGAAAACTTAGTGGGTACGTAGGGTAAGTAAATAACGAAATTAAGTCTTCGGACATGAAAAAATTGGTTAACTGCTCTCCTCGGCAGACGACGTCAAAAATATGGAACAGTTCCGAACAGCGGTTGAGTGACTGTATTTCCGCGGACCGTTCTCCGTTCCCGGCGCTGTGGAACGTGGCCGTGCAGCGGAGCAGAGTGCCCGCGGCGCGGTTGTAAATGAGCAGTCGCTTTGCATAAAACTAATCTAACTGTAAATGAAACCCTCTTGCTTTGGCGGAGGGTCGTGGCCCTATGAAGCGTGCGCGTAGCCTACGGGTTGCTATTCCAGCCGCCAACTTCGCCGTCCGCAAACTCAGCGCCGGCTTTGTGCGGACCGTCTCAGACGTCGCCTGCTCTGCCGGTTGCCGACTCGCAGGAGTCGACTGTACGATTGTGCAATCAACGGCGAAAATTCAGTAACTTGGCTAGAGAATGTCGGCGCCGAATTTTCGAAAGAATTGACCTAATTGTGACGTTACGTTTCTGCAGGCTGTTCGCGATAAACTGGGCTCTTTTGAAAGCCCTGCGTGGAATAAGTTCTTCCTCCAATTTAATATTCCGCCACCATATGCCACGTGTTTCTAAAACATGGGGACCAAATATCAGAAACCACTTGTGATTTAGCAACGAATCGGTTAATGGTGTGTTGTATAGATCTTACACCTCTAAAGACGCGGTCGGTAATATCATCCCCTTCCCTCCTGAAATTACTGTTGACACCCAGTGTTTGCATCAAACTTTGTAACACTACTTTCCGAGCAATTTTTAAAGGCAGCATGTGAATCAGCACGTCTAAATTAACAAAAGAAGGTCGTCTTGTCGGAATACTGTCACGTGAACCGTTTGTGAGATAATTCATGTCGAACATTCAAACAGAAAGCGCGTTGCACACCATGTAGGCAAACCACAATGCAGAGTAAGACAATTTAAATGAGAGGATTATTCAGGGGCGCACAGCTTCCTTAATAATCACTTGACGAGAAATGTGTTGCGTACTTAAATTTTAGTCGTATATTTTCGTCAGTAATACACTTCCGAAGTTTGTTCCCATGTTCTAGAAACACGTTGTATAAAATTAGCATTGTCATGAACACGATCACTTTATTTATCCGTCTATCTAGTGCAACTGTGAGATTCGGAAGGTGAAAATGTTACTTATACCCCAATTTTTACTCCTGTATGCTTAAAATAAATAGGACATTGATGAAAATTATTTAGTACCCACGTATTTAAACACGGCAATATTAATACGACGTTAAGACATGGAATTACTTTTCTTTTCCAACTGGAAACATGCCAGTCAGTTTCCCCACCAGAATACATACAGTTACGAGCAAGGAATTTTTTTTCAAATGTTAATTTCTAAAATGCTTAATTAACCGCGAACAATTTTTACGTGTCATTTTTATAGACGGTAAATAGGTCAACTGCAATGTTTATGTTTCCATTTGGCGGAAGGATACTAGATGAGCAAAATGGATAATCTAAGCTTGACTTTCTAAATTGAACCTCAGCCCTGAACTGACTTAGGGAATTGCTAATGATAGGCTTTCCTGATAGGCTGCGAGGCGACAGTGTAAGCATTGGCGTACCGTGTCGTACAAGCTAGGCGTGCTCGGGTAGTTGTAATCTGCGATACGTTGCTTTCTACATGCACGTAGAAGTTGAAAGTCGTGCCAACCTAGAATAATTTAAAGTACGCGTGACAACAATTCCGACGTTAGTTTCCTTTGCCATTAAAAATCAAAAACAAAAACACGGCTAAGTAACACACACAAAACAAAAGGAACGGGAAGAATGCGAGTATAAAAGGATTACATCAAATGCGAAGCCTGTAGCTAAAAATAAAGTTAAGCTTTTCGCTTTGAAAACGTAGTAAAAGCTACCGCCTTAATCTTAACGTCCTTGAGCGCAGATCTACTACTAGTGTGTTCATTAATAGCTTGAGTAATTTCCGTACGAGGTTTTCAGTCTGCTAGAGTAAAAAGACCGGTCCAAGCATAGTCCACGTTCCGTATACCAAATTTATGGTAACTGTATTTTTATGGGCGATGATTACTGCAAAAATGAGCATTTGAGAAACGCTTTTCGCTCATTATGCATTTAATTCACCACGCACTGTAATGATCTAGAAGGAAACCTATAATAATCTTAACTTTCTCTTCCGTGATCATAAGTTATAACTACCGCTTTAAGTTCTGAGTGAAGATGCATCTTCTGAACGCTTGCGCCGCGTTTTTATGAAGATGAAGATGCTTTCGACCCGCTTGAGAAAGTCGAGTTTATTAGCGCCACAGAAATTCCGAGATGGTTTCCCTTATGAGGAGAACTGAGGATAGGCCCTACTGTGTAAGTGTCCGCAAGAGTTGTGTGATAGATACCTCTAATTGTATTTCCCGCCAACTTTATATTCGACACACTGGAAGTGGCACGTTCTATTTTAAGGCGGCCATATAAAGTGGAGAGAGTTTGTGGAGCAGCGCTAAAGGTCGAGCTCCATATGTGGACCAAATGATTCTTGACGTTCATATTAGAATGGATCTTTTGGAGCAAGGCCAGGAAAAATAATTGAATTACCGCGAGGCTTTTTACCATGACGCTACGGTTGTATTAGATAATAGATATGACATTATGATAAAGGCATTTTCACCTTTAGGAAAGGTAATGGAAATTACATATTCAAATATATTATTAAATAAATATATTTTGCGTAAACTGGCAAGTAAAATATGTCAGGTAACTTTTTTTTATTGGTTCTGTGCGAAAATTTTGTAAAAATTAAGAAGTTATAGAATTTTCAGTTTTTAATTGGAGGGTCGTGCCCTGCCAAGGTGGTGCATTCTCTCTCTCTCTCTTTGGAGTTGAATATTTCTATTGCTGCCTGAGAGTCACGGAANTTTAATTGGAGGGTCGTGCCCTGCCAAGGTGGTGCATTCTCTCTCTCTCTCTTTGGAGTTGAATATTTCTATTGCTGCCTGAGAGTCACGGAAGGGTGTATCGGGTATCGCGATTAAATTAACGAACACCATCCGTTACCTGGCGNTATTGCTGCCTGAGAGTCACGGAAGGGTGTATCGGGTATCGCGATTAAATTAACGAACACCATCCGTTACCTGGCGTTAACATACGTTCAGCATGCTTAAAATACATGCCTAAAAAAAGCTGCTTGGTATATATCCATCACGTTTATTAATTTTAAAAAAAACTGATATCTTGCAAGTTGGGAGTAATTTTTAGTGTTTTCACAAACTCGGGAATAACAATACAGAGGTGACTAGAGCCGGCTCTCCTACCCGAGGTGCATACAATGCCTGAAGCGAGACGACCTGTGGTGAGTGATTCAGTGAAGATATTTGGGTGGCTGTTCTTAACATCGAGGCCTTGAGAGCCTGTGAGGGTGAAGCGAGGTATATAGCAGCACCGGAATGAAAGGGCAGAGGAAACGGGAGATCCCCGAGAAAACCCGCCGACCAGTGGCATCGTCCGGCACGATTCCCACGTGCGAAAATGCGGGAGTGACCCTGCCGGGAATAGAAAACCGGTTCGAGCAGGTTAACCACTACACCATCGCGGCCCCCACGACCAGTTGTGAAGGAGAAAAGAAAAGCACATGGTGAGGGAGGGAAGGGTGTCTGAAATACTCCAGAAAACCACGCGTTTCTCACACACGAAGAACTCCGACAGCTGGGTCTCTCTGGGATCGAACTAAAGTCACCGTGGCTTGAGGAAAACGTCGAATGTTCTGCCACCGTGGCATCCCTCCGTTTCATTTGAATGCAAAACCGAAATTAAAAAGGCAAATGGGAAATAACAGTTTTAGTGCGGTCATGCGGATCTTCCTCACAGCCTCAGAACTGAACCCTGAGCAGGAATAGAATGCGTTCGTATACGAAATACCGCGGTATTTCTCGTGTCCGCTGTTACAGCATGAGCATACAGTGGGATTCAGCGTTGGCGGGTGAAGGGACAGAGCAAAATATTGCGTAGGCTCATATTATAGCAGACTGCACCTGGGCCAAAATAAACGCGGTAAAAACCACGCAAGGTAATAAACTCGGCGCGGCAGTCGTAAAGTTCGGTTGTAAATGGTATGCGCGTATTTTTTATTATTTTTTCCCCCGTGGATCTGTTTTGCCAGTGGTCGTTGCGAGACTTAATATTTCCGCATAGTGCACGTGTGAAACGGCGTTAACAGTTTTATAGTTTTGCTGGAATATATGTATTGTTTTCCTCATTTTAAAGAAAATGTTCCGTTTTTTTTTTTATGAACGACATGGTGCCGCTGCCAAGTCTTGATTATTTTATACACGGTCGAATCACATTAATATGACCACCTGCTATATCCAGCACGGGCAGTAGCTAGACGAGCTGGCAGCGACTCAGTCAGGTGCTGATAGGTCTCCACGGGCATCTGGAGCCATGCTGTCTACAGCGAATCCCACAACTGTTGAAGGGTGCGTGGCGGAGGAGACAGACGGCGAACACGACGATCGAGCTGGTCCCACAGATATTCAATTGGATTAAGATCGGAGCTGTTTGGGCACCAGGTATGAACATTGTAGTCCCCCTTGTGCACTTCCAGCCACGTACGTGCACTTCTAACCGTGTGGCAAGGTGCATTATCGTGCTGGAAGATCCCACCCTTCCGAGAAAATACAATCATCATGTACAGGTGGACGTGATCGCCGAGGATGGATTCATAAACAAATCGATCAAGAGTGCCTTCCACGCGGATTATTTTACTTACAGAACACCACGAGAATATTCCCTAGACCATAACACTGCCCCCGCCGCCTTGTGTTCGTCTAGCAATGGATGCAGGGTGTCAGTTCTTCGACGTTTCTTGCCGGACACGCTGACTTCCATCTGTTCTATGCAGCTGAAACCGTGACTCGTCGGAGAAGACTACCCGTCGCCAATCAGCAGCGGTCCAGTCGCCATACCGTCGAGCAAATTCCAGTCGTTTTCGTCGATGCACCTGTGTTAGCATGGGTGCAGTCAACCTCCGTCTACTCCGGAGCCATATTTGCAGAAGGGTTCGCTGAACTGTTGCGGTAGACACGTGTCTGGATGCCCCCTGGTTTATTTGGACGGTGAGATGTTCCACTGAAGCTTGTCGGTTGGCCTTCACGCACCGTCGTAGTCGACGTTCACCTCGGACATCAATGGCGCGTGAAGCTCCGCAGTTTCCACGACGNTGGCCTTCACGCACCGTCGTAGTCGACGTTCACCTCGGACATCAATGGCGCGTGAAGCTCCGCAGTTTCCACGACGGTTATTCCCAATGGTGTGTGCCATTCGTTCACTCACGATACACCTTTACCACAGAGACCCGTGAACAGTTCACAAATGTCGCTGTTTACGAAATGCTGTCCCCTTGACCCTAAAGGCGATGATCATCCCTTTTAGCAAATCGGTTAAATCACTTCCCTTACCCATGACAGCAGAAATCGCAATCTGTACAGCCAGCCTGTCTGTCGCATTATATACCCGCTTCACCAGCCCACGTCACGGGCCATACGTCATGGGTTGCGCGCTGCAGATGTCACTTCTAGCAGGTGGCCATAATAATGTGATTCAACAAGAGAGGTCTTGAGAGCCGGTGAGGGTGATTGAGGTGAGTATAGAGCATCGCCGGAATGAAAGGGCGGGGGAAACCGGATATCCCCGAGAAAACCCGCCGATCAGCGGCATAGTCCGGCAGGATTCCCACATACGAAAATCCGGGAATTGAACCCGGTTCGCCTTGGTGGGAGGTGAGCAGGCTAACCGCTCGGCCACCCTAGCCTCCGGGGAGAGATTCATCTGTAAATAAAAGCCATGATGAACTGATTGGAATCACTTGTCGAAGTCACCTTCAGTGGAGGAATACCGAAGAAATTAAAAGTTTAGGGAGAAAGTAGGTGTTAAGATAATTGTTTGGCGCGGATTGAGTGTGAACACTGCGATAAACAAATGCGTGAGTATCCCCCCTGGGGAGTTTATATCGGCAAGACTGATTATAGGAGCCTTTAAACCTCACGATGTGGTAGAAGTAAATTACTAAATAACTTTCCGACAGTTTGGCGTCTACCGAGATCATCAAACGCTACGTTTGTTGATTGTTCCAGAATCTAAGTGGAGTCATATATAGATAGCAGTTCTTGTCACCTTTTGCCTGTCTGTTCATAACTGTGCGATATAAAATCTTAAAAATAAGTGAATGTATAAATGTTTGTGGATATCAAGATACAGGACAACCATCTTCCTGAACTACAAAGTGTAATGTTGCTGGCTCGAGTTCTGCCTTCTGCGATACATGTACTATAATTTTTTCATAATTTTTATTTGTGCTCAGTATGTTGGCCAACATATGTTAGTGTTTCTAACATCGGTTCGTAAATGAAATTTGTCTCTTTTCAGATTTGTCTGAAAATGTTCTATACTGTTACTCATTATAGAGAAATTTGTTGAAAGTATTTAAATGAATGTCGGAATGAAAGTGTTAAAATAGTTTGCGTAATTAGAGAAAAAAACCTAACTTTTATTTAAAAGTTTGAAATTCTGTTGAAACCATATTCGTGAGCAGTAAAAAAGGTTTCACCGAGTATTTGAATTCAACAAAATATTTTATTTATTCTTGTTGGTTTCAATTTCGTTGCACCTTATTAATCTACCTTAACCAGTTAAATTTGAAACAGCGAAATTAAGTCAAAAATCATAACTCAGTGTGTTAACTTTTTTAAACAAAAAATGTTTGTGTAAGTGTGCGTTTTTTTTATAGAGGTGGGCACCCAAGAGTTCTTTGAATCTCTTATTTTAGCTTCTTTTTTATATATAAGCTCTAAATCTTGGCGAAGACTGCTTGTTCGTGCCATATGGACTTAAATAAGGGATGTGTTAAGCTTATTAAGTTTGTGAGACATCGCAGGTGATTAATTTTTTTTTTCTTTCACCGCTTTGGTACACAGAAAAAAATGTTCTTTTTCTCTGCAAATCATTATACTTAACTGTCTTAAAATTTAGTTTTTAACGACACACGCATAAATGTTTTAGTTTTTTTGTCATAACTTTTGTTGTAGCTTAATGATTGACAATTTATCGTNTTAACGACACACGCATAAATGTTTTAGTTTTTTTGTCATAACTTTTGTTGTAGCTTAATGATTGACAATTTATCGTTACAGTGACGTCAAATTTTACAAATATTTGCATACTTATTTCGCCTAATGTCGTCTATGATTTATTTGGTAGTAGTGAAAAGGTAGAAATTTATTTGTATTTTATATTTCATGTTGTTAAAAGACCCGTCTACCTGGCAATTTCACTGCTTTGCAGCGTGTTTTAAATACATGTTTTAAATACATGTTTTAAATACATGTTTTAAATACATGTTTTAAATACATGTTTTTGACGAAATTATTCAACGTGTCCCCGATATGNACCTGGCAATTTCACTGCTTTGCAGCGTGTTTTAAATACATGTTTTAAATACATGTTTTAAATACATGTTTTAAACACATGTTTTTGACGAAATTATTCAACGTGTCCCCGATATGTCTACCTACGAAAAGATGACATACCTCAGAAGAGGANACATGTTTTTGACGAAATTATTCAACGTGTCCCCGATATGTCTACCTACGAAAAGATGACATACCTCAGAAGAGGACGAAATGGTACTGTCTAGATATCGAACATGGTACAAATATTTTTTAAGCCCTCAAACATAATTCAAAACAATTTTTGTGTCCAGACTGCCGTATATTACAATGCACCCACCCAAAGACGAGCGAAACTACGATAGTGGTACAGTCCATTCACGGTTACGTGACACTTTTCTGAAGCCCTACTAAAGTTCTACTTTCAGGATAGTCCTCTGCCCCATGCAAACAAAGCTTAACCGAGTCGAGAAAATTACACGAAAGGGACAGCTCACCGCATTCGTGCGCTCTCAGTGTAATGATAATGTTGCATAAGAAATCTTTCTTACTAGGCATTGCCAACACACCTTTTTTTTCACTGTTTTTTATCCATATTGATTATTAATGAAATATTATAATTTGCATATTGAATATGGGCAAAAGTTCAATTTAACCAAAATTAGTGTACTTCTATGTTAACACATGTATAAAACGTTTGTCATACATGACATATTTAGGAAACTACGAAACACATCATGTGTGAGGTAATTTTTCATGTGTTTGATTAAAAAGTGTGAAATAAACCTGCGAATAGGCTATATTTATTGAACATTGCTACAGAATTTCTACCATTAAAATGATAAATTCGCCACTTAAAAGTCCTCTTGACGCACGCAGCACGACGAGAACACTGCACACAATTTCAGAGACCTGAGCGTTAGAGGCGATGGTGCACTTGGTGAGCGTGGCAGTGCCGCCCTTATCGCACGCGCGCTTCTCGGTCCCGACCGCTGCAAACATCTCCAGGTAGGCGGGTTCCGTAATTGTGGTGATAATGGTATGTTAAATAGTCCAGGGTCTGTAAAGCTATCTTGTCACGTTTAGAAAATGACGTTTAAATCGCTGAGAAATCAAAGAATGTGATACGGTAGTTGAGACTTGACTTGCATATGGTTTGTGCTTCAGTGTGGACGATGCGAACAGCAGGCGGCCATGTCTGTGGTCGAACCACGTGCGGTGACGATTGCAGTAGCCGACAGCGCACCGCTGTACGCACGCTCTGTACATAGATGCACGCGTGCGCGAAGCCTCGCACGTCCTCCCTATCTAAGGTCGATTCTGCTCAGGTTGGGAACAAAACCAGATTCCTCATGGAAGAGTTTGGCGTAAGGTAAATTTCCGCCGCTAGGTGCACCAGTGTCTAACAGAGGTCGCTTTCAAGCCGGTGGTAGACGGAGAAATTCTGTGGGGCTGTGTGTAAAAGTTCGTGTTCGGCTAGAATTGTGATGTATACTTGTCCCGACCACAATATTAAGTACTAACTTTGTTTTGTTATTACAATTCACGTCCTGCAATGCTGTTTATACAAGAATAGACAGTTAAAAAAATACAACGGTGTTTGGCACAGCGCTTTCGTAAACACGCTTATTTTCGTGGAAAAAAGTTACGAATTAATTTAGCTTTCATCAGGATAATAATGTTGGGATAATCAATTTATGGGCACTTCTCATACCCGGTCTACCCCATTATGAATACTCGTTTTGCTGTCATCAAAAGAATGTTTCCATTCTGTTTCCACATGTAATACAGTAGTGGTGTAGGCAAACATTTTGCCTGGTGACGAATTTGTTTAGTTGGCAAACTTTTAGCAGTGAGCTTCCCAACCAGAGTATAACCAACCTTAGAGACTGTTCATTGTAAACTGAGCACTTTTGAAAGCCCTGCTTTAGATCTACTTGTGTGTGCTTCCACCATACGTGTAATTAACATTGCTATGGTCCCAATCACTTTATTCGTGCGTTGCTGAAGTGAAACTTTGGAGTTATTGTAAAATTACATATTTTATGAATTAGCTCATTACTCCATTTAAATGCATAGAACAAATTTAATAAAAGAAATGATTTCAATATTCCCAAACGTTTGCTTAGCACTTTTGATTCAACATCGACATGGAACTAATTTCCCTCCGTCGTTACCAGTCAGTGTGCCCGTTAGGGGCAGAGACAGTTTTCAAAGGTTGATTTCAAAAGTGCTCGCTTTACCGTGAACAACCTTCGCCCGCACTAACCGTGCATGCTGCTGTCCCAGCCTCACGTAACCTGTGAATAACAAGCCTCGCCTCTGTGGGACTAACACCTCGCCTGTCTTCTCTTGGTTCTGGTTTCAGATCTTCCCCGGCACCCCTGGCCGGCCCAGGACCCACATCAAGGTGTGTATCGTGGTCAGTTAACATGTGTGTGTGTGTGTGTGTCGGTGTGCTCGCATGTTTGCATTGTCTCCCCTTCCCGTTTATCCCTCTCCCCTTTGAACCTGCATGCATCGCTGCACGTTCTTGCATGTGGCTTCCTCAGGTAACTGAACACAACTGTTTTCGCGTCAGCTCAAAATCATCCTTAATTTCCTTTGTTTGACAATTTTTTTTACAGCATATTGTAAAATTGAGTTGAGAGATTTGGGCGGCTCTTAACTAGGTCTTGAGAGCCGATGAGGGTGAAATTGGGTGAGAACGGAGCAGCGCCGGAATGCGAGGGCGGGGAAAACGGGAGATCCCCGAGAAAACCCACCAACCAGCGGCATCGTCCGGCACGATTCCCACTTGCGAAAATCCGTGAGTGACCCGACCGGGTATCCGGTTCGCCTTCGTGGGAGGCGAGAAGTCTAACCGCTCAGTTACCGCGGCCCCAAAGTGTAAAGGGAAAACGTTAAATTTTGATTATTAATTAAGTATCATACATGCATTGTTTTTTTAGTAATACAGTTTATAAAAAGACCGCCTACAATTTCCGAGAATTTTTCTTCGGAAGCGGCGTAAATCACGGTTTTTTATTTCGTTGATGAACAAAGAATGGTTTGATTATAAACGAAATTGCTTCGCGGTAATGTCGTTACTGGCCGCCAGTATGTACATCTAACAGCAGTAACACAAGATATAGGCTGTTCACGGTTATTTGGGCACTTGTGAAATCAACCTCGGAAAAATATCACTGCCATTAATTACCTGCATATGATTTTAACGGGCATACTGACTGGTATGCGCCCAGTAAAGTTGGTAACGACGGAAAGAAACAAGTTCCATGTCTTAACGTTGAACTGAACGTGTTATGTAATCATTTGTGATTACTTCAATTATTTATTTTGGTTTTCTGTCTTTTTAATGCATATTAGTGTGAAAATTATCAAATTCGTAAAATATTTGTTGTTCAAATAATTTAACAGTTTCACGTGACCGAAGCATGAATAAAGTGCATGGAAATGTCAATTTTACATACGTCGGAATAATATGTGTTGTGCAATACAAGTAAATCTTAAGCAGGCCTTTCGAAAGTCCTCAGTTTACCGTGAATAGCCTTTAGTAAACAATATACAGAAAAATTGTCATTCTAATGGAGAAGACCTCAAAATAAAACTGTAATATCTAAAATAACACACTTATTCATGCATTTTGTTCCGGATATTTTTTACCGGGTAACCAATGTTTATATTATAAAAATGTAAATTATAAAATTTTAATTTAAAAAAAACTAAGCATTTCTTAATTTTTAATTAAAATTATAAGCATTGGAAAAAACACATTCCATTGTCATAAAATGAGAATCGCAACATCGTGGACACATGGAACACACTTCCTGTGTAAGTATGTAAATACGCACGAATGATATTTGTATTTGAATATTTTTTAGAAATGTCTTCTGCAAGTAGTTGTTACATCTCTCATTTTTTTATTTGTTTCTAGAATCCTGGAACCATTGTTAAGTGCATGTAATTGTAGATTTCTCTGAAAAGGTAAGTAATAAAACTTCGTAAAAATTTACTCCATCAAATGATTGGCATGAAAGGAGACGTGCGTTGCATTGTGGGGCTGTATGCTTCGTGATTCGTTTTGTTTTCATTGTTCTTTCGCATGCTGTAGTTGCAATTTACTTGGAGCATGTAATCTAGTGAATCGTGTTTTGATTTGCCTCTCTTGTGTTTCTCGCAGCTTGCAAGCTGGTGTAAAACTGACCTGCCCTTGGCACCGAATATCTAGTCGCTCATCTGACAAGACATTTCTGTACAGTAGTACAGTAGCTCTTGTGCCGTTGAATGCTAACGACACGACCGTTCATAGGTTACCCCAGGGGCCCTATTCTCTAACTTGAGCTTGCTTTAATCACAGTCAACGTGATCGTCTTTATCGTAAAGAGGAACGTAAGGATGGTTACTCGTAGGCGTCTTTATGTGGTATTATCTGAGCCATATCTTTATTGATGTCTTTTTTGTAAGATGTACGTTTGGCAACGCAGTGGGCTGTGTTCTGAAGCCAACGACCTGCTTGTTGAATTATATTTTTTCCGTTATTACAGAATGCATTGTCATAAGTTTTGTTATTATAGTGAATTGGTAACTATAAGTGGAATTTATTTCTTAATATATTTTCGAATAATACTTCTAAAATAAATTTACTTCTTACTGTGGATACAATATTTCATGTGGTACTAGTTCATTTTGAGCATCACGAGATAGCACTGACCCGTGGCGGAATACGTCACTTCGTAGTTACGTTAAAGCGAGAGTATGACTAGCGAATTATAAAATATACTCCTTAAATGTATTCCAGACACCATTTATTTGTGTGGAAATATAATATAACAGAAGATAATATTTCTCATGTTTAGGGCATTTTAAAACATTTTCTTTTACGTAAGACGTATTTGCAGAATAAACCTCAATACGTCGGCCATTTTCGTTCCACTTTCGTTCATAAATAAACCTTGTTGACCGGTAATTATATAAAGACAGTAACAAGGCATTCGAATGACCATCGTGCAGACATATGGAGTTACAGAACACCATTTCGCCTCGTAAAGATAGTTAAGCGGTAAATGTCTTTATATAAAGACAGGAAAAAAGTTAAGAGGACAAGGCCCAAGAATGCATTGAGGCAAGCCGATTTGGCCGGCCCGAAATAGGTGAATCACTTTTTCTTGTTATAAGATAACGGCTGACATCGGCCTACGTCTGAATGTGGGCCATGCTATTAGCAAATTGCAGAACAGGGGACTTGATGGAACGTAATAAAGTGTGGTAACAAGTTTTGATGAGTTACAATGGTGACACTAAGTTTTAACGGTGTTCTGCGAGAGGTTGTACTTGCGGACACCGTACTAGAGAATGGTGTAAAACCAGAAATCCTTCGGCGAAGACGTCCGGTGTGTGCACACGCGTGACGGGTGTGCGCACGATTCGTGGAAACTTGGTGCGTAGTTGGTCTGCTTGCGAAGTGTCCATCCAATTATAATACAGCGAGCCTCAATTTTGTTAAATGAAGGATGATACCTGCATTCAAACAGCGTAACGCAATGTGATGAGAACTGAATGAACCTCGCGACAATCACCATCCTCCTGTTTCGACTGTGTTATAAGAAAAGCGTCCCAGGGCAAGGAATGCTCCCACGTAACAGTACAAGGAATAGTTGTGTGTGTCGATAATTCCCATTTACCTATTCATCCAAGCTTACTCGTGCAAATCCAAGTGAATAAATTAGTGTCTGAGAAATACTTCTCTTGACAGACTGTACACAAATTGCCATGCAAGTGTTTTCACGTGCTCTTGTATCTTTGAGATTCTCTCGGGCATTGCTTAAGTCCGAGACAGAAAATTATAAGTAAATGCCTCATATAACCGCACCCTCAAAAAAAATAATTTTAAGGGACTTGCCTACCTGGCGCTGAACTGCGTTGTAATGTGTTTGAAATGCACTTGTTTTCCCACGAAACTATCAACCTACGTGGAATGTGCTGATCTGGGAAAAGAACACACACTTCAGGCGATGTCTCGCGAGTGCTTTCAAGAGTCATGCACATTATAAACAGCATTTCAGAGCACTCGAGCATAGCTGAAAAACGGCTTTTTGCAAAGCGCTGCAAATCAAAATACGCGCGTCATATACATACAAAAATACTCGTGGGCCCTGCATTGAACCTTCCTACAGACTTCCACCGATAAAATGTTAGGGTTAACGCTTAAGGGTGCCGCTTACTTGGTGCTTTTTAGCCTGTTTGAAGCTGAGAAGCAAGCAAGCGATAAGGGCGATACCGAAACGCGTAACTAGTTCGCCATCACTCCTAAACGCAAGGCACTGAACTGCAGCATTTCCCTTAGTGCTTCGTGTACCCATAGTACTTATAATTAATTTTATTGCTGGAAAAAGTGCAGCAAGGTTCAGTACAGGTTCCTATAGTAGTTTCACATGTTTCCAAACAGTATATTATGAGATGCATACACGTAAGACGTTTTTTAGTTATGTTGGAGGGCACTGGAATAGCATTAATAATGTGCGTGATATATTGAGATTATTATTCGTACCTCGGCTGAAGTGTTTTTTTCTTTTCGTAAATCGGAATAATTGGGACACGTTTAGTGGCTTCGTAAAAAAACCGCGGATTTCAAACACACTGTAGTGTTGTTCAAGCGACGAGAACACTGTACGCCAATTCAGAGCCCTGTGCTTGGTGGAGACAGCGAAGTTGATGCGCATAACAGAGTAGTGGTTATCGCTCGCGCGCTACTCTGATTCGGACGCGGGAAACACCTACAGGTAGGCGGGTCTTCTCTAAATATTATAAAACAAAGTCGCTTACCCGCGTCTGTCTGTGTATTCGCTTAGTACTTCTAAACTCTTTGATGGATTTCGATGCGGTTTTCAACATCATTTGGTGTATAATATATTTATATTTAATGTAAGGATAGTAGACAAATGTCGACGTTTGTCGTAAAAAAAAAACCTCTTTCCGTGCGCTTACATGGCTTGCGTTGACTAAACCATAAGAAATACATCAAATTAATGTAATACAGAATTGTAGCTCTTAAAAAGGTTTACACAAAAGTCACGCGATAGCATATGTATATATTTTGTAATCACCCACAGTAACAATTTTTGTCTTTCAAAGTTTGACCAAAAATAATGCTTCAATTGCGAAGCCGTTTTGACCGACATAGTATTAATCCTTATTCAATTAAATATGTTAGTTACCTTAAGCGTTTAGTTAAGATCAAATTTGTCCATTTACACCATATCATTTAAATGAATATCTTAGAAGATATCACCGGTTTTCCTCTTATACCCGGGCAGCTCTGCCAATTTAGGAATAAGTTGTATTTGAAACTAGTCGTTTGCCTGCCCACCGGAAATTCTTTCGACGGGTACTCTCGCAGAAGAGAGTCGACGTTGGGAACAGTAAACGCAGTTTGAGTGCCCTGCGCCTTAGAGGCGACGAGGCATGTGATGCGCACACCCGGGTCGTCCTTACGCGCTTCTATGCGTCAGTTTGTTTTTCCTAACCTACCCTAATTCTAAGTGTTGGATGCACGTCCGAGGTAGGGACGGGAGCTGATTGCGTCTCAGGGCTAGGTCTCATACGCCTGTAGGGAAGGGAATCCATGCAAAGGGACATGCATCGCGGCAGAGAGGGATTGCATNCCATGCAAAGGGACATGCATCGCGGCAGAGAGGGATTGCATAGCCGTGGCCATAGTTTGGGGTCATGGCTACCTCCCTAGGTGTACCTATAGCTAACCTATAACTAAGAAGAGAAAGGGAGATACCGGCATAGACACCGTAAAAACCCTTTCGACAGGAAAGAATTCGAAATTATCGCATGCATTGAAAGGAAATGGTACAGGAGACAGGTAGGAGCCGTGCTCTTTATTAGTGGGTAGAGAAGTACTAGTAGACAGAAGGCGGGACCTACAGTAGTTTCCTTTAGATTGCGTGGCGCTGCCTGTGCGTCAGAGGCGCGAAGCTAGAGGGCGGCCTCGACAAGGCAGAGCAGTCGTGAAGCGCGGTGCGTGTGGATGGTTGGCCGCGCCGTGGCCCGGAGTACACGTCCCCGGGTCATGGCCGAGCCCTGGGCGACGTTTGCTCGCTGCTCGGGGCTCGTGAGGTCGCGAGCTCGCTGCCAGCACCCTCTACAGCGCGTACTGTGGAGCTCCGACACTCGTACAGCCGCTGCCCAAGGTCGTCGTGTCCAGGGTGTACCAATCTGTAGCGATGGTCGATACGGGTTCTATCCTGGTTTCGCATCGTCACGGATTATTAATCAGCATGTCAAATTAACTGGAAACAATAGCTTTAAACATACCTTTCTCGAGAAATACATGCATTAATATTTACTGACGAAAATGGATTTTGATTGATTGATAATGTTATTTACTGAAAATGACAAAGGTACATACAATGGCATAGCAGTTGCAATACAATATTTGACGAGCAAAGCACACAACACTCCAGCCACAAATACAGGCTCCTCTGTTGTTCAGAGAATGACAACTGAAGACTTTCTTGTTTTCAGTAACTGTAACGAAAAAAAAAGTAGCAATTACGTGAGGAAAATATTCAAACCTCAACAAATGATGTTACATAGAAAAAAACTCTCCTAAATCTCATATAAAAAAGAAAACCAATGGTAACGAAGAAAAGAAGGAATGTGATTGGAAACGATGGCAGTATATACACAAATTGAAAATAGGTAAAGGAACTAAGTTTATCATGAACGCCTAATCGATAAGGGGTGTGAAGCAGGAATGCCCCAAATGCACCCGCTGCCATGTGTACAGCGGCAATGACTGATGGAGAAAGTACATATAATAATAAAAATAATAATGAATTAAATAATAAAGGGAGAACAGCGGTAACAGGAAATAAACTGCTAAAGAAAAGGAAAGAACAATTTTTTATCTAAAGCATGGTTATCCGGTACCATGATACCATACGAAAGTGGATAACGCATGGAGGTGGGTAACAAGTGTTACTTCAAATACGCTTGAGGGGTTTAACTTGAAACAGTCGTTTCTGACTTGCTTCTTAGTTCTCAATTCGGATTTATAGAATTAGCTAGCGCCCAAATCACTTAAACGCAAAGAGAAATGGCAGAACACAATTAGGAAATAGTCTGTGGGAACTTAAACAGTGGTTACTTTCAAAGCGTGAAAAACCATACGACGATAAAAGCGTGGTTGCGCTGACACAATTGTTTTATTTTTTTGAAGCTATTTTGATAGAACTCTATGGAATGCATGGTTTATGTCAGTCAATTGCTGGTTGCGATTTGATTGTCAGGAAATATAATTAAGGTTCCGCCTTGGAAGTGAGTGTTTATAATAAGAGCCGACATAAGAAAGTGCGCCTTATCTCTTCCATGTTTGGTAAGGCGAAGGCTTGAGAGAGGCCGCAGCGCGTGGCGAATACTCACATCCAGCTCGTGTTCGATGTCAGGAGAGATAATGACCCCTTGTCCCCGCACACAAACACCCGCGGCGTCCGCCGACGGTGACAACTGCGCCCCTTTGAACTTTCTATGTCTGTGTTCAGTTTCAAAGAGAACTGCTTTCTCCCGACGCCTTTCACTGGAGATGCCAGTCGTCATAACAGTGCGACGCGTCCCTCCTGGAGGTTTCTTCAGGGCGTCCGGGGCCGCGGCGGTGTAGTGGTCAGACTTCTCGCCTCCAACAAGGGTGAACCCGGGTTCGATTCCCAGCGGGGTCGTGCCGAACGGAGGCGATGGCCGGTTTGTTTTCTCGGGGATCTCCCGTTTCCCCCCGCCCTTGCATTCCGGCGCTGCTCCATACTCACCTAGCTTCACCCTCATCGGCTCTCAAGACAACGATGTTAAACGCAGCCCAAATCTCTCCACTCTACTCCAAGCCACCCACTCCATTGCCACTATCTGCACTGTACCGCAAGGATATCAGAGCAGTGCCTTAATTTACACTATTATTGACGTAATGCGAGAGATTTTGGCAGCTATAAATTTTTGATTCCTCATATTCGTGAATGTATCATTTCTTCAAATGTGTATTTTAAAAAGTCTATTGAACTTATTTAGCTCGGCAGGGCAGGCATAGCCGAAATCAGGCTCGTCAGACCAGGATTCGAACCCGGGTTCTCCCGATTGCGAGTCCAGTGGTTTACCTCTGTGCCATCTCACTGAGTCAAGAGTCGTTAACGGAAATATTTGTTTTGCTATAAAAACATTGCAAGTAGCAGGATTTTTCTCCTGTTTTTACATCTTTATTAGTTTTGAAATCTTCTCTCGTAGAGTTCTATTTGGAGCGAAATTGTTAATAATTTTTTTTAACAGTTTTGAAGGTTTTAAAGTAAACTGTAGTACCAAAAACGAGAAATAAAAAAAACATTATGAAGGGCGTGGTTTGCCGTTAACTTGTGTGAAATAAATCAGATTACATTCACTGTTTTTTTTTAACACTCGTAACTGAATATAAGAAATTATTGGTTATTTTACACGGGCAGAAGCACAGGTGACAACGACTAAACAAAAGTGTGAAAGATGCACTAAGCAACACCTTTCGGCTAGTAAAACTAAATACCGAGTATCTATCTACTCTCAAGTTGAAGCGACAAATGCAAAATTGGTAATTTGCAGGGATCAGGTTAACACTGAGGTGTTCAGCGCCGATGATGCAGGGTGAAGCGATGTGAAGAGGAAGAAACGACGTATTGCAGTGGGGGGAGAAATCCGAACAGCCAATCTCAACGTCCGTCGTGTTTCCCACAGGTATGGTTCCGCCGGGAATCAAACTCAGTTCGTCTTGGTGGAATGCAAGTGGTCTAACCACTGCACCACCGCGATCACTTTCCAATTATTACATAAGTAATCGAGTAGGAGAGTAGTAATTTGCAGTGGTGATTGTGAGATTGACGTGCCTGCCTTTCACCTGCCGATTCATAATTGTAGCTATTGTTTTTTAAGGGAGCTTGACAGCAAAAATCCGTTGTCTTATATTTGCGCCTAAACACAATAGCCTATAGACATTGAATGCAATGCAGAGAAATCGGACAGTCGTATCATAGGTGGTATTGGCTGACGCCAACATCTGTCGGGTAGTGTTTGTGATCAGCTGAGCCATGTACACAAACACCGTCGTGTTTAAAAATAACAAAGAGAGTGGAGTGAAAAGGTTTGGGTGGCCCTTAACATCGAAGTCTTGAGAGCCGATGAGGGAGAAGTGAGGCGAGTATGGAGCAGCGCCTGAATGCAATGGCGGGGGAAACGGGAGATCCCCGAGAAAACCCGCATACCAGCGGCATCATCCGGCAAATCTCCCATATGTGAAGATCCAGGAGTTACCCCACCGGGAATCGAACCCGGTTCACCTATATGGGAGTCGAGTAGTCTAACCACTACACCACCGCGGCCTCTTTAATGTAAACGAACAGTAGGCCTACTATAGAATAAGGTCAACGATTATTATTCTTGGTTAACAGCTGGTCCGTTTATTTCAGCCGAAATCTAAGTCAGTAGCTCAAAAATTAGCCGTATGATCTAGAGCTTGATCATTTAAGGTGAAAAAGTTACCCCTGAAACTGTAACTTCAATAGAAGCACACGAGAGTGAGTGAAGAGATTTGGGCGGCTCTTAACAACGAGGTCTTGAGAGCCGATGAGGGTGATTGAGGAGAGAATGGAGCAGCGCCGGAATGAAAGGGTGGGTGAAACGGGAGATACCGTAGAAAATCCACTGACCAGTGGCATCATCCGGCACGATTCCCACATGCGAAAATCCGGGGGTGACCCGGACGGGGATTGAATCCGCGGGAGGCGAGCACGCTAACAGCTCAGCCACCGCGACCCAAGCACACGAGAGATTCGTAAGTTCAAACCAAATAATTCCAACGATTTTCACGGTTTGAGTGCCAATCTATTTATAATTACTTATCGTCGGAGCGGCATGCAGTGAAATTTACTTCCATCAGTGTCTGTATATAATCTAAGGTTAAAACCAATGTCTTAGTATAAAGTCTAATATTATGCTGTTCGGTCCGTAAAAGCTACGTTATCGACGAAACCAGGTTATTTGATTTGATACTACGTAAACAGTTTATCTCTACGATCCGCTCAATAATCTTAAATTGGTAGTTAATGTTAAAGATTAGTTACAGTTATAAATATTAAAAATTTTGCTACAGTTATGGCGCTGTTTAGTTATTAATATTCAAAGTAGGGGCACCCACTTATAACTATTATGAGCCTATCATGTAGACCAATTTTTTATGAGAATAAATTAATGTCGAAGTCAAACATAGCTACGATTGTACTGTAACCTTAGCTTGATGTAAAACAAAAGTTCAACTTACCTTTGCATTACGGCATACAATGAACTTCACAATAAGATATTTCTTTAAGATTCTTGTTTTTGATACTGCAATCTACGTAAAAAAATATTTGCAACTGTTCAAAAATAATCAACAATTTCTCTCCAAATAGAACTCGAAGAGGCAAAATTTCATAACTAACAGAAATTTCTAAACTGCAAAAAACACGACTTACTAAGCCTTTATAGCAAAAATTATTTCAGTTAACGCAGTAGTTGCAATCGAGAGGACCCGGGTACGATTCCCGGTCTGAAGACCCTAATTTTTTTCCATGGTTTTCCAAAATCACTCCAGGCCATAACCGATTCTTTACCCATTTCTACTTGTCTGAGCATCTTGCGCCGTCTCCAATTAGCTCACTGTCGACGATACGTTAACCCTACCACACATCCTCCTCTCTCTTTGCTGCTCGATGCTTCAAACCTCTCGGCAAATTGCATTGTTATGCTTCGCCTGTCCTATTTACTAATATCTGATGTAAATCCATTTCCTTTAAAGATATAAGTATATATTTCCTTACATTTAAAAACGACATACTCATCCGTGACTTGCCCGAGACTCAAACCCGGGATTTGGTGTTGCGGTGGCGGCTGAACCACCTCGGCCGTGGCAGAAGCCAGCTAGGGAAAGAACAAGTTGCGGTATCGTAAAAAAACAATTATGTAATTGTTTTATAATACATCAACTTAAGTCTCTATTCGTTTTCGATTCCATCTCCGCATGTGCAATAACGCGGCGAACATGATAAGTGGGTTTTCTACGGGTTTTTCGGTTCCCTTCGTTGCCCGAGGGACAGACAGACAGGCAGGCGTCTACCGTCTTACTAGTATCTCCATAAGGTTTTGGCTCACGCATGCTCCAAACAAATAAATACACTCCACGTGCAGTTCTTCCGTAAAACCTACTTCGAATTCAAATCGTGCATGAAATGAAAACGAGACACTGAAGCCAACCACTGCCTCGCATACTCTTAAATGTAAACCAGTGAAGGTATCTTCAAATCAGCGAAATTAAGCTGTAAACTAGTTATAACTCTTCCGTGTAGTCACTGAAATCCTTTTAATTAAACCGGTAATTTAATTTCCCTGATTTGATGTTTTCTATACATTTGGCTCGAACTTTACTGGCTGGATCATTGACTCCTATAGAGCGTTCATATTTTCGCCATGAGCAACAGCTAATTAATATAATCACAAATAACTCATTTCCCTAACTGTAATGTGATTTACATTTAAACTTTGTGTACTGGAGAACACTAAGGGCCCCTGAAAAATAATGCATTTACAATTTGTGAAGGAAGAGTTGAAATATGTATCAACACCTCGCTCCCGTAGCTGATAAAGAAAATTAATTTCACAAAACAAATGTAAGTTTTTCCAGCGAAATAATGATTAATATTTCCTGTAACCAGAGAGAGAATTCTGTTACACTCAAAAATGGCATACCAGTAACTATTCCTTGAAATACATAGGGAGTTACGGACACGGATACAGTTAATTCCCTCGTCCTTTTTAGACGTTTAAAAATTGTTTTTGCAATTAAATGCAATATTTTCGCTTTTAGTACTTTTGAAAATTCTTATTTAAGAAAGTTGATTTTCCCATACTAGTAGATCGAGGGCTGGCAGACGAGAACGTCACACACATACGGATACGAGAGAACTTAACGATCTGAATTCGAATTCCGAGTGCTGTTTGCTGGTAACTATTTGTCAATAAGTTTCATCTCAGTGTCCCGATATTTTACGTGCGTTAATAAGGGGTCGCTAATCAATTGCAACTTACAGAAACACGTTTAACATTGAAAATGGGTTTTAAAATATTCATTATGGCCTAGGACTAATAACGTGAACTGCTGCGATGTTACAGTTTCGCATTGCGAGTATGCCTAGGGACAGTTGAAAAACGTGCAAGTTGCTCATGATTTTCCCTTAATACCACGAACTCATTCTCAACAATCACCCCTGGTCAAGAATATTCGTATGCAATGCTGTATGTGCAATTGCATAATTGTAAATGAATGCAATTGTGCATATTTTTTTGTAGTGATTCAGTTAATAATCAAATTTTTAAGCATCGTTACTTTTTATATGTTGTATATGCATGGATTTCAGGTTTTCGAATCGCCCTGTCTGTGTGTGTAAAGCAGACTGTGTAATATATTTGGAATCTCTTGTTCTATCGACGCCAAATTTCAATGTACTTGCCGCACCTTGTAGTGTTAAATATTTATGAAAGCTTTTCCATATTGTAATATTTAAACATATATAACCGAGTTTGTGCAATTATTATAACATCGCAGCAAAGTCTTCATTGACTTCAGTAAACAGTACTTTGCATTAAGAAGTAATTTTGTCAGTATCTGTAGTTGTCACTTTTCCTCCAATTTAATTAAAAATACAGCGCGCTTTTATAAATTATCTCTTAAATGGAAATTAAGTAAGAAACGGATTGCTTGCAACGAAAACCTATACCTAGTATCCGTGTTCTTAAACGGAGACTTCTCTATAAATTATATTAATTATAAACTTTGCTCCGTATAAATAAACTTCATATTTCTATAGTATATAAAATGACTTTGCAACATGTCTTCTGTCGTATGGCAGTCGGTCTTGTGTACTTAAACTTTATTCGATGACGTCATCCACTTTTTATTATTTGGTATGCTAGAGGGCGACGTCTTCGTGTTAGAGATTAGAGATCTGCCAATATGAACCAGGCGCTCAATATACAAACGCCTGCACAACGTTAAACGCAACCACCTAGTCCGTTGTGTTGAATGGGTTGCGTTACACGTCTCGAAGACTGCTATTGACTTTCTTTTTGCATAGACGGATGCGCGCACACTTCCTGCCCATTCATTCCCTACCTTAAAAGGTTCAACATTGACCAAACTCGTCTGTAACGTATGCCTTAAGGCACTGCAACTCGTGACAGCGAATGGTACTTAGCATGGATCATCTTGTGTTACTGACTGTTAATAGCAGTTTTGTGTGTGCAGGACGTTCGGTGAATTTAATGTTCCAGATAATGAACATCTGATTAAGCTACCAGTGAAGTGTTTGATATTTAACTAGCGCCAGTTTTTTTTTGTTGATCACTAAAATTATGACATGCGGGTAAACAGCAAAAAGTTGTGTAAAATTAAAATAATTTTTACCTATTATATTGAAGTACTAATAATTTAAAATAATGATTATATATATTTATATATACACAAACACACACACTTGCACGGCATTTGTTTCAGTGCTGTTTCAATTATAATGTTGTGAAGGTTGTATATCAGATAAATTTATTTATAATAAATACAGATTTATCTGAAAAAGTTTAACCTGGTGGCTATTAATTACTGATATCGATTCAATTTTTTTCCATCCGTGCTGTAATTTTATTCATTTTATTGGTATGATTTGGAGCATCTGCGTATGTCTTCCTCCGCAGACTGTTTCATCTCAGAATTACTATTATCTCATTTTGAAAACATTATAAACATATATATTTTTAATGTGTTTTTTTAACTGATGAGTAAATTGAACCCATCTCATCGTCTAAATAAGTAAATATAATTGGGTTAATCATTTTTCTCCCATCACACGATTCACAGTTCAGGCAGATATAACATGTAGGTAGCATTCATTCCTAATCAGAATAAGAAACAAGAAGCAGGTAGTGCTCTCTTATTCCGGTTTAACGGTCATCAAACACCGTCAGATGGTGTTGACATTTCTCCTTGACCTCACGTGTGACATACATTTCAAATATAACAATTTTGTCAGCATTTCTGATTTTAAAAATTTTAATAAATGTCAAAAAAAATTACAAACCTAAAAAATACTTAGGAAATATTTTTGTCTCAGAACCAAATCTTGGGGAGAATAAAAATTTCAAATGATTTAAAAAGTTATTTATTTTAAAATGTTTTCCGTAAGTTCGAACTTGCGAAATAGTCGGATGGAAATTATAGTCGAACATGTACGGCTTCGTATGTTCATGCACATACCGTATCACATCAGTGAGAGTTTATTTCTTGTATGCCCGAAATGATAACAAAATAGATTTTCATCGTGTTCCCCATATTTCACCACTCGTATGGCTATTAAGGCGTGTCCCAAGACACGCTACCAAAGTAGTTCACCCCACCTGTCACTGTGTTGTCGCTGCCTGTACTGGCGGCAAATGTTTTCCTCCTTTAGTGATTGCTAGTTCACTGTTATTCTTGACGATGTTTATTTGACACAGTTCACAGAATTCCTCAAAATAAAATTGATGGATGGTGATTAGACAAGCGATAGTGGTTACGTGTTATTCGTTAGTATGGAGCACATACGAGTATATTGAAGACACGTCTGCAATATTCGGTGTGGTGGTCGTGCTGATGATTCCAAACGAATATTTGACGTTAACGTGAACCTGTCCCTGGCGGTCACCGAGCTACGATGTCGTCATGTTGGTGGTTTTGTGACCGGATGACAGATAGCAGCTCTCTCTCACTCACGTGGCTGGGTGAGTCGTCTGGTGACGACCGATGGTGATGTAGGAGGCGGTGGATACGCGATGGTGCGAGTACGCTGCGTTACTGTACCGCCAGTGGAGCGTCGCGCGCCTTGCGGTACTTACAAAATGAACAAATCGCTCACATAACGGATGTCGTTGCCCAGGACAAGGGGCGTTGTCATGGCCGTCGCCGACCAGTCAGTTATGTTCCGACACACGTTCAGAAGTCTACTTACTCTTCATGGTGGTGGCCTTTAAAAGGAAGAGTGATATGATGGTTCAGAGCATTCATTACAGTCTTCACTTGTATCCTTACTTACCTTACGTTAAAATCTGAATATTTTAATAACAGCTAAGAGTAAAACCAAAGTTCAGTTAAACTTTTTTTTTTTTTTTTTTTTTAATCATCAATAGTTTCAACTCTTGGAATATTGCAAATTACTCCTGGATTTTGTTTTGCCTCCATTATCGTGTGCATGTGTAAGCCGCATGTTATCATGGTTTGATGTGTACTGAGTACTGAGAGTACGCTGTTCGTGGTTAATTGAACACTTTTGAAAACCTAGCTTACTATCTACTTTTCTCTCTCATTTCGTATCCTTGCGGTATATGTAAGATTAACACTTCCACACGCCGTCTTACTTTATTCGTGCACAATCCAGGTGAGAACTAAAGCGTTTTCAAGAAAGTAAATGTGTAATTAATTTTCAAATTCGTCATATTACGGGTATAAAACAAGCAAGAAAACTTTACTTCAGTAGCTGTAAATTTAAATATTATTCTCCCCACACAACTTTAAGTCTTTTATAACAATTTTTATTAATTTTCTGCCAACTTAATTGGGATCATTCATGCCATAGTTTATTTATGGGCAGTGATTTTTGTTTTCAGTGCTTGATTTCAAAAGGGTTTACTTTACCGTGAAGATCCTTTAATATACAACGTGTAAAAAATGGCGTATCGTAACACCAGGTTTGTTTGGGCGAGTGAATACTTGATGAAAATACATGTCATTTTGTATTATGGCCGTATATATATATATATATATATATGGGTGTGTAGGGCCCCACTACATTTCTCAAACGTTGATTTCAAAAGTGCTCGTTTTACCGTGAACAAGGTTTATATGCTAGGCAGGATTTTCAAAAGTGCTCAGTTTGCCGTGAACAGCCAGTAAGGATTGGTTACCATGCTATATATGCTATTCACGGTCAAGTGATCGCTTTCGAAAGCCCTCTCATTTGGAATAATAGTCAAAAAATATATTTTATTTTAGCCTTGTACGTTAACTTGCGAGCGCGGTGGAATATACGCACTGTGTTTATTACGTACAAGGCAACATTTATTCAAAAAGGTGGTTAACGGATAAAAATGGTAGAATGTAAGGAAGTAACTAAGGCCTCAAAAGTGCTCACTTAACCGTGGACAGGGTATAGTAGCTCGGGCGTGGTGGGGAGACGACGTGCCGGGGCTGGAGGTGCGACTGGCTGTGGTCTGGTGTTGCAGATCGGCGACGCCTTGTTCGTGGACCTGCCGCGAGTGCGTCTGGACGGCGGCGCCAGGGCGTTCCGTCAGCGCTGGGGCTACGAGCTGAGCCCCCCGCCTCCTCTGCTTGAGGAGGAGGAGGAGGATGAGGACTGCGACGAGGAGCCGTCAGAGACAGCCTCTCTGAGAGAGGAGGGCCTTCTGAGCACCGTGTCGCCGCTAGGTGAGTGAGTACCCACGCCCTCACATCTGTCTCTAGCTCTGCCTGTGCCCAAGATAAGGGATGTCCCGAGTTGCCATCAGCGGCGTGTGGTGAACCGCTGCAAGGTAAACTGTGTTTTGCTCTGTGTACACCTATTGTATCTTATTTATTTATTTTATAAACCACCTTTATATCCCAATCTTGAGTACGAGCGCTCAAGGGATGCAGGTGTTGTCAAGAGCACCATACTTGAAGTATACATTACATACACAGTAACATAAGGTATACGTTGCGTATTACATATAAATATACATTACCTATACATACATAATACAGTCTACAGAACACAAAATATACAAATAAAATAAATAAAACATAAATTATAAAAACATACACAATACTACATCCTTAAACATTGCTATGTACTATACAGTCAATTGCCACTATTTTACACATCGACCACTTAAACGCAGTAGTACAGTGGATGTCACAGTACGTGTTTAATGGATGCCTCGCCGCTCTCTCGTAAGTGGCCGCAATACATTCTGTTTCTGCCGGCTCCACTCTGGTTACTGGTTCCTGCTGCGTGCGCAGAGTGTGTACAGCACTGAGCAAGCACCAGCATACCTTGCAACACTTCACCACACGCCACTGGTTGCCATATGGAGTCTCACTGAAAGCAGTTGTCTCTCCTCTAATTTAAAAAAACATAACCTTAAGATATTTTAATGTAAATCTTCTTTTCAGGACACAGATACGGAAGTCGATATTTTGTTATTTATTCGTAAATTTGGTTGTTCATGCATAAATGTGGTCGTTGAAAAGTGTCAAATTAAGCAAAAACCGCTGTATGTAGTCCTCTGTTTACGATATTTATTTTTACGTAAAACGGTGTTTTAAACTATACCGACGATGCTGTATATTTTCTGAACATACCGCTGTGTTAAAACCTTCTAGTCACCGCTTAAAATTCTGAGGAAACGGCCTATTTACCTACGCCGCCTTTGTGGTTCCTTACAGCTGGACTTAACCTTGAGGCGTTCGGAATTTTTTTATCGGGGATGCCCCGTAACAGAGTGTAGTGCATAAATTAATTTTGAATACGTCAATTTAACTATACCAATTTTTCACAGCCAACGTAGAATAAATTAAGAAGGGTAGTTCTAGGCTGTGTTCAAATTCACTGCATCATATTCTTGTTCACTTGCCCTTGATCCTTTCGTGACGAAGTGGGAATAATATCGAACACCCATATCCGTTTCGCAAGCGTTTCGACCTCCAATGCACGTGTGAAAATAGCAAATTATTTAAACACATTTTCCAGTGTTGCCTTGGTCTGTGTATGAAAAAACAGTGCTCAGCAAATGGCAGAAAGAAGCAGCAAAACTGTTGTGAACAACTGAAAAACTAAACCTACTATGTACGGCATGCGAAGGGAAGATTCTAGGGCGCATCTGTGCTTTTACCGTGAATTCGGACAGCTACGATGTGACGTCACAGCCCGGATGCTCTTTTCTAGAGCACGAAACCAGGTAAGAGCCCTTGGCTTGTGAATTCTAACACAACCCTAGATACAGTTTTTTATTATTTGTGAACAGCTATTTTGCAACACTGGAGCATTTATTTAGCATATTGTCTTACACCGTGATAACTTAAAAAAATCGCCACCAGAAATAAATCGGCACAAATACATCGCTCTGGTAAAATATTTACCTCATAGTCAATTTGAAAAAATTTTAATATAGCCCTTTCTTCGTTTTTCTCTGTGTGCTTCCATAATATTGCAAAATACAATCAAGCTTTATAACGTTAATTTATGTTCCATGTAGTCTTAAGTTGGCGAAACCCTAACCATCTTGGATTTTTTTTTACAAATGTTTGTATTCTAATATTATGACCGGACCTTTTAAAAATCAGAGCTTGATGTGGCATGTGGCGCTACTAAACATAATGTATTAAGTTTGCACAGTTTCCGTCTCTCACGTGTGACAGAAATTATTAAGTAAACAGGGAACCTTTGATTGTGGTCATAGATGTATAACAAGCAGCGGTAGAGAAAGACGTCGGAATTATAAATACTTGTTAAGATGTTACCCTGTGCCTTGGAAAGCTATGTTTTTAAATACTGAAACTTTAAATGTGATTAATGGAGGTATATACGTATATCCGAGATGACGGAGATCTCGCCGCCTTAGGAAGGTTCGTAACTTAATGATACAGGAGCCTCGAGGTTGAATGAGCACTTTTCGAAAGCCGTGCTCAGGACTTTTTTGTCTGCCCGTGTAATATCTTTCCGTCTTTTTTAAAATTAACATTGCATTTGAACCTATTACTTTAATAATGCCTATGACATTGTTAGGAATACAAATATACTATTAATGCCGTAATTTTTACTCGTACATATGTGCACAGAAAACGTAAAGACTAAATTTTTAAAAAATTCACTGTCCACAAATCTAAAAGTCACGCTTTTAATATGAACTTAAAACGTCTCTCTCCCATCGCTGCACACTTTACTATGAACGTGCCAGTCAGCGAGTCGGTTAAAATTCGTGCAATTAAAGGCAGTGATTTTCGGTTCTCAGTTAACCGTGAACCGTTTGGCTTCTGTCGTGTTCCAAGACGTCAACGTCAGTGCTACATGTTGAGCCCTGCGCCACCACTATGGTGAGTTTAGCGTCTCCCTTGCTCTCTATCGCGTGTACTTCCTCGCCGTCGCCGCTGGGGTACGACTGCAGTGCGTGAGAGAAGACGTTACTGGGCGCTTTGTCGCCACTGGGCAAATCACACCTTTCCCTCTCGCTTGCTAGCCTACTGAACACCGCGTACATGGGCACGTCAAGAGTTCCTGCATGCTCTTCCATCCCTACACCCTTCTACTTCCAGTCTGTCCTTGTTATCCTTACTTTAATTTCGAAATGAACGCCTGCCAACTAAACCATCCGGCAAGACAAAGAATTTGGTGATAAAAAGCAGGATGCAGGCAACAAGAGGAGAAATTATTATTTTTTTTTTTTTTGAAGGACAAACTACGACTCAGAAAAATTTAACCTCTGATTTCAAATTATTTTTGGTCAAATATAAACGTACCAACAGAAGTTCAGTTCTTTCATCGACTGCCAACTGCGATAAATCACAACATCAAAAAGTGAAAATAAGTATGTTAAATCATGTGTGGTTTTTCAACCAATTTCAAATACTTTACATTGCAATGCAAAACACTCACTAGACATAATGATGGGAACTACTTTTAGGTATGCTTCTTGCAGGAGTTTTTGGTAGTTGCAACTGCTGTGAATATTTTCGTGCATTTTACAAGGACGAAGACTCGCCAGAAAGTAATACCACGTAATTTTTATGTAATGGGTTGTGTGAATGTGCCATAAACTGTAAGAAATGTATCTAACAACTCATGTTAGACAGCGCTAGTGAAGTTTGTTTCCGAGCTAGCTTCGCTATGCTGAATAGTCAAAGTGTTTAGAATTGAGATGTAAAGTATTTGTTACTGTGCAACGAAATTGCTCTAATTTTTTAAATAATTTTCACCGTCTCTGTGTTACATAGTACTATCGTTGTTTGAACAGGCGAAACTTTCTATGAACATTATTTCGTTTTACTTCCCACTTATTTCGTATCAAGAAGACTGAACTGTATTAGAAGGTAACATGTTTTTTTAATTGTTTTATTAAAGCATTTGTACTGAGTGCATTCTGTTACGTGTCGTTTAGGCAAATGGTAGGTATAACTGCAACGTGTTAGTGGCCTGAAGTGTTGTGGACAGGACTGAACTACTCGGATAACAGTGACACGTTATTTAATGTCCTGCCTTATTGGGCAATTGTCTTTTAAGAAACACATCAAGGGCATGTGACAGCCAGGAACGTGCCACCAGGTGCCATCCCACACAGGTAAACGTAGAAATCAGGTAAACCTATTTGAGACACGGTAACCTGTGCGCCAGCCCAGAGGTGGACGTCAATGGGCGATGAAACCGTAGGTGTCATTTCATTTTTATTTCACTTTTAATTTGGTTTATTGCTCGTTGATGTTATTAGACACGCGATGTTGATGGCTACAGTCACACAGCATTGTCACTTTGTTTGGCTACTCCACCCATGGCTGAAATATTTTATTGTATTGATGTGATGCTATTTCCACTATGAATGGCAGGTAGATGTCGGTGTGCTGGAAAAAAAAAATACGTATGATATAAATAATTCGCAGGAAAAAGTTCCAAAATAAATTAAGGAATAAATGCTGAGTAAAAGGTGAGCTTATTCGATTATATTAAACTTACTCTTATTGCTGATTTAATGTTATATTATAAATCGTCGACTGTTAGGTGCATGCAACACTCACTTCGTGAATTAAACTTTAAGATAACAAATAACACAATGTTATTATTGAAGTTCAAGATGGTTTCATACGTACAGTAGATCTGCCTCTGAACTTATGTTAAAATTGGTTTGTATCATACTGTTTTATGTAATAATGTGATGGGCCACTATAGCCGGATGCTAAGCCTCTAGCCCAGTATTCTCCGTGAGGCCGCTACTATTGAATCTTCTCGCAACTCACCTGGAAACTATGTCCCCTCTCCTATGGCCTCTCTCTGTCGAGGGCCTGTGTGAGATCCAAATCTAAATTCCTGTAATCCTGAATGTGTGCCTCTTTGAACCTCGGCAGAAAACGGCTGAATCTCTAACATTGAAATTTAATTTGTTTATTGTACGAATTTTCAGGAGAAAAGTAAAGATTCGCGTATCCAAAAATCAACTAGAAACTGAATGCAAGAAGTGCTGTTTTTAAAACTTGCAAAAAAGTAGTGATACTTTAAAAATTGCAATACGTACTGATATTGTGTGGTGCACAATGTAGTCAAAATATGAACAAATATTTTGCCCGTCTTTCTTTAACTCGCTTTTCATATTTTGTAGATGGTAGTGTCGTATTTTGTCAACGAAATGCGTTTGCATGAATGTTGCTCTTGTTGTACAGAAAATTTTTTTGGATATAGTTACAATTTCAAGTTTCAATCTAAACTTAAATTAAAATGGTTTACTGTACAACTCTCTTTCACTGACTTAAATTATCGTCCTTTGTTAAATGTTTATTAAAAATGCTAAAGCTCCTACAACGCTAAATTAAACACAGTGTTAGAAGTTTCCGTATTTTTAGCAAGAATACACATTTTCCTCCTCTATAATTCGTACCCTGTGTAATAATACTTCATAAGGTAGGTAGTATTACTCGACTTAAAAGAGCAAACGAATTTAATATTAAACAAAGGAAATGCGAACGTTTTGTTCATTCTACGCAAAAATTCCTAATCTTTACAGCTATCATAAATCGCGCCATTATTGCCAGCTTGCATAACATTGACTATTGAGGTATATTTTTTTTTACCTCATTATTGTTTAATATTACCGTTCATGCCACTTCTAAGAATATTTCATTATGAAGCACTTTCAGGACTCCATAGTCGTGAAGTCTTGGTTGCTTCACAAGAGTTTCAACTTCAACTGGAAGAAAAAATTCATGAAACACATTGATGAATAATTTGATGGGGAAATAAGTATAAGTTTGGATGCAGAAATCACGTAATATATTTTAGCTGCAGATAATTTTGTAGTGTAAATTTTTCAGTTCTTTCACATTCAAAGATCTCAAAACTACCCGACAAGTGTAACACACCTGTGTANCCCCCCCTTTCTCAATCAACCCTCCCCTCACAATTTCTTCTTTGACTAGTGTCTTCACCGTGGATGAAGATGTTCAAAAACGGAAGTTTAAGAGGCTATCAGGGTGCCTGGAAGAACTAAAATAACCACTTCACTCAAGGAGGGTCGTTTCAAGTTAACGCCCTTCTTGCATCCGGCTTCTCGGGCAATTAGATTCTTGGGCAAAGTATTCACCTTTATGCTTGGAAAATAAGATCTAGGAAAACTCCAGACAAACAGGAGTCTCTGAGAAAGGCAGATCATTCCACCGTATCGCAAGAACTCTAAAACGCTTTTCTGCATAATTCAAACAGCGTCTGTGGTTGGTGCACGGTTTATTAAACATTAATGAAACACTTGCTTAGTTTCTTATTTCTGTTTAATGAGTATCCTTAATATAAGTGCAGATAAAAAATCACGCCTCTATTAATATTTTGAAATTATTGAAAACACGGATGTGTCAATAGCATGGCGAGCCTCGCACATCAGAGAACGACGAAATTTTATGTCATATATTTAATTCACTGTTCAAAGCACTCCAACAAAATCGGCTCGATGTGAATTATATTTCGCTTTTAAAAATCCTAAAAACCATAAGTCACTCGAATAACATATAATATTTACGCCACAAAAATCTCGATAAAGCTAATAATTATTTTCTTTTAACAACAGTGGAAACGCAAATGCAAGCGAAAACAATGTATTAAAAAACAAAACAAAAATTGAAATTGGCAACAAAATATTTTGTTCATTATTTACTATAACGGGAAAATAAGCAAGAAATGTTGTTTCGTAACGCTGTGTTGGCATTCTTTACGCATCTCTACGAGCGCGACACGGCGTAAATTTGAAATACAATCTACTTCTGTCAAGATGTTGGACTTGTGATGACGTGCTGACCATGCTTTTTATTGGCTATTGTAAATGTTTCATCTTGTTGTACTCATCATTCGGGAGATTTGCTTTCTGTAATAATTTTTTATTAATTCTAATAATTTAAATTTTCATCTTTATGTATTTTTCTGTTTTTCTTTGTTAAAAAGAAATAAAAATTGTGTACTGCACTATGTCATCAAATTTTGCTGTAACTAAAATTAATGTTACGACGCCAGCGCTCATTGACCTTTTTTTTTCTGCATGTATTTTTTTTTAACGATAACGACTTACCTGAGATTCAAACCCAGTACCTCCCGCACTGCAGACCAGCGGCGCACCAACCGACTGCACCACGGGGGGTCGGCGCAGAAAAATGCGCAACGAGCGCTGGCGTTGCAACATAAATGCAACATTTATTGAACAACTAAAGGGCGCGACAGTATAATAATTTTTAGGGCTGTACGAATACTGCTGTGCCCCAGAAAGCAAACTGGTAGGAGTACAGTGTACCCCCCACGCTCCTGCATTCGCCATTGTTTACGTTAAAATATAAAGTCAAGGCTTTTTTGTTTCAAATGTAATCCCCGAGATGATGTGTTCATGGTGACAGCTGTATAACTCGGTACGTAGAGCCAACCGACAGCTATGAAGCTGCCCGTGCAGCCCAACTCCAACACGTCTCGTGAGATCGCGCAGTGCAACTCGCCAAGTTAATTACGACGGGTGTCGGGAGTGCATCTCTTCCGCATATCTGCGTGCCAGATAGCGTCTTGTGTAATAACCGGCGTCATCGCTCGCTGGTACGGCAGGCTTCAAACGCCTCCTCTTACTACAGCGCTAGGGGCGACGATGGCGCGCGTATCACATGCCCCGTCGCCCGTACGGGCAACATGCCTAATTGGAGTGCAAGCGTGCAGACGCGAGGGTTGTGATTGTATACACACACACCTTCCTATTAAATATCGCACATGTGCATTTTTGAAAGCTGAATATGTAGGTTTCATTTACGTATATATGCATTTATTTATACCATTGTCGCGTGAAATACGCAATGAAATTTGTGTTTAAGGTATTGCTATTTTAAACAGTTTAGAGTTAGAGATTTACTCAACGCCGTTGGGGCACGGTTCCTAATGACATTTGTATTTTTTCCACAGCATGATTCAACAAAGTCGCAGTGAAGTAAGCTACAGCTTCGATTCAGCCAGTACAAATACTTCCAATATATTTCAGCAACTTATGTAAACATAACTGATCGCAGGTAATTATTATTCTTCATCGCCCGACGACCTTACGAAATTATCAGAATATTTTAACTCTGAATTTAACGTGGATAAGTGCTAGAAGACAGTTTATAGTTAAGTCATCTTCACTTCAGTGTTTTTACGAACAGTATTAACTTTACCTTGGCGTTTCTATCTGACGTTTTCGAGTTCATGTGACTGCGTCGCGTATTGTGACTTTCATGTTTTTTCTTAACTGGAGCACTCAACCAAACTTTTAGGAATCATACTCGTAGGTTAATTTGTGAAAATATGCTAGCAAAGACTTTTCGGGTACAGACTCACTTTCCAAGGGAAATTTTCCTCACTAACCAGACCAGCTATTCAATGTAGTGTTTGAATTATTCATGCACTGGGGGTAATTGATTGCTTAAACATGTATGGGCATACGCCGTTGCAAACACTTCGTTGTCTTCTCGGTAGGTTTTCTGAGACTACAACCAATTGTTTGCAGTGGTGTATATCCATAATTGTTCAAAGTTATACTTCACAATATAAGCCGTAATTTTAAACGTATTTTTTTAGAAGTCATAGGATTCTCACCATCTTCACGATTTGGCAGATTGTCTCCACAGTGAGTATGTGCTAGAGGACATTATTGTCTGATGTTTTCGAGAAAAGGGTTTTGTGTGGAAAATAAACGGCGAACCATGATGTTTAGGCCCTGTTATGAGGATTTCGGAACGCATTTTAAATTGCCTATCGCAGGATTGCTAAGCGAGACATTATTATTCAAATCTCCCGGTTTGAAACGTTAGCAGAGTTTGCTGGTCAGCGATCTGCTACCGAATCCTTGAACTAGTTCATTAGAAAGTATCACGTAATTTCTGGAACTAGAATTTGGGCAACATCTTAATAGATACATGTGTATTATTAACGTTTTAAACTGACCTCACACCCGAAGTCATATCAGTCGAAGACCACGAAGTTATGTGGTTCATTGGCCTGAATCCTACGTATTGACACACCGTGATTCCTGGACGAGGATTCGCACAAATCGAAAAGCAATTGGGAAACATTTCTAAGTGTTTAATATTCGCTAACTCAAAATGCTGTCGAATATGTCGGGAGTTGGGGAAAGTTAATTACGAGAAGTAGGTCGGTGAACGTCGGTAATATTAAGTTAAAAAATGTATAACTTAGCAGTTTTCATTAAGAATGGTTTTTAATAACTCTGTATTCTTCATGAATCGCGCCTATATTAAAATGATAAAGTACGGAAGCAAGATAAAGAAATGTTTTTTATAATTTAAACCAAAACAAACAGTGTATTCCTGAGAGGGTGGCGTGTATTCAGTGTATTTTGCAGTGCCCTTTTTTTTTTTTTTTTTTTTTGTAAACGCCGACCTTCTGCGCTTAGTTACGTACAACATAGTAATTTTATTTCGGCGGGTGGATTTTATGATTTCGTCATAATTTTCTACTGGAGCCGTTATCGATGTGTTATTACAAGTTGGGGGTGAAATACAGAAGTCATAATAAAAAGAGGATGAGAAAACATTCATAAAACTCTGCGCCTTATACTTTAATGTCCTTTAAATGCAAACCAATGTGTATAAATATACACAAGTAGAGTATAAACTTTTTTTTAAATGTAATTCACATATTTATATTTATTTACTGCAGCAATTTTTCGCGTCCAGGTGAGAAGTATGTAAAATGGTTGGTTGGTTAGTTTTCCGAAGCATCGCGGCGTTTGTTGCATGGTGTCAGCAGAAAAAAAACTTACCGCGTAAAACAATTGACAACAGCAATGTTGTGTACTTCGTTCCCTGGTGAGAAAGGAGGTGAACGTTTACGTCCCGGGAATGTTTAGCGTAGTACCGCTTCCCGCCATCAGATAGCAGAAGTGCGCGCTGGTACTCTGTTCCCACAGTAGACGTCAGCACAAGCGCTCCGTTCAGGTAGTTACACAAGTTCGCAACAGAGCGCGCACACGTCTATTATGGAGAGACTAAGAAAACGTATAACGCGTTTTGATTGAACTTTTCGTGGGTTTGGGTACTCATCAGATGTATTAAACCATGGCATTCTAAAGTAAATGCTGTTGTAGAAAGCATAATCAGATTAGTTCCACTTTCCGAGCTATTTTTATGGTCATGGCAGATTGCAAATAATATATAGCGGGGAAAAATCATGCATTTTCTGTGAAAGTACGTCATCTAATCATCATACTTATTTAACTATTGCTGTTTACATAACATTTTGCTATAATCACGTACTTTTGCCGCTTAGCGATAACTTTTACCTGTTTCTATATGTGTTATTTTTTGATAGAAACACGTCAAGCTTCCGCAACAGACTGATTTATTTGTTCCTTTTTAGCACATACATAGTTACAGTTCAATATAGATGGCGCCACTAGACGTATTTATTTTGATACCAACTACGGAATACCAACACCCCCACTTATCGAAATAAGCAAGTTATTTGGATAACATAGGCACAATACCTATCTTGTTCATAAATTTATAATGTTTTAATAAACATACCCCCTTTGTCAGCAGGTCAGCAGGCATTTCCCCAGTGGGAATATATTTAATTTTAACAAATTTATTTCTAACAACATCTCTTATATAGTGAAATCTTACATCTATATGTTTGGATTTATTATGACACTGGTGATTTGTAGCCAGTTTCAATGCACTTTGATTGTCACAATGCAAAGGAGTTACACAATGACTATCAGTAAGTTCATACAATAACTTTCTTAAATATACAGCTTCTCTTGATGCTTCTGAGAGAGCAGTGTACTCTGCCTCAGTACTGGACAGTGATACTGTTTGTTGCTTCCTACTCTGCCACGAAACAGCTGATCCTGACATAATAAAGCAAAAGCCTGTATAGGATTTTCTATCTAAAGCATCACTCGCCCAATCGGCATCAACAAAACCTTCTAAGTCTAAATCAGTATTACTATATTTTAAACAATAATGTTTAGTACTTTGTAAGTATCTTAGTATCCTTTTAGCATAGTTCCAATGCACTTCGCTATGACAACTATTAAATTGGCTAAGGTA
>NQII01000633.1:144814-183994 GCA_002778355.1 Clitarchus hookeri
GGGGGGGGGGGGTACTTGACACAGCCAAGCACGCGCACTCGCTCTTCCGTCGGCTTGCCAAAGCATAAGCTATAGGCTGTTCACGGTAAAGTGAGCACTTTTAAGGCCCTAGTTGCTTTTTCTCTTCAGACATATTTAATCCTTTAACCACCTTTTTCAATAAATATTGTTATGAAAGTAATTAACACAGTGTGTATATTTCACAGCACTCGGAAATTAACGTCTAAACCTAAAATAAAATATATTTATTGATTATTATCCAAAATGAGAGAGCTTTCGAAAGTCCTCATTTTACACTGAATGGCCTATAGAGATACAGAGTATATAAGCATACGGAGATGGAATCGCGTGGCGGTGTTCCTGTGACGTGGGCGTACCCATTCTCAGGTGTTAGCTGCGCGAGGCTCTGGGAACGGGCCTTGCGTCTGATTGGCTGCTGCATGCTTGCGAAAGGTTTCCTATTGGCTGGCGAGTATAGGTTACCAGGCGCTGATTGGCGAACGGCGTTCCAGCATGTTGCTGGCCAGTGACGCCATGTTGCTGGCGTACGCGACTGCTTCAGCCTGAACAAGCGGCTGTTTCACCTCTATGTTCGTAATTACTCTGTGCTAAAGATGAAATAGACCGATTTTNGAGCTTTCGAAAGTCCTCATTTTACACTGAATGGCCTATAGAGATACAGAGTATATAAGCATACGGAGATGGAATCGCGTGGCGGTGTTCCTGTGACGTGGGCGTACCCATTCTCAGGTGTTAGCTGCGCGAGGCTCTGGGAACGGGCCTTGCGTCTGATTGGCTGCTGCATGCTTGCGAAAGGTTTCCTATTGGCTGGCGAGTATAGGTTACCAGGCGCTGATTGGCGAACGGCGTTCCAGCATGTTACTGGCCAGTGACGCCATGTTGCTGGCGTACGCGACTGCTTCAGCCTGAACAAGCGGCTGTTTCACCTCTATGTTCGTAATTACTCTGTGCTAAAGATGAAATAGACCGATTTTTTTTTTCCCCTTCTACGCATGTTCCCAACATTGACTCGCCCATAGCTACGTCAGTCGCGTGGTCAACTGTGANTTTTTTTTTTCCCCTTCTACGCATGTTCCCAACATTGACTCGCCCATAGCTACGTCAGTCGCGTGGTCAACTGTGATGAACGTGTTTGTTTGTGTCTTAATTTTCAAAATGCAAGCACTTTCATGTGAGTGAGAAACCTTAACTAATTTTAATTTGAACTAACTGCATTAAAAAAAAAATGTTAGTGGACGCATACAAACATCTCAAACCACTTGTATACATAAACAGTGTTCGAAACTCAAGTTCTAGCCGCGTCGTTTACGATAGTCGTATTGGCAGAGTCTAGTGTTGGGAGTACAGGGTGACTACTGCGCACCTAAGGCGCTCACTCTACGCCATTTTCTCTCTACGGCCATGGCAAACCGCCCTAACGCACGTTCACCGGGTTGAGAAAATCCGAGAACCGTTCTTTGCTCACACTTCCATTTCAAATCCTCCGATGAGTGTAATGTTGTTTCTGTAAAACTTAATTGTTGTATTAATTTATTAATTTTTAATAAACTACGTGGACTCTTTCACACAATTTGCCACACATAGCGTGCTGGAAATTCATAGAGGTGTCAGAGTGGATATTTCATCTGGGTATGCATATGCATAAATGCAATGGTTAAATGTTGGAGACCAGAAGAAAAATATGAAACTTAATATTTATCGTTTGCCACAGCCTGTAAACGTTATAGCAGTCGTTAAATTTGCAGCGTGTTTTTCTTCCAGCCTCTCTCACTTAAACTGTCTGCGTTTCGCCGTTCATTCCCAGATGAAATATATTCGTTTTTATTCACTGTTTTACTCCTTTTATTTTGTCGGTATTATAGTCCCGCGCGTTTTACAGATATATAACTTTTTCATGATATTATTTTTAACGTCTTTCACTTTAATGGTGTAAAAATATATCGGGGCGAATACTCGGGGTTTATCCGGTTTATCTTCCAAACGCCGTGACCCTTATTTTCACGTATGATTATCCATGTATTAATTATTAATGACTATGTACATTATAGTTGCAGTAGTTTCGGAGAACTTTTCTAATCAACAAAGAAATCAAATACTCTGAAATGCCAGTTTCAGAACTTACTTCTCGAGTTCATTTATTTTTTAACATTTTAGCGTTTTGAAACAGTTTTTTTTCAACGCAAAGTTTTTATTGCCTTCATGTCTGAATTTATTGTGAACGCATTATTGTAATATTTTTGCTCCGTCCTGGTTTAGTTTAAGCAAAGAGCTTTCAATAAATAAAGTTATTTTGACGTGGGTGAAGCTGTTCGTGGATGAGAAAATCACATTTTGGTATTCTAGCCGTTAATGCAAGTTAATATCGTGTGCGTCAAACAGAATGCATTAGATACATACATTAACAACATTAAAATAATTCTTATTTCGACGGTATAAATGATTGTTACGTGTGAGAGAATGGATTAGCAGAAATGCTCATAAATATACACCGTTTAACTGGGCGGGTTGCAAAGCGAGGGATTGATAAACCCCGCATTTCCGCTTTTGAAATAATTAACATTTAATTAAAGCATGGTTCTTCTTGTCGACGTAGGGTCTCTTCCTCGCTACCCGGCCATTATAGTCCTTATTGACGTAGGGTCTCTTCCTCGCTACCCGGCCATTATAGCCCTTATTGACGTAGGGTCTCTTCCTCGCTACNGTTCGTGGATGAGAAAATCACATTTTGGTATTCTAGCCGTTAATGCAAGTTAATATCGTGTGCGTCAAACAGAATACATTAGATACATACATTAACAACATTAAAATAATTCTTATTTCGACGGTATAAATGATTGTTACGTGTGAGAGAATGGATTAGCAGAAATGCTCATAAATATACACCTTTTAACTGGGCGGGTTGCAAAGCGAGGGATTGATAAACCCCGCATTTCCGCTTTTGAAATAATTAACATTTAATTACAGCATGGTTCTTCTTGTTGACGTAGGGTCTCTTCCTCGCTACCCGCCATTATAGCCCTTATTGACGTAGGGTCTCTTCCTCGCTACCCGGCCATTATAGCCCTTATTGACGTAGGGTCTCTTCCTCGCTACCTGGCCATTATAGCCCTGCCTAGCTAACACCCGGTAAACTGTCTCAGACCAAATTTTATTACCAGTAACGGTTTCCAGTTTGGCGCGTACTTTAGGAACGCTTTTACGGGGACTGGATTCTATTCACTGCACAATTAATCGTTCTTCCTGGGAACTCTACGCGCATGCTTTTCTTGGCATGTTCCTAACTATTACTAGGTTTTTTAATTTATTTACAAATACTGAACTTTTTCGTGACTCTTATTCACAATTTGTCAGATTTTCCTTGAGGATAATCCTCAAAGTGCTAAATTTCTAATTGACTCTCCCAGCTGTGGGGGGTGTTCATTGCCCTTTCCCGTTTTCTTGAGACCACTGCAGGTTAAACAGGAACGAAGAACTATGCGGACACACGACCCACTACTGTTTAGAGTAGAATGAAGGTCATCAAAGGACTCNTTAAACAGGAACGAAGAACTATGCGGACACACGACCCACTACTGTTTAGAGTAGAATGAAGGTCATCAAAGGACTCAATGTGTACCAGTGTTTGTATAGCAGGTGGCCATCTTTTGGAGTTATAAGTAACATGTATTTTTGTTTTCAGGAGCTGCGTTTGAAAGAAAATATTTGCCCACTAGGTTTATACATTTTGTTCTTATCTGTTATATACACAGCTTTCATTCAATAATTTCAATAGCATAATGGTNTTAAACAGGAACGAAGAACTATGCGGACACACGACCCACTACTGTTTAGAGTAGAATGAAGGTCATCAAAGGACTAAATGTGTACCAGTGTTTGTATAGCAGGTGGCCATATTTTGGAGTTATAAGTAACATGTCTTTTTGTTTTCAGGAGCTGCGTTTGAAAGAAAATATTTTCCCACTAGGTTTATACATTTTGTTCTTATCTGTTATATACACAGCTTTCATTCAATAATTTCAATAGCATAATGGTAAAAGAGACCACTTTCTAATGGCCGAGGCTGTGTGTGAATATAAAATTGACCTATTGTATATCAATATTTGGTTGCCTGATAAACGTATGCCGTTATTATTGAGCACGTGCTTAAATGTTTTTCTTCAGGTACTGAACCTTTATGCATCGTGATTTACGCAATACGCTCCCACTAAGGTGAACCGGTTTCGATTCCCGGCGGGGTCGCCCCCGGATTTTCGCATGTGGGAATCGTGCCGGACGATGCCGCTGGCCGGCGGGTTTCCCTGGGGATCTCCCGTTTCCCCCGCCCTTGCATTCCGGTGCTGATCCATACTCTCCTTGCTTCACCCTCATCGACTCTCAAGTCCTCGATGCCGCCCAAATCTCTTCTTCACTTCACGAAATACATTTTTTTTAAATTACAAGAAGACAAGTTTAGGTGAGACTGGCTCGTACTATTTTTCATATTGTGAATCAGTTCGTGTTTGTATTTCAATAACTTCTACGGTGCTCATAAGTTTTTATTTTTGCAATAACATTTCTTATGCTGTCCGTCACTGCAGCATTTTATTCGTTAGTACAAAACCAATAAAATTATGTATTATCATAATCATCCAATTGGGTTTAAAAAAAAAAGTACATGTTGTAAATACTACAATGAAAGATACGAAAAAAGTTATAGATTTAATTACTAATTTTCTTTACTTCATGGTAGGTACTTTAAAGTTCGGTGTCATTCAGTTATCAGAGTTTTTCATTTCCTTCTGATTTAAGTTTTTGTTAAGAAAAAATTTTAAATTTTACTACAGATGTTTAACTATTTGCCTTCTTTTGCAGCACCTACATGCAATCCGAACTATCAACTAAAAATGTTGTCACAAATAGCATAATATAAACTTTAAAATATCAATACATTCCTGCATCTTTACAAGCACCAAATAACATGTAGTAAAAGTAAGTAAAAAAAAAATATATTAAACAACTCGTAAAATGTTAATACATTCTATACTCATAAATTTTTAATAATTTACTCTGAANTCAGTTATCAGAGTTTTTCATTTCCTTCTGATTTAAGTTTTTGTTAAGAAAAAATTTTAAATTTTACTACAGATGCAGCACCTACATGAAATCCGAACTATCAACTAAAAATATTGTCACAAATAGCATAATATAAACTTTAAAATATCGATACATTCCTGCATCTTTACAAGCACCAAATAACATGTAGTAAAAGTAAGTAAAAAAAAATATATTAAACAACTCGTAAAATGTTAATACATTCTATACTCATAAATTTTTAATAATTTACTCTGAAACTGGAAAAATGACACGTAAATGAAGAACTACTGCACAAGAGCAGAATATGGGGTCTACGTGGGCATACGTGTAGCCATGCAGTCGGCCAGAATATGGGGTCTACGTGGGCATACGTGTAGCCATGCAGTCGGCCAGAATATGGGGTCTACGTGGGCATACGTGTAGCCATGCAGTCGGCCAGAACTTGGGGTTTATTCGAACCTGTGCTTATTGTCGCGCGTTGAACGATTGGCGGATGTGTTCCCTGTGCGGGCGGGGGTTTCCTCCGCGTGCTGTTTTGTTTCCATTCGAGACTTCGCTCTGCCGTTACCACTCGCCGACGGGAAAGACACAGCTCGTCCCTCTGGACGACCAGTTCAGGCAATCGCGCTGCTGTTCCTCGGCCGCCGGAAAACCGCAGTCTTCCCCATCTCGCGGGGAACGTGTCAACAACGGCAGTCCTGGCTACACGGTCTAGCGGCCAGCATGTCCTTCCGCAGGCGGTGCTACTACGTGACAGGTGAGTCCAGCCCGCGTCGTCTTGGTCTGGTCTCGTACATTCTCCACGTCCACCTCGCACTGTCGAAACTTTTTTTTTTTGCGCAAGACATTCTTACGAAACTGGTTGCCGAAGATGATTCTGCAACACCACAAATAAATTAGTAAAATTTCACAAAACCTTAGTGCGGAATGTGTAAAAGTAATGTTGAATTTTAAAACAGCATTTGATGCATACTTCATTGAGCTACGTAAACAGTTTGTGAAACGATGTGTTGTTGATACTAGATAAGTATACAATATTTCAGCCGTAGAGCTGCAAGAAAATCTTTTACAACGAGTTCCCAAAAAGTAGCTTGTAACAAGTGCAGATTTTTTTTTTTTTTACGTATTATTTGTATCCAACTCGTGTCATNGTATAGCTGCAAGAAAATCTTTTACAACGAGTTCCCAAAAAGTAGCTTGTAACAAGTGCAGATTTTTTTTTTTTTTTACGTATTATTTGTATCCAACTCGTGTCATCCTTTCTCCCGTGTGCTGGCCTCTTCTCCTACCTTGCCCGTATCTAAATCATCTCAAAGTCCTCCACCTCATGTTAATTCACGGTCCATCTCTTACCCTACATTCTCTGTGTTAACGTCGTTTCCAACGACTGCCATGTCGACCACATCTCCAGGCTTCGTCTGTCTCCTTGTCTACCCCCTCTACTGCTTTCTCTGGGTTCACCTTATCTCCTAACTTCCCTATGCCCATCCCTTATCCTGCTTTCTCCGTATCGACGCCACGCCGTCTGCTATCTTCTTTGTGTCCACCTCTACATAGCGTCACATAGGCGCCACAGAAATAATGTTGTTCAACTAATCTAGACAGTTTGATATGTCAGGTGAATAGAATGTATCCACTTCAGTTCCACCGCCACAGTCAATAAGTTCGTGCACCGACTGTAGGCAGCCACGCACCACGGCGTCCGCCAACTTATTGACTACACTAAGAACATCTGAAACAGCCAGAGTTTCGCTACACTGAGCAGTGTGCAACGTGCACGGGCGTAGAATGGTGCGGTGTGTAATCTACCAGCCAAGGGCCCTTACCTGGCTTCGCGCCCTGGGAAAGTGCATCGGGGCTCTCGCGTCACATTGTCCCTGTCATAATCCGTGGTAAGGGCGCGGTTGCACCCTTGAATGCCCTCTTCAGCTAAGGGCACGAGCTACGTTCCTTTCGCGTGTTTTGGTTTTCAATTTCGTTCATAACAGTTTTGCGGCTTCTTCCTGCCGTTTGCTGGACACGTTGTTCGTTCACACACCGCACCGAGGCAACATACGAAAATCTGTTCGATCAATTGACTTACGTCGTATATGCGTTGCAGATAGCGAAATGAAAGACGGGTGTTGGAAATTTATAACTCGCTTCATCAAGGAAGAGATGAAGGGAATGTGGGGAATTGTGGGTACTGAAGGGATGAAGGGCAGGTGAACGAGGGTGTTTTGCAGTGATTCTGAACACAGCCAGTGTTACCGGCTGGCGGCATGACGTCACTAGTGACGGCACGCTGGCGTTCGCGGGTCGGGGGCGGAGGAATTGGCACTCGCTGGCGGCGACGGCCCACGGCGCATTCCTGAGCCCGCCCGCCGCTGCCTCCGGACATCCAGCCGTCGACAGCTGCGTCCTTAAGGCTCCCGCCTACCTCGAGCTTCTTTTCCACGTTTGAGGGCGGGAAGTGCGGAAGCGATAAGGGCGACACCGCCACGCGCATCAAGTGCGCCATCGCCGCTAAGCGCAAGGCTCTAAACTGGCGCGTAGTGTTCACGTTGTGCAGCGTGTACCTATGGGGCTTTAAGCTGTGACCCTAACATTTTATTGGTGGAAAGTCTGTAGGAAGGTTCAGTGCAGCGCCCTTGAGTAGTTTTGTGTATAAGTATCCGACGCGTATATTTTGAGTTACAGCACTTTGAANAGGTTCAGTGCAGCGCCCTTGAGTAGTTTTGTGTATAAGTATCCGACGCGTATATTTTGAGTTACAGCACTTTGACAAAGTCGATTTTAGCCATTTTGTAGTGCTCTGAAAAGGTGTTTCTAATTTGCGTGACGTCTTGGAAAGCACTCAGCAGCACTCGTCTGATGTTTTGGTTGTGTTCTTTTCGTAGATCAGCACATTGTAGGCACGTTTAATAGTCTCGTAAAAAAAAACAACTACTATTTAAAACACTCTGCAACGTATTTCAAGAGCCGGTAGACGGGAGCCTTAATAAACTGTATCACCTCCTATACAGAAATTATTCGTTTTAGTGTCATAAGAAAAGCCCGGGTTATTACTGAAAATGTTTCGTTATAGAAGCATTACATTTCGTTGTCGTATACAAATTTTTGCACCTGATTGTTAANGTTATTACTGAAAATGTTTCGTTATAGAAGCATTACATTTCGTTGTCGTATACAAATTTTTGTACCTGATTGTTAACAGTTGTACCCTGGATGTCATTAAAAGGTGAGAATTAATGTGTTAAATTTTGTACTTAGTTAATAGTTGCATAAATATTTGTTTTTACTTCATACATTATATCCGTAATGATGGGTAAGGTAATTAACTAAGCTTTTATGGTCGCATTTTTCTATAAATCCTTCTAAATTTGTATCGGGAAGAAATAAATAAAAATCCAGTATGGCGGGTGACACAGGCTCTTAAAAGCCTGACTACAATCGCGCTATCCCAACTTGTGTCTTGAGACAAGGATGTGCTGGTTGGTGCACGTGGCGCCATGGCTCTGTTCCATCCTCCCTTCTCCCTAGTTCGAGCATTTGGGAAACTGAACTATCGTCACAAGTTTTGTCCTAAGGTGGCAGAAAAAGACTACCACTTCCGATACCTTCGCGCGCCTTCGTGGAATGTTTGCGTTGCAAATGTAAACAATTCACGTGCAAGGTAGGCTTTCTCAGGGCAGGCGAACGAGATGCAACGATAATTATTGCCGTCTGCATTCGGCCTGAACTATTTAATACGAAATGTAAAACTTTTAAAACCTAAAGCTCAAAGAAAATTCTTGGATGTCCGTTGGCGATCTTATTTAAAATAATACGATAAATGCCTATATCGTGAAGATTAATAAATATTGAAATCGCCCATCTCGTAAACATAATCCATAATTCAGTAATATTTTTTAAATCACTAGGTAACAACAAATAACGTGCCGGATTTACTGCGATCCGGTGTCAGATTCTGAAAGTTCACTTTCGGACAACGCATTGGTAGACCATATTCGGACTGCGTCAACGTGACGGCACTTGACGCAGAGACTCGGACTGCACGCGCACGTCCACAGTTACGGCCGATTGTAGACGGGCCGTAGAAGACGGAACCGGATACTCGGACAAACAGAAACGGCAGCCGTGCAGTGCATCAAGGAGCCGTTTCTGAAAACCTGTGGAAACCGAAATCAGGATGGCCGGACCTTGAATCGAACCTTGATCCTGCGGAACGCGAACCCGGTGCGTCACAACTCCGCTATCTCGCTCGGTCCAGTTTATATCGAAAATACGAGTGTCGACATGGGCGCCTATTGAGGAAGGCGGTTATATTCCTTGACATGTTGACCTTTCTTTGCCTGACAGACAATTCTAATTTTGTGTTTAAGACGACGTACTGAAATGCTTGTAGATTCGGGGTGGCGCCTGGCATTAGAATAATCTAGGAAGTAAGGATACGCTCAAAATTTCCCCCGGGTACAAATACTTGTACCGTTTAATTGTTTGATATATGTGAGCACGTGTACCATGCCTACTACCCACTTTCCTCACCAACCTCGACTGTTCCGTGCCTCATTCTTCACTCCTTCGGCCCACAGACCTTGGAACCAGTACACACGCCCGTGAGATAACGTGTCCTATATGTAGTTCGGACTAAAGCAAATAGCATAAATATTATAGTCTTGTTAAAAAAATGTTTTCTTCTTGAATGCTTGAATCCGCAAGAAATCAAAGCAAATATTACGTCGCATTAGACCTTGTCTAAGGAAAAGGTTGCATCAGGTTTTTGACCCGGTTAGTTGAAAACTGTGCAAGCTGCTCTCGGTATTTTATGTATACAATTATTTTTTAATAAAAATTAAATAAAAATTTTAATTTAATTCTAGCAAGCCTTTGAGTTTTCCCGGCTAATCTTTGTACCTTTCATACCCAATCATAAACGAAGTTGTGGTAGGAATTCAATCTGAAACACGTACCAAAATTCACTATAGAAATAATCTACCTTAAACTCTTTGAGTACAGTACAAATTTATTTTTTATCTTTTTTAGTGCCGAGTTTTACGTAGTAGGTATTGCAGTTTACTTTTGACACATGATATAATGACATGAGGCTCACTTGATGTAACCTGCTACCCCAGCCGACGGACACAGCTGAATGTGTGGGTGAGGTGAGATATGTGTGGATGGATAGGCGGCGGAATGGAAAGCAGGAGAATACTGGAATACCCTGAGGAAACCTGCCACACCATCCACACGAGAATCTTTGTCAGAAAAATTAACAACTGCTCCGCTTTAGTGTGCTTGGGCCAATCGCTTCAGCTGAAAATTGCGCACGCACCTGTCTCACTCGAGATTCGATCCCGGAAACTCGCAGTCCGAGGCCACACACCGCCGACCGCGACCACGGGAGTCTCTACAGTTACACCCAGCTCAAAGCGTGGGAACTTTTCGATGAAGGCGGGCTCCGAACCAAGAGGAATATTGGTGTCGGTGTTCAAATTGCGAGTCACGTTGTAGGCGAGTCTAGACCGTGGAGTAATAAAGATGCGCATGTCCACAACTTTGATCCACGTTTTGCTTGTAAAACTATCAAAATCACGTGTTTGAATAGTGATGCACATGTGTGTTTACATTTTGTTTTTAAAAAGTATCAAGCTTTATTTTAAGGAAGAAATATAAAACGTAGTTTCAGTTAATTCGGGTGGCATGTGACATAAATGAACTCAACAAAAGTTAATCGTATTCTGGAATGTTGTGCACCCCTGTAGAGAAAAGCTAAGGAAGGGGCAAGCCTACATAATTGTTTTTACTAACTATGAGAACAAATATTTTACCAGAGCGGGGTAGTACCGCCTAGCTATGTATTTCTCGTGCCGTAAATTTCTATATGTTACTACGATCGAAAATNCCTAGCTATGTATTTCTCGTGCCGTAAATTTCTATATGTTACTACGATCGAAAATGACATTCGAAATAAACGTACCAGTATTGCAAAAGAGTTCCTCAGAAAGTTGACAACAACAATTGTCTAGGATTGCCCTTTTATATATTTTCCATGCTGTCTTCTAAAAACTTGTAGATTTCAGTTGGTGTATTTGGAGTTAGATTAAGTCCCACGCCTCTTGAAAGCCTGATCAGAGAAAGCGTGTCAACATTTCAAAACGTTCAATGATGTAATCAACGAACTGGCCCTGGCCTAAACCGCGTAATTTTTTAACAGTTATGGAGTGCAATAAAATACTGGACGTGCTGGGACTCTGGAAGTTGGTCAGTGTGCAGCTGGCATGCGCACTCCAACCAAAAATACTCGCCACGTTTCAGAACCACCTTCATGTTTCGGCCTTCTCGCCAGACGAGTTTTACTTCTCAGCCACCGAGTACACGTTGTATTATTTTTAAAAATATTAAACAATGTTTCGGCGCAGTCGCTATTTGGATTGGGAGGCCGCAGTGGTCAGACCACTCGCCTCCCACCTAGGCAAACCGGGTTTACTTCCCCGAAGTTACCCGGATTTCGCACGTGGAAATCGTGCCAGACAATGTCGTTAGTCGGCGAGTTTTCTCGGGGGTCTTCCGTTTCCCCCGCCCTTGCACTCTGGCGCTGCTCCATCTCCACCTCGATTCACCCTCATTGGCTCTCAAGACCTCAAGACCACTCTCCACTCAGTTTGCATTAAGAAATGTAGAACATCTTCTATACCATCCCGTGTTAGATAAATAAGACGGCTATGCCTTTCCCTTCTTTCTTGCGTCCATTAAAGCATTTTAGCAGAACTCTTAACGACGGCCTTGTTTCGCCGTCGCTGTTTTACAGCGCGTGGAAACAGGCGGAGTAGTATATATTCCTGTCGATGAAATTTATCTCGCGGACATTATTTATGATCTATATTAGGGCTGCGTATTTCCTTTTAGCGCTTACTGTGGTTATTCCGGTCTCCTTATTCGACGCCATGCATCAGTAACCGACATTACTTCACTCCGCCTCGATAGGCGTGTGCTAGGATAAGAAAGTTTACGGAGAAAACTGTGACGTCACAGAAATCTAAGTGTCCAAAGACATCCGTTATAAAGTGGAGGAGTTGTCGAGGAGGGATACGATCAGACACAGTTGTAAATGAACCATTATTATTACCANATCCGTTATAAAGTGGAGGAGTTGTCGAGGAGGGATACGATCAGACACAGTTGTAAATGAACCATTATTATTACCATTGTACGTCATTGTAAAGCTGTGTTGTGGCCAACGCAGGAACCAAGAGGTGACAACAAGTGCGCAAATAAATACTTTTCATTTAATTACCTACCCCATTGCAAGAAAAATTTTAAAGTGATCGTTGTATGTCGTTTGGTTGTTCGGTATGTCAGCATCACCTGCAAAACAACATATTGCTAAATTNTTTTAAAGTGATCGTTGTATGTCGTTTGGTTGTTCGGTATGTCAGCATCACCTGCAAAACAACATATTGCTAAATTGCGTTTGAACATAGAAAATATGTTATATGATAGCACAATATCTGCGGTGTATCGCCACTGCATTGGATTATGGACAACAAACTAACTCTGTTGAAAGTAATAAGGAAATGTACTCAGCCATGTTGATACTTAACGGACGAAAGAAACTAATAATCCTTTACCATTGCCTTGGTTTTCCTGTATGTTGAATTTCGTATAGTTTTCTAGAAATGGTGGTTTCGGACCGTGACAGGTCTCGATGAGAAAATGCGTGTGGTTAGAGGTACATTGTATGTATGCCCACGGGAGGGGGGGGTGCGTATTTGTGTGCTTGTGGCTTTGTTTGGTGTTTGTTTCGCGTATGGCGTGTGTGTGGATGTAAGTAGTGGAGTTGATTTTCTACTATTCAATTTTTCTTTATTATTGGTTTACTTTACTCCTCACTCCTGAGATCATTTCAAGTTATTTGCCTTGTGTTTGGCCTGAAAAATTATACAGATTTACACTTGGAGAATTTTCCTGGTTTTATACTATCCCGTCATAATAAATCGCTCAAGTGTTATTGTTTTGAGCAAATTAAAGTATTTGCTGGGGCGAGGTAGTTAAGTCCGTGCCTACTGACTGTAAGTTCTCGGATTCTAATTTCGGCTATGTCATGGATTAATATGCACCTTTTAAACGTAAATTTCCTTTAGTTTCAGAGCGTAAGCAGTCCTTATTTAGCCTATTGTCGTAAAGTGGGTCCGTAATGAGAGATAATTCAGTATCCTGCAGCGACGATGCGAAACAAACCGTTACAGTGAAACAACTTGAAAATGTGATTTNATGAGAGATAATTCAGTATCCTGCAGCGACGATGCGAAACAAACCGTTACAGTGAAACAACTTGAAAATGTGATTTGTACAAATCATTCTGTTTTGCTAGAAGTATACATAACATCGATGTGGCCACTAAACCACGTTAACTACACAGTTCACGTAAATCGAGGTTTAGGTCCCTTTGGTACAAAATTCTGATTCTCAGTAACTTATGAAACTTTATGAAATCATGCACAATTATTTTTTTCCGGAAGTGAAAATATGCAATGAATTGGCAGTATTTATGGTACTGCATGACCTCGTAGNATGCACAATTATTTTTTTCCGGAAGTGAAAATATGCAATGAATTGGCAGTATTTATGGTACTGCATGACCTCGTAGAGTGCTTGAACATACGAAGTATTGGTTCTGCATTCCGCCGGCACCGAAATATTTAAATGGCCCATACCAGGGATTGGTATTAGGCTGCGAAGATTGGAGGTGTTAGCCGTTTGTTTTTCTTGAAAACCTTTGTGAGGATTTACGACGCTTCGCAGTAACGGTACGGAAAAGGCTTATGGGTTTGCTGTTGCAGTTGGTATGGGAAACTGAGATATAGGGTACGTTGCGCGCGGGTTATTTTGTTTGAGGAACGCGCCGTAGTGTTTGCAAACAGCGCTCGTGTGCGTGTTGTGAATCTCGTGACGTTCGTGTGTTTCCAGTGGACTCGGCGTGACTTTGACGGGAACAGGATGTATGTAGGCTTCCGCCGCAGTTTCAGTGTGTTGACGCGTTTAGCTGATGTCAGTCAACTGAATTTTTTTAATTACTGTCCCTCGAATTAACTGGTGACCTCATATCTGCGAACGCTGGCTGGGTGAGGCCTCTGGAACAGGAGCTAACTTGTATCTACGGAAACCGTCGCGGCAGACGAACACAGCCATAACACTCGTATATCAAATTACAATTTAACATCATTCTTTATTCTCTACTCTCTGTTCGTAAACCGATACATGCCTTATATTTCATCGCTGTATGTAAGCATTTTTTTTTAGCGATTACAGTCTGTTATGAATTAACTTTTAAGCTAATTCATATCTGAAAAGGGCTATGGGTGTTGCTAAATAATGAGTCATGATTAGGTAGAGCACAGCAGTATAAGATGGGGTTTATTGAACATAAGGATTATGCAATAACTATTTGCGTGACTATTGATCGGGGGAGCTTAGAAGGAATACCAAGATGCTAATTAATTATATTAAGTATTATTACCTCACGTTATTACTATTACAATCTAATTGGAAAGTCCCCACCGTGTTCATGTTGCCGGAGGCCTATTATAGGAGGCGGTTAACGACGGCCGTACATGCCCATCCTCAGTGGTCTTCTCGTTCCAGTGGCCCGACGACAAAAGATGCCACTCCCGGTGTTACGGTGGCCTATATCGGGCGCGTTGTTTAATATTTTTGGCCCCGTTTACTGGCCTGAGGAGGAGGTTTCTGCAACTATCTTTCGCAAGGTGTTATTGCAATCACGCCCANTTTTGGCCCCGTTTACTGGCCTGAGGAGGAGGTTTCTGCAACTATCTTTCGCAAGGTGTTATTGCAATCACGCCCGTGCCCTGGTTCAATGTTTGAAGGTGTGATCAGGCAGGTCGTCCAGCTAAGGCCTGATCACTTCATAACAAGTCGCGGTATTGTTGGATGGTTTCATCAGTGTTACATAAACTTTNGTCAGTCAACTGAATTTTTTTAATTACTGTCCCTCGAATTAACTGGTGACCTCATATCTGCGAACGCTGGCTGGGGCCTCTGGAACAGGAGCTAACTTGTATCTACGGAAACCGTCGCGGCAGACGAACACAGCCATAACACTCGTATATCAAATTACAATTTAACATCATTCTTTATTCTCTACTCTCTGTTCGTAAACCGATACATGCCTTATATTTCATCGCTGTATGTAAGCATTTTTTTTTAGCGATTACAGTCTGTTATGAATTAACTTTTAAGCTAATTCATATCTGAAAAGGGCTATGGGTGTTGCTAAATAATGAGTCATGATTAGGTAGAGCACAGCAGTATAAGATGGGGTTTATTGAACATAAGGATTATGCAATAACTATTTGCGTGACTATTGATCGGGGGAGCTTAGAAGGAATACCAAGATGCTAATTAATTATATTAAGTATTATTACCTCACGTTATTACTATTACAATCTAATTGGAAAGTCCCCACCGTGTTCATGTTGCCGGAGGCCTATTATAGGAGGCGGTTAACGACGGCCGTACATGCCCATCCTCAGTGGTCTTCTCGTTCCAGTGGCCCGACGACAAAAGATGCCACTCCCGGTGTTACGGTGGCCTATATCGGGCGCGTTGTTTAATATTTTTGGCCCCGTTTACTGGCCTGAGGAGGAGGTTTCTGCAACTATCTTTCGCAAGGTGTTATTGCAATCACGCCCATGCCCTGGTTCAATGTTTGAAGGTGTGATCAGGCAGGCCGTCCAGCTAAGGCCTGATCACTTCATAACAAGTCGCGGTATTGTTGGATGGTTTCATCAGTGTTACATAAACTTTAACGGTCTAATGGAGAACTGTATATGTAATCGCAAAGTGAGCTTGTCTTGAAACATATGGTGGCTGCCGACGCCAGAGTGGTCAGTAATCGACGAAAACGCTCATTTGCTAGAAAGCACAGATTAGTTTCTACACTACTTTGTTACTAAACTGGTTTAGAGCCATCGGGTGTTACAATGTGTTTCTCTGCTATTGCACTCAAGCTCGGCCACTAATGGCCCTCTCGACGAAAAGCGACGGCATCACGTTGTTCTGTTTTGTAAACGAGGAAGGTCGTAGGTTTTTTTTTTAGCCTACTTTCCGAAGAAAAGAAAAACTTATTTATCTGCGAAAACCTTCATCATTGTTACGTCCACATTACACATCGTCACCTTAACTTGCACCTTTAGAAACTACTGTACACCTTATTTCCTGATAATATACGCCGCTTGTTCGAACGCAATACTCCAGAGAGAGAGAGAGAGAGAGAGAGAGAGAGTTTGTCGGTGAGTTGTAAAATGAAAATCACGCATACGCAAAGCGCTGCCCAAGTCAAACGCAAAATATCAAATTTAAGACACACTCAGAGAAATTTAAATTTATATACAGAAGNTGCCCAAGTCAAACGCAAAATATCAAATTTAAGACACACTCAGAGAAATTTAAATTTATATACAGAAGTCCCTCACCAATGAAAATCTGTGGATGTTGTAGTGGATACTCATTATGTAGCCTTAATGTTATGTAAAAATACACCGGCATCACTGGGATGCTGTGTACGAGACGTAAAATAGATGATACTTTTAAATGTGGTTGTTAATGGAAAGAATGTAATATGCATACGTAAGTGCGATAGTGTTACTGAGAGTGAGTNATACTTTTAAATGTGGTTGTTAATGGAAAGAATGTAATATGCATACGTAAGTGCGATAGTGTTACTGAGAGTGAGTCTCGAAACGCCGTTGGAACACGTGCACTGGTAAGAAACTTGTTTTATTGGATCAAATTATGTTCTTTAGACTCTTTATAATGAGGGAATGTTATTTATTTGTTAATTAATTATTGTATCAAACGTAGTCGGTGCTATTTAGCCTGTATAGTTTGAAACCTCCACTTCTGGTCGTTTATTCTTGGTAGTATATTACACAAGCACTTCGTCCTAAAAAAACATTTTTGGACACTAGAATATATGGTTTAAGTACAGTGCTGTTAACTAGTTTGGAAGTGCAGTACCACTTCTAATGGTATGTTTTTAAAATATATATACTATGGCAAAAGCATGTCACGTGTGCAATGTAAATTATGTCAGGTTTGAACAATGTGTGGCAACTCTGACCACGAAAAAAATAAAGTAAAACAGACATTCCATTCCGTTTTGCTTTCCGTTGGAATAAATAGCAAGTTTTCAGTGCCCCACTCGTCAATTTGTTGGTACGACGGCCTCAAATCCCCACTTTATTGGTATGTTTTAATTGTAGAAATGTACTGCATTTTGAATGATCACGACTTTATTTTCGCACGAGATGCAGCTTTCTTGTCACGTGTTTCCGAAGTATTTCTATTGCTGTCAAAACGAAAGAGCTGAAGATGCCAGTTTTAACTCTCACTCTGGTGGTTTCAAAGGAATTTGCTTGTATTCAGAGCCCAAAGTAACAGTGTCGACGACAGCTTGAATTGGATTCCTCGCTAGGAAATGTATTGAGAGTCTGTAATGACTTCTTGGAAAAGGCGGTGGAGGATGATCCACAACAGTTTCGCCCCCCGCCCGTCTTCCCATAGCACATCGTGGACCGAGGTACGAGACCATGTAATTTGAACGTTGTACAAACAGCCTTGCGTTATCGTGTTAGCACCGCCAGCCGGCAGAACATGTTTATTCAGGTGGACAGACTTCGGACTGGTGATAGCACCAACAAAGTCGAGCGCGCATGGACGCAGGGAAAAGAGCGGTGTTTTCTGGTAAGGCAAGTGCAAACATCACCAGCAACGGAATTCCAAAGGCTAATCTTAGACTCTCGCCCGTGCATACCTGGGATCAATATTGTTTCCGTTCGTATTTATTTTCCCCGGAAAATATTTCGTGTAGTTCCCCTGACTGCAACAAAATATTTGTGCAATATTGAATTGTTTGTGTTATCCGCAATAAGTTTGAGTCGTGTGCTACTGCCTTTCCATTTTCTTTTTTTCTGGTTCAATCTTACGGATCACTTCTCGCAATAACTTTGTCCATATGTAACACTTATCTCGCATTCAAAGAGTGAAATTTTCCCGTCGCTTCAGATGTAATCTGCAACTGTGCGATGGTGCCGGTTGTAAAAGTTATTTTCATCGCAACTGCCAGACTAGCGGGTGAATGAGGTCACGTGTTCAGGAGATAGAAGCAGGGCAACGAAATAACTTGCAGGTGTCGAACGAACTGCTTGCATGAACATAATAATATTTAAAAAAAACACATCAGAACGCCGAGTATTGATTGGGAACATGAGGCCTTGGATGTGTTGTTTTGCACCATTACAGCGAACCAACAAACACACGTGAAGTATGTGGAAAGTATGTAACATACAAATATATTTTATATTTACTTGTATGTTTCAATTTCCAGCCACTGTAGGCAATTGACGAAGTCAGCTTAAATTACAAATATTGTTCATATTTAGAGTTGTTAAAAACCCGACATACAATTACACACGTAAAGAATTACACATTTAAAAAATATAAAATAAAACATGTAGCTCGCCATTGTTGACAAATTTCTGAGATAAAATGTTAAGTTATTACCTAATATATTGAAGTAAATGTTTACGATGAAATACTCTGCACAACTTTTCTAGAACTTTAGTTGTATTTTCAGAATAGTCCTCGACCTCGTGCGAGCAAACCTTAACTAAGTCTAGGAAATCACACCAAAGGGACAACGCACCATATTCGTGCGCACTCACTTTACTAATATTTTGCATGAGAACTCTTTCTTACTAGGGCATTACCAACCCACCTATTTTCTCCCTGTTTTATTCATATTAATTATAAATGAAACAGACAAAAAATATATATATATAATATGTTAAAGTTCAATTCAACCAAAAGTCAGATAGTTTTATGTTAACAAAAGTATAAAACGCTTGCGATGCGTTACATGTTTAGAAAAAAAAAAAAAGCCAGACACTCCGTACACGGGGTGATTTTCCAAAGGTTTTTATTCAACAAAGTGTTGATAAAACGCGAACAGATTATAAAGGTAGTTATTTCGAAAGTTTTCCTGAGAACTACTTTGCAGTGAACTAACTGGCGTAGCTTGTCCGGCGAGACGGGCTGTAAGTTAAGCGCAGTTGGGCCGTGTCCTCGGGCGGCGCTCGGGAACCTATCTATAGGTGTGGCGCTGTGTAACAGTGCGTGGCTAACGACCGAACTTAGTGTTCCGGTCAACAGCCTCCGCCTCTTCCTTTAGCTTCGCCTTCCTCTCTCACCTGCAGCCCCCAGCTAGCTGTCACGTCCCTTCTATTGTGCCACTCCCGCCGTCTTATTCTCCACGCGCGTCGCGATAAGCTTACTTCTACCACACGTTGGGAATACCAATGTTAAAAGTTTGCCAACCAAACATTTTCGCCGTTAGGTAAGCGCTAGTGTCGCGTGTGTACCAGATTTTCTCTATTTTATACTTTTAAAAACCGGATAATCGCAGTAGGCTAATCATAAATCAAATATAAAAATAACTTCGTGACTAAGTAAAATATTTCTCTTTTTTTTTTTTTGTTTGCGTAGCTTAAAATGTTAATTAAAAGTTTCATTTTGTAACACTGCGCACCTAGCGACGGAAATTTTCCCTAAGCCGAACTCTCCCATGAGAAATCTGATTTTATTCCTAACCTCAGTAGAGTGAACCTTAGTCACGAGATGGTTCGCTCTAAGCCTGGGGACACTTGACTATTATATTATTTAATGAGCATCCGTAGTAATATATATATATATATATATATATATATTAACGTCTTGATGTCACGTCTGGGCATAAGGAGACATTGCGACGGTCTGCGGTGCATTCCCGGGAAGCTGAGGTTCTCCCAAATTAGATCTGTAACAGTAGGATATTATTACACGCGATGTAAGGCCCATTTGATTAAATTACAGGCGTCACTATATATCGCTCTCCTTTCCCTTACAGAAACTGCGCAGGAAAACCCTACAAACGTTATTTGTAACCTTTTTCATTTTTTTCCCCTCTTTGAATCGATTTAATAGGATAAAAGTAAAAAGTGGTAGCTGTAGATAATAATATTTTTTTAACTCTCCTGGAAAAACGATATTTCCATACCATATATTCACTGAGTTAAAGGCTGTTCACGGTAAAATGAGCACTTTTGAAAGCCCTTCTTGAGATCTACTTGCAAGCGCATTGTGTACTCTTCTGCCATATGCAAAATTGACACTGTCGTGGGCTTGACCACTTTACCCATGCGTCGGGCAAGTGATAACGTGGAATTATCAGGAAAGGAAATCTTTTACAAAGTTTGTGATACTTACACGTATATTTATCAGAAAAACGGAAACAAAAATTAATAATTTTAGTATTCGCAAGTGTTTGCTTAACACTTTTAATTAATCTTTGAAGAATAGAACTACTTTATCTCCGTCGTAACCAACTTTACTGGGCGCATGCATGTCAGTGCGCCCGTTAAAACACATGCGGGCAGGGGCAGTGGCATTTTTTCAAAGGTTGATTTCGAAAGTGCTCACTTTATCATGAACTGCCTTCACCCGTATACGCGCAAGCAGTGATTATACAGACAGTATTTGACTAGGGAGTCGCCTTAATTCCGCCACGTTTGCCCCTGTCCGGTCAGTGCACAATTTTGTGCACATGACGCACGGTCAAGGTTATTCCTGGCCAGTGCTCTACGGTGCCAGGCTAAAATGTCCGATGAATCTCCCCGTGGGTTACTGATTTGTAAATCGTGTTACTTTTCTGGGATATGGATGGTTCTTATTTCCATAGGTAGAGTCGCGAGTATTTTCGCTAATCCATTCGGTGGCGAGGAGTACTTCAAGCAATTGGTCTTCTCCTTCTGTTGTGATTGTACGGCAGTTGTTTGGACACGCCCCGTTTAATTGCGAACCAGTAGTAATCGGGAAGCAACAGTGTTATAGAGCGTTGAACAGTGCTGTACGAAGGTCTCACGTGATAGCAGCAACCAATAGGCAAACAACAGTACCTCGAGCGTATACAGGACTGTAAAGTCTATCCTGCTGCCACATCAATCCTCGAAATACTCACTGCTCTATCTATTGGAGAACACAAAACCTATTCAGCCCATTTGTTGTAATAACGTAAATAGTTCTGTGTACAGCACGCATCATAAAATGTCTTATTTGCAACACCTGAAACCATAAATTAAATCAGGTCTGAAAGTGGTTAACTAAGTAGTAACGATACAATAAAATTTTAAAAGGCTGAATTGTTTTGTGTGTGTTGGTTTGGGTTGGGGGGGGGGAGGATTTTAGCTCACACCTGTACACAATCTTTGAAGCAACGAGAAAAATGTATTAATTACGTTGGCTGCCATATTGCTGGCAAAATGTACGGCGGAATTCGAAAGCTCTTCAAATTTAAACATGACGAGTTATCGGCAAAAGAAAAATTGTTTTCGGTCGTGTTACAGAAGTTTTGTGTAATGCAGCTGTCAACCGTTTTTGTCGTAGTTTTGCGATACAAAGTGAGAAACGAGAATTTTATTATTTTTCTTTCGAATCGGTTATAGCAGCTTTTTCCAGTCTATTCGCGGTACTTTCACACTTTTCGAATCAAATTTGAAAAATAATTCTATGTAAGACGTGTTTGGTGGTTTTCTATATAAGTCGTCTATCAGAAGCGTTTTATACTTCTATTAACATTAAAATATCTCATTTTTCGTTAAAGTGAACTTTTACTTACATTATATCGATGCATTACAATATTTCATTTATAATTTACATAACTAAAAACGGGGAGAAATATGTTTGTTGGTAATGCCTAGGGACAGGTGTTTTTCGCGAAAAGATTTCTAGAGCCGTTGTACTCCAAAACACTTTTGTTCGTATGCACTTTCGTGGTTGGATGATTTTAAATGTCACGTGACTCAATTGTCTGTCCGCGAATCATGGACGTTCATTACCAGAGTACTTTATTACGATTGGCTCAGTCAAATAGGATCATGTCTTCTCACGTAGACACGCGGCCAATAACCAAATTGAAGTTAGTTGTTGTGGGCGTAGGGTATTTAAGTCTAGTATGGCGATAAATATTTTCGCGAAAAACACCAGTCCCTAGTAATGCCTAGTAAGAAATAGCTCCCATGCAATATATTATTAAACTGATAGCGCACAAATACGTTGCGTTGTCCCTTTGCTGTAATTTTAGTTTTCATGAGGTGGAGTGAGAGTCTGCAAGTAGAATTTTAGCAGGACTTCAAAAAAGTTGGAAGTGACCACGAATAGACTATACTTAGGGTCAGTGACTTTTCGCGTAATAATCGGAGCACACAGAAGACTTCAATACTATATACACACCTCAGCTGTTGTTATACCTCCATTGGCTGCTGGTGCTTTGTCCGTCTTTGACCAAACCACTCAGGATTAAGTAAATCTGACACCGAACCTTCGTGATTCGTGCGCTAACGGTTAACACGGGTCAGAACATTTTTTAGCCAATCAGAGAAGCTGGACGACCCTGCAGTGCTTTGGATTGTATCTTGCCTTGAAATCTTTTCGCGAAATATCACTGCCCCTAAGTATACATCATATTCGAAGCAGTGTCCACGTTGACGGTATTTCCGCATGAAGTAGTTTAGCGTTGACGGTACAGGATAAGCTCTCCGGACTGTCACACGGCGATCCGGCCTGGGTTCCCGGTGGGGTCAGCCCGGATTTTCGCTCGTGGGAAAACATGGCACATGCCAGTGGCTTTTCTCTGGGATCTCCCGTTTTCTTTGCCCTAGCATTCTGCCGCCGCTCCATTCTAAGACCCTATTCTTCATCCCCTTCTTCATATCCCGGCACATTGAAGTAACGCATGTTTTTGTTATTCGTATAAGAAAAATAAACCGTGTCTAATAAATAAGTAACCTGCTTGCTTCGCGGAGCTATGGCGCCACGAGAAATGGAAGCGATCACACAGGTGTATTTTGTCAGACCAGGAAACTAGTTCTATAACCGAAACAAAGTAGATGGCATCTAGTGGCGGATTTCTGAACTGAGGGAATGGTGGTAAACCACTTGGCTATTGTTTTCCACAAGCATACGTACAGAAGAAATTTTTGGCTGACAAATAAACACCAGCCGGTTTTGTTAGATCCTCGATATAAAACACCTACTTAAATAGTACTTCATCACAAAAAGTTCCTTAATCTTCTAAAATAATTGTGTGACGAAACTGAAAATGACAAATTATAGTTACGAAAATTGTAATTTTTATACGCAGAAACTTACACCAACGCAAGCAAAAATTACCTTTTTAAGCGGTTTTATGGCCGTAAATTAACTATGTATTATGATTTTCTTAGTAAAACCACTTCAATATTTGTTCTACATTCGTAAGATTCCTTATAATTAAATCCAATAAAGTTACTGAAAACTAAATCAACCACGTATTTGCCGTTGCCTACCTAGCACATGGAAAAAAACTTTATATCGCCATTCCGGCCGTCGGCTAGACGCGATGGTGCTGCGTCCATAGACTTAAAGATGACTTAGACCGATTTTCGTATTCTGCTCATGTCTCCAACATTGAATCTCTCATTGCCAGTACAGCTGTCAAAGTCACGTGGTCAGTAGCTGCGAACGTGTTTGTTTACTTTGTAATTTTAAATAGACTCTACCCTTTTGCATGAATGAAATACTTCAACCAACTTGAACGTAATTTAGCAGCATTAAAACGAGATTAGATGAAGTACACAAACGTCTCAAAGCACTTTCTTAGATAAACCATAGACTAAATATGAGGTAGACCGATCTCACTGACTGCGTTCAACCAGTCTCCGTGTCCCAACATTGAACTGCTTTTCTGCCAACACGACTAGCAAAAACGGCGTGGATTAGATTTGAGGTTAGAACACTGATTAGTAAATAAGTGCTTTGAGAAGTAATTATTCTTCCTCTAACCAATTTGTAATGAAATTGTATTGAATTCAAATCANTCTTCCTCTAACCAATTTGTAATGAAATTGTATTGAATTCAAATCAGTAAGTTTTTTATTTCTATAAAAGTGCTTGTCTTTTAAAAATTATTATAGAAACAAACACNACTAGCAAAAACGGCGTGGATTAGATTTGAGGTTAGAACACTGATTAGTAAATAAGTGCTTTGAGAAGTAATTATACTTCCTCTAACCAATTTGTAATGAAATTTTATTGAATTCAAATCAGTAAGTTTTTTATTTCTATAAAAGTGCTTGTCTTTTAAAAATTATTATAGAAACAAACACNTATTGAATTCAAATCAGTAAGTTTTTTATTTCTATAAAAGTGCTTGTCTTTTAAAAATTATTATAGAAACAAACACGTTCATAACTGTTGGCCACGTGATTTTGAAAATTGCGTTCCTTTGGGGAAGGCCAATTTGGGATGGAAAGGGCTTATTAATGTCCCCCGGTGTTACGCATGAAAACTTATAAGGGGACGGCTTAGAAACTAACTTATGACCTAACTTAAACTAGCACCCACGTCATACATAGGATTCGAACCCAGAACCTCCCGCATCCCAGACCAGCGGCGCACCAGCCAACTACCCTGCGGGAGGTCGGCAGGGATAGGTCAATGTTAGGTACATGCTCAGAAGATGAATAATCGGTCTACCTCATCTTGAGTATACGAGGTAAACAGTGTTGTAACTTCAAATCCTATTCACGTTGTTTCTGATGGTGCTACTGGCAGGTAAGCAGTCTAGTGTTGTGAAACGGAGAATGGCTTTTGAATGGTGGTGTCAACAGCGCGGTGCGTGTTCGTATGTGGGGCGGTTTGACGGCGCAGCGTGACGTCACTCGGACCGCAGATAAGGCGCGCGGCCCCGGAACGAGCATACTTGCGCTGCGGTCTGCCGCCCTCCCAGGCAACATGATGAATAACCGTTGCGCGTTGCTCACAAACCGTGATACTGAACTTCATTCGAATTTTTTTTTCGAAAGTTTCGCCGTCACCTGAGCCAACGCATTTGCGGAAATGGAACGAATTAATCTGAACATGGGTATTCCGGGTCTGGTTAATAATCGTTTCGTGTGATCATAAGACGTAGTTGGTTCTTGTTAATTAATAACTTTTGAAATATTTGTTTAATTGTTTTCACATATACCTGCTATGTATCTCTCAACCACACGCAGAAATTTTAAGCTATTTGAACCTAATTACTTGTATACGTACGTAGGTCATGTGCCATGAAAATATTTTTGGATCCTGTCAATAATTCCTAGTTATGTATGTATTAAACAGCAAAAAAAATAGCAGCAAAAAAAATTAAGAAAAAAAATCACTTTGTATAAACCTTAATGAAATATGACGTTGTTACAATTCATTGCGAATGTTATTGGAAGGAGATTAGCTATATTAATTGTTTTCAAAATACCATGTTTAACGAGACAAGCGAGGTGTGTAGTCAATTCGTGGTTACTTCCAACTTTCCTGAAGCCCTGCTAAAGTTCTACTTTCAGGCTATTCCTCCGCCTCGTGCAAATAAAGCTTTACTAAGTCAGAATCATCAAAAGGACAACGCACGGCATTTGTGCGTACTCAGTTTGATAATATTTTTGCATGAGAACTATATCCTACTAAGCACTACAAACACACACATATTTTCTCCCTGTTTTATTCATATTATTTATAAAATAAATATTATGATATATAGATAAAACACAGGTGAGAGTTATATCTAACCAACAATAAGATACTTTTATGTTAGGAGAAGTATAAAAAGTTTGAGATACAGGGCGTATTTTAGAAGGAAAAAAAAAAACCAAACACGTCATATATGGAGATTTTTTTCAGAGGTTTGATTCGGAAAGTGTGAAGATACTGCGAATAGACTGTATCTACCGTGCGGCGTGTCGAGTATTCCCGATGTTGAAGGCGGGCGTAGAGCTCCGGGTACATCACACGTGCCTCGCCATGAGGCCACTTGTTCCTTGGCAGCCGCGGCGTACCGTCACACGACGTCCTGCGTCAACAAAAACAACTCGCAAGCGAGCGCGTGCTGCTCGTTCGGGAGGGGGAAGGCAAACAGAAGCGGCCACCGTTAGAATAGTGGTGCAGTTGAACGTGCGGAACAGAACTTCCCGCGCCTCTGGGTGTTTGTTACGGCACGTAGGGCGTGCGTGGCGACTTGCGAGGCGGCGAGCAGAACCTGGCCAGCTCCGGGCGAGCGCTGTATCTCCGGTCTTCGTTCTTCAGCTCACCCGGCGGCGGCGGCGGCGGCTTCACTCGCGTGGACGACGTCGCCGAGCTCACGACCTGGCTTCCAGCCCTTCCTCGCCGCCTAAGTCTACATCTCATGTTGCTATCAGTTGTTTAAGGTACGTTGTTTGCGAGCAATCACTTCGATAACTTTTTTTTTAAGTAACGAGCGTTACAACTCGTGGAAAGGCTTGGAATTACCGCGAATCCACTGGGCGATAATAAAGAAACAAACACCTGGTTGTCATGTATATTTTCTTACCTGGGAAAGACATCTGGCAACCAAAGTGAACTTACATAAAAGACTGAACAAGGGTTTTGTTCAGTTATACCATATATAATATATAGTATGTTCCACTTACGAGTCCACTTGTTTGGCAGTTTCTGAAGGTAGTTCTGTGTAGAGCTATTTCCATGGAAATATTAGTATCTCTAAGTGATACAGATAATGTTTACAGAAAAATATTCAGCTCACTGCCAACCTGCTCAATATGTTAACATAATAAATTATTCCCATGTAAAACACTGAACACACGAACACCGCACTGTCGTGCGATGTTCGTGTAATAGACTATAGTAAACAATACAAGCTGTTGGCGAGGGAGTACCAAGTCATGTTGAACCACTCAAATACAATGAATGACGGCCCTGTATGTATCGTCGCTGCAGGCTGCGTGTTACGACGATAAGCGGCAATCGGCGCGCCATGTTGAAGCTGCATCTTAAGGCGCCCGTCTACATGGTGCTTGAACTGCGTTGCAGAGTGTTCCAAATACACGTTTTTTAACGAAACTATTAAGCGTGCGTCCAACGTGCTGATCTACAAAAAGAACACACACTTCAGACGAGAGCTGTTAAGTACTTTCAAAATATCACGTACGTTAGAAACATCAATTCAGAGTACTCCAAAACCGCTAAAAACCGCCTTTCCAAGGCGCTGTAGCTCAAAATGCACGCATCAGATACATACAAAACTACTATAGGGGCCTGCACTGAACCTTCCTAAAGACTTCCCACTAATAAAATAATATGGTCACCGCTGAAAGTCCCATAGGTACACGCAGCACGACGAGAACACTGCACGCCAGTTCAGAGCCTTGCGCTTAGCGGCGATGGCGTACTTGATGCGCGTGGCAGTGTCGCCCTTATCGCTCCCGCGCTTCTCGGCCTAAACGTGGGAAAAAGTTCCAGGTAGACGGGGGCCTTAAGGGTTGCTCTTTTCGGCGTGGGCCCACAAACGGACCCCCGTTCAAATGGTTGCCACGTGTCGTACTGTTTCTTGGTGTCGTGATTGTCCCGGGTACTGTGCCGCTGGGAGGGGATACCAACTGGCACCTCGGTACTGTGTTCTGCAAACTGTAATTGTTCCAGTGTGTTTTGCATTCTTCCCCTCGCCTGGATACCGGCGCGTCGCTGCAGTTTCCTTTGTTACTTTTTCACGTTGATATGATTCATAACACAATGGATGGACGTTTGGAAGTCACTTACCGGAAGTCCCGTGCGGTGTATTCCTCGACGGCACCATACCCGAAAATACGCGTATTTTTAATCATCCCGCTAAAACATCGCTGTCCATTAACGTGGTATAAATCAGAGAGAGAGAGAGAGAGAGACAGAGAGAGAGAGAGAGAGAGAGAGAGAGAGAGAGAGAGAGTTAATGAAGTGAATGCTACTTGGTGAACGGCAACTCTCACACGTAGTCGAGCCGGTGCCACTCGTCCATGAAAAGGCCCAGCCTTACATCTACAGCTGTCGTGAGGAACTACCTGCAACCCTTCGCTAGCAGCTGTGTTGTCACGAAGGTGTTCACGTGTTGTCCATTCCGCAAATAAACATTGCGCTTGTGGCAGATTTGTCTGTAGACACGCGAGGAGTGTCGAATGCACGTGCGCTTCGCTCAAAACCTCAGCTATGTACCGTTGACAGATCAAACACAAGTTATCTTGGATAGATGAAATATATTTCGTATTATAATCACAAACAAATGTGAAAAGGCTTACAAAATAAAATATGGTTAAATTGTTTTATTATCGTCCAAAGCAAATACTGTAAAAAATGTAATGCTACTCCTTAAATTATAAATCATTCAAACGTACAGGAAATGTTGGATTTACCGCGTGAATTGAAGTAGCGACGGTAAAACTATACGTGGCTGGCACAGTTTCAATTCCAGTTCAGTTCATGACTGAATTTTTTTTCATGCTGTGGATACAGTGTGTGAATTCTGGCTTCACCGGATATATATATACATATATATATATATATATTTTTTTTTTCGGGATGCTCCATTAAATCGCGCTGATTCAAAGTAATTTCCCCGTTGTGGCGGAGATCATATTTCATTCATTGTGACGGCTGGAGGTCATTTTTCGGATGCCCCGTGCCCTGAGTGTGTTGGTCTCTACTCAGGTACACATGCGAGAAAAGCACGGACCTTTGTTATTATCCCGTTAGAAAATTTCATCGGACATTATTCAGAGAATAAAATCGATCGTGGAGGCGTGGGTTCGATCCCATCTGGCTATCGATGTATTGTTTTGCGATACAATGTGGACGTATTGTTGATATGTAACTTTGGATTAGAACTGGACTAGTACTGCCGCTGATATAGGAGCCACGGCCGTTTGAAGCACAGTGAACGTAAAAGTTGTTCTAAGTTGTGGTAGCGTCGACTTTACTAACTGTCTCTTTATTATGTCTCCGGCTTTATGGCCACAAGTCTTTTGGAAAACAGCTTCCAGACCGACGTAAAAGCAAAGGTCGTCTTTTACGGAAATCGTTAAACCGCTGAGCCGGCGGAGATAAACAAGCTGCCGCAGACAGCTAAACCACGGCCGTACGAATTATACGTTCTCCGTGATAACAATCGTAATGCATGCACTTTTACTGTCTGACATGTAATACGCACGTAAGTAAATCACCTTTTAAGTGCGCCATTTAACTTCTCTGACGACGCATATGCTACCGATAGTAAGATTTCGCGAGTAATTGTCGAGTCTGACAGACTGGGGCCCATTATTTTGTGATCGCTTGACCTAGTATGCATGCGTCTCTCTCCTCCAAATGTTTTATCTCTGGGCTTCTTTGAAACTCGCAGATTTGTCCTTAATTATCTGGAATTAAAGATTGATATGGAAAAGTATAGCATCTATGATACCACCCACTCAACCTCTAGCAGATACGAAACCAGCCCAGTCTCTATTAAAAGTAGGAACTTTTTATATCGCTGTTTAATGGTGTTACCTATTCTCTGTGAAGTAGAGGAAATCAAATAATATTATTTTGATATATATTACCTCTTTTGACGTCCTATTAGGAAAACAGAATTAATAGCAGGAAATGCTGTAAGGGTTTCTCTTAAATATCCTATTAATTTGTATTATTCCAGAAAAATAGAGGTTCGATTCTCAGCGAGGTCGTCCCCGGATTTTCGCACGTGGGAATCGTGTTGGATGATGCCGCTGTTCAGCGGGTTTTCTCAGGGATCTCCCGTTTTCCACGCCCTTGCATTCAGACGCTGCTCCATACTCACCTCGCTTCGCCCTCATCGGCTCTCAAGACTATGGTAGGAGCCGCCCAAATCTCTCCACTCGCTCACTTACTCAGAAGAATTGATTATATTTTTTATCGAATGAACGCAGGCTTTAAAAAAACGGTAAGGATAAAATTCGAAATACAAATAAGAAATGTATTAAAAGGGACACATCTAAAAATCGAGAATTTGAAATCTTGTAAAGCAAACTTTTAAGAATTGGAGTAACTTTTTTTCTTTTAAATATTGTAGTTTACAGTAACGCCAGAATATATATTCAGTATAGTGTATTCGTAAATAAAGCTGCTTCAAAGGTGCAACACCGATTGTTACTCTGAGTATGAAATGAGTGCTAATGTGTTTTGTATGGTGTCTCGCCGACATGTGTCAAGCCGTCGGCAAATCTGTACTTTCACATTTTGTGATACGGCCGCAGGACTCATTGTGTAACGACGAGTGGCGCCCTCGGTGATCGTGCGAGCAAGGATAGACGTCGCCCCGGGCGCAGCAATTGTAAACAGGCGTGGTCGCTGTAGAAGGTTCGGCCTTCGCAGCCTTCCTTGTAAGGCGGTCGGCGTGTTAACGCGCTGCGAGGGGACATACTGTTGACACCATGCGTGGGTCTCCCGTTCATAAGCCAGTGCCCGCCGTATCACAAGACCGTTGACGCGGGGTTCTGGGGTTCAACCCCTCCTCCCCTTAACAACTCAATGGCATATTTCACTTTCACAATTCCATCACGAATAACCAATGTTGTCCTACGAATGGGCATAAGTGGCATTTATTGGACATTAAAATGTTTTGAAACATGGTCTTAAAGTACAATACAATAGTTTATTCTTGAAGATGGGTTTAGACAATATTACACATGTGCCAACTATAAAAAAAAATAGTTAACTGTTAAACACCCCTCTCCCCCTCTAAAAACTGTTTATTGCTCTGCCTGCTTACCTAATTTTTCGAAATGTGTATTTGCTGTTGCTGTTCCCAGTTCGGTAAAAACTACGGGGGNGGGGGGGGAATCTTCACAAGTAAATATGTAAAATTCGACGTAAACATGCTGACAGCGAATTATGAAATGTATTTATCCATTTTAACGTGTTATCAAAGGTATTGCGTTTCGAATCTTACAATTGTGTTCTGTGACTATATGATACATAAATATATATTTATGAGAGCCACTGCGATGTTCAGTTTGCACGCGTAAAATTACATATAATGAACAGAAAGAAGAAATTATCCAGAGCTGTGCTCTGATTACCGCGAACCAACGTGTTATAGTCTATTCGTGGTTTCTTCACACTTTTTGAATCAAACCTTTCGGACGTTTTTCGTTGCTTCCTAAATATTTCATTTATCACAAGCGTTTTATACTTGTTTTAATCTAAAAGTACATTATTTTTCGTTAAACTTATAATTTATCTATAAATCAAAATATTATATGTATAATATGAGTAAAGACAGAGCAGAGAAAATACGTGTGTTCGTAAAGCCTAGTAATAAATAGTTCTTACGCAAAATATTAGTGCACTGAGTGCGCACGGATGCGGTGCGTTGGCCCTCTCGTGTAATTTTCTAAGCTTAGTTTGCATGAGGCGGAGGAATATCCTGGAAGTAGAACTTCAGCAGGGCTTCCGAAAAGTTGGAAGTAACCGTGAATGGTCTTTATTAACTGCTGAAAGCTTTGCACTATTATCACACGGTCTCTCCAACATTCAACAAGACCAACGCGACTGGATGAAGAATGACAACCACAGTCGAGATATTTCATCCGTGAGAAACGCCTGTGTATTTGCGAGGTCAGTCGCGCCAAACAGATGCAAGCGCGCTCTATGTCAGTTGCGTAGAGTTATTCGAGGTCGATGTTGCACTATCGGAGACCGTCTTCCTTGGAGCTAAAAGAAAATCCCGTCGGGGATGAATTTGAAAACATAGGCTGCACGGTACTATTCATCGCATCAACGTGTCCGAATTTCAGCGTGTGTAGAACGTGTTGAAATGTCGAACCGTGCGTAGGCGTGTAGGCCCACGTGTTATCAAGGCAGTCATTTTCAGTAATCAAGCATTTTGCGTGACCTTTTTCGGGATTCTTTTACTTGGAATACGCTGCGTAAGTGCTTGGCATGAGTTGTGTTTTTGTCGACGGTTCTGTAATTGACAATACACACCGCACTCGCAAATTATATGCCTGCACGCCATGTTCCACGAGATTTTTTTCTCCGAGCCCACTGCAAATCTGCACTTAGCTATGTTGGCCATTTGAAAGAGTTTATGGGACGTTCTCGTCAATACCACTAGTTTCTGTTGTCGGTTATTGACTGCAGGTTGTGAGAAAATAATAAAAAAATGATATTCACGGGAAAGTGAGAACTTTTGAAATTGTCGTGTTTTATACACGTTAGAGTAAAAGTTCGCTTACTAGTAACACATTAACTTACGTAAAAATTACACCGTTTCAAATGGATAACGCATGAATATCGACCAGATCCACGGCATTGTTAATCGTACGTATAGCGGAAAGATACAAATTATAGGAGAAAAGTAGATCTTAAAAAGGGCTTTCAAAAGAGCTTAGTTAACCGTGTTCAGCCAAAATAGTTAATTCATGGTTGATTCCAACTTTCTGAAACCCTGCTAAAGATTTGCTTCCAGGATGTTCCTCCGCCGCAGGCAAACACAGCTTAATTAACTAAGACTATGTTGAGTCAGTCAAAGCAATATCCAGACCTGCGATTGTCGGAGAGCACAGTTAGCATTATCTCAACAACTTGCGTGTTTGTCAAACATTCAGCTGTCTAAATTAATGCTTTCTAATATGAGCTTGCACAAACATTCGGACATGTTTGAATAGGTCACTTGTTTTGTGTTTTAGCGCTCGTATTGTCAGTGTGTACAGGGCGAGCGTGAGTATTATTGGCTGCCACTGATTAGCGCAATGCTTTTATATTATTAAAACTGAATATATTTCAGTGCTAGAATTATTTTAAAAATTTCCTTTCGTGTTTGCTGAGGTTTTCAAATAGTCTAAAAATTGCCATAAACACCTCTAGCTGTAAACAGTGGAAAAATTTATTTCCGCGCGCAGTTTAGTAATAGTTTGCATGAGAACTATTTCGCGCTAGACATTACCAACACACCTATATTTTCTCTGGTTTTATTCATATTAATTATAAGTTAAATTTAATTTGTAGATCAAATGTAAGTAAAAATTAAATGTAACAAAAAAAAAAAAAGCACTTTTATGTTAACAGAAGTATAAAACGCTTGCGATACGTAACGTGTATAGGAAATAACCAAACACTTCATACACGGGGTGATTTTTCAAAAATTAGATACGCGAAGTGAAGATATCGCTCGCGAATAGACTACAGAAGCGGGACGCCAGCTTATCGGGCGACATGCACGTTGGCGTGCCGTGAGTGCCGTCACGACGACGCGTAGTTAGGGCGGCGAGATGCCGGCCGTAAAACACCTACTTTATTCCATCGTTACTCGCGCCGCCCCCCTGGTGAAGGCTGTGCGCGCGTGGGCCGTCAACACCCGCCAAGACGTGCCGACCCTGAATTGCGCTCTCCCATTCCCCCCCTCCCCTTTCCACCGTGACCATTCTCTGTCTTGTGCGATTGATTGATTTGATTTGATGTGCTTTTTATTAATACAATGACACTTAACAATAATGCGTATATGCACAGTGGATAAGTACATGCATTCCAGCGCAGAACTCCTCGCTCTTCTACAGTAAGTGGTGGGTGGAAGGAACTCCAATGGAAACTGTAAAAGAAAACCAAACAGTATAAACATATTAATAGCGGGGGAAAACTGACCAAAACCTCGCAAAATGGCCAAAAGGAAAATAAAATAAAAAAGGGAAATCACGAAACAGAGGAGAAAGAAGAATACNAGAATAAAAACCCTACTCAAAACGGACGTAGGTGGTGCAGAATTATCAAATAAGAAAAAAGGAAAAGGAGCCGAATATGGAATATAATGTTGTATACTGCGGGGCTAGGCGCCCGCACAACAATAGGTATTGTTGTACATCAGTATGTATGGACTATACTGCAAGGCACGGAACAAAAAATTTGAATGAGGCACAGATATATGTCCAGGTGTAACGGCGGGCGAGGCGAGCTCTCGCTGCGCTCTTCGCACCCTTGCTTGCACTCCCCGCGACACAGTGCATCTCCGCACCAGCAGCGGCGGATATAGATTGTGTATCCGTCCACCACATGTAAAATAAACGTTGACATGGGACTGTTCACGTTATTCGTGCGTCCGTCAGGTGAAGTAATAAAATCATTAGAAACCTAAATATTTTGCAAATTTGCTCTTTCCAAACATTACATTTATTTAAAAAAAAATTATTTCAGCATTCACAAATGTTTTACCTAGTACACTAAATTTAGCGTCAAGACCTAGTACTACCTTCCCTCTGTCATTACGAACTTTACTGGGCGCATCCCAGTCAGTATGCATGCTATATACGTATGTAGGAAGGGGTAGTGACATCTTTCAAAGGTGGATTTTGAAGGTGCTCATTTAACCGTGAACATCCTATACTATTAAACAACTTGCTTACCAGTTAGCGTATTACTAACAATGTATCGGTTACAAGAATAATCTCATTTTAACAGTGTAAAATCAAGATCCAAAGGAGGGGCTCCAGTCCCCCTAGCCTCCCCCCCCCCCCCCNTTGCGGTAGTACATGTTCATATTTGATGTGAGTGAAAGCAGAAGCGAATCTAAACTGTCGGTTTGGTTTGGGAAGGGGTGAGGGGGATAATTTGCCCAATGTGCAGATGTAACTATGGACGTGCAATTCGGGCATGGGAAGGCCATTGTCGCTTCATAATTTCAGGAAACAATATTAAATTATGCAATCAAATAAAATGAATGTTTTAAATTACTATAATATTATTTAATTAAATTTTTTAAACATTTACCGGACCGTTTCATCTGAGTGTAAGGTTTTGGAGAGGGGTGTCCTGCCCCCTCCCCCCTCCCAGGGAATTTAGATTTTCCCTTGGGGGGACGGTGGTGGGTGGCAGGTGAACCGCGCCACCTCCCCACTCCGGGCACCAAGGGCAACCAGTCATTAAATGGTAAAAACAGATGGAAATGACAGTACACTTAAATGGTGAAATGCATGTAATAAATTGGAAGCGAAAATAAAATAAAAATAACGCGTTCTTGCAGAAAGCTGTTGGCCAAAATAAAAGTACGAGGAACATCGACAAAAGAAAAGGGCGTCATATACATTTACTTTGCCCAGAAAGGGTACAAGTGTGGGGATGGGAAGCCACGCGTAGTCCAACCTATAACTAGCCATCTGAAAAAAATAAAGTAAACGTTTAAAGATAACGCGACATCTGTGCTGTGTTTGCGACTGAGGCAGAGATGGCAACGTCCAGACTTATTTAACCAGTATGAATAAGCAATTGGGAAGTCGCAAAATAATGAACCGCGCCGTGGTTTCTCTATTGTGGGGGTTAAAAACAGCTTGAAGAAAACTTGCACGCCCTAACACGCCTAGCGATAAGCGGAGCTGGGCCACCCCGACCCTCAGGGACACGCCTCATTGGCGGACTGGTCGTGAGCACCCGGAGAAAATCCCCGTTATGGGAGTATCCGCTACAATACCCACACGAGAATCCCTGCTCTAAATACCAAATGTACCGAGACGGGGACGTAAGAGCTAGGAAGCCAATCCATGAACCGCAGTCGACTTTTAAGGCGCCCGTCTACCTGGAACTTTTTCCCACGTTTAGGCCGAGAAGAGCGGGAGCGATAAGGGCGACACTGCCACGCGCATCAAGTACGCCATCGCCGCTAAGCGGAAGGCTCTGAACTGGCGTGCAGTGCAAGCCCCTATAGTAGTTTTGTATGTATCTGATGCGTGCATTTTGAGCTACAGCGCCTTGGAAAGGCCGTTTTTTGGCGGTTTTGGAGTACTCTGAATTGATGTTTCTAACGAACGTGATATTTTGAAAGTACTATACAGCTCTCGTCTGAAGTGTGTGTTCTTTTCGTATATCAGCACGTTGGACGCACGCTTAAAAGTTTCGTTGAAAAACGTATATTTCGAACACTCTGCAACGCATTTCAAGCGCCAGGTAGACGGGCGCCTTAAATATAGATGAGCTGCATTCGGTTGAATAGTCGGTTAGTTTTGGGTTCCTGCTCAACTTGACATTTGTGCGCCGCTAAGTTAGTGCCTGTGTAAACGACCTTGATGAATATACCTACTCGTATTTCATAAACCAGGCAAGCGTAAGCTTCAGTTCACCTACGCCCATACAATAACCACAATAGCAGCTGATATTGCTTTCATTTTGTGAAGATGATGATCCACGTTCTTTGTTTATTAGGTGGGAAGTTGGGAAGGCACATGATCGAAGATGATGTGCGCTGACATTGTCTGTGTGGGATTTGGTATACCGCTTGGAAAGACCGCTCCTCGGTACAGTCACTCGGGCTCGAACCTAACCTCAAGAACATGCATCAGGTATGAAACCGCATTGCCAGTTTTGCACAGTATCTCTACCGTGAGATTTATGATTTAAATGTCATTACCGGCCATGTGACTTCGGCATATTTTAACGGAGTCTCACACCACAAGAATTCCTCTGAACCTCACATGCAGAAATCTATCCTTAGCTTAAAAAAATTTCCCAGTGGCTGCCTAATCACATCACGCACATTCATCTAAAAGAACGCCATGCGATCTGACCTAGAATTTTCATATTGTATTTTGAGTTTATTTGTATGAATTGTTTATAATTTAAGTGTACGTATGGCCATGCCTGTATCCTAAGTGTCTTTGACACGTTATAGGATCAAACGAGGTAAATAAAAAAAAACAAAAAAAAAACCTTTTACCGACAGACAAACTGTCGAAGCCATTTTTTACTTAGACTTAATATGGCTTCCCACTTGTGAGGTCCTACGCAATATTGCGTCTGCGTGCAAGGTACTGACTGAACTGTGGTGTACATATTTTTTTTTGCGTAGCTTACAACTATGGGACTCACGGGCGCCGACTTCTTATTTCGAAAAGAGGAGCAAATCTTCAAACTGTGACTATACCCGCGTCATGCTGATTTTATCACTCAGCCACACACACACACACACACTCNTCTCTCTCTCTCTCTCTCTCTCTCTCTCTCTCTCTCTCTCTCTCTAACTCTCACTCTCACTCTCACTCTCTATCTTTATCTATCTATCTCCCTCTCTGTGTGTCTGTGTCTTGTATTATTTAATTTTTANACTCTCACTCTCGCTCTCACTCTCTATCTTTATCTATCTATCTCCCTCTCTGTGTGTCTGTGTCTTGTATTATTTAATTTTAAAAAAACTNTAAAAAACTTCTACTTAAATACTGCTGCTTTTGGTTACATAAACAGCTATGAACAAAATATAGCTAAAAAAAGAACGAGGCAATCAGTTCATCGAAAGTCATAAATATCCTTATTACAATTCGAAGTAGTGACTGACCACTGGAGGGTGTGACACTCCTGCTGACTGAAAAGTATGGGGGTGACCGTCCCCTTTGCCTCCCCCCCCCCTAAATTTGACGCCTATGGTGGGACTAAGCGGTTACCCTATCAGTTTATAAGTGAAAAGTCTGCAGTAACATTCAGTTGCAGTCTGATATTCTGGTATCGCAGGCTAGTGCATGAAAATATTGTTTTTAAGCTGTATTAAAGGAATAAAAAAAAAATATTTTTCTAACATGCGCGGTGTCTAAAAAGTGTCCTTCCTTAGTCGCCCGAAGTGCGTGTTTTATTGGATATGCATTTTGAGAATATCTGCTGTAGTTTCGTTTGAATTTTGTATTTCAAGCACTCTGCCATCTGATTGTGTACCTACAAAAAGATTCTTTCAAAACTCAAAGCTACCCAGATTATTTGTTGACACGGTCTGAGTGACTTAGGAATGCACGAAGGGAAGTGACTAAGTGACATAACCTCATCCACCGCACAGTGGAAGTNGGTGTCTAAAAAGTGTCCTTCCTTAGTCGCCCGAAGTGCGTGTTTTATTGGATATGCATTTTGAGAATATCTGCTTAGTTTCGTTTGAATTTTGTATTTCAAGCACTCTGCCATCTGATTGTGTACCTACAAAAAGATTCTTTCAAAACTCAAAGCTACCCAGATTATTTGTTGGCACGGTCTGAGTGACTTAGGAATGCACGAAGGGAAGTGACTAAGTGACATAACCTCATCCACCGCACAGTGGAAGTNCACGGTCTGAGTGACTTAGGAATGCACGAAGGGAAGTGACTAAGTGACATAACCTCATCCACCGCACAGTGGAAGTGTGTAATATCTCCAGCACGTGTTGCGGGCAGTAGCGTTGGCAAGCTTGCAAGTGCACGCTGCAAGCGCAGACAGCAATGAGACTCCTCGCCAGACGCGAACGAGGCATTTCACGGCCAGCAGCTCGGGTTACAGCCGATCATTGCCGCTGCACGTCAGATCTCGCCGCCCGATATCCGCGCAAGGTTGGTTGCAGTGCCTGCCCCATTTCCGATACGCGCCTGCCTTCCAGGCCAAAATACGGACGCGTTGTGCGCGCGCGTTGTAAACGTGTTAGTACCGCGGTGGCCCTGCCGATGGAGCGAGATAAGCCAACGTGTTTTTTACAGCCTCGTATAATCGTGATTGCTTGTACAGTAATTGCTCGGTTGGCATCGAGTGTCGGCAGTTGTGTTTGGGCGGACAACATGTGGGTGGTGGAGGCGTGATATATTCCGGCGCGACATGAATTGGCTATCTGAAATGCGGTCGGGTATAGTAATCGTTGATTGTTTTTATTTATTAACGGTTATACAACGATCGCAAGCTATGGGGACGGCTTGCTTCGCGCTTTCCAGCGTCTTGGTTAACCCACTCCTGTTGTAGTTAAGATACACACACACGTGACCCACATTACCCCTTCTGCGGAACAAGTTACGTTATTGATTAACGCTATAATATTATTTCCATCGGTGACCTCCGATCCCGGTATCGCGAAAGAGGCCTTAGGAAACGGAGTTCCATATTCAAACTCGAGATGAGTATGTCGTTATTTTAATGTAAATTTAGGTTATTTTGCCATCCCCAGGTGAGCCTCCCACCATAAAAGTGGGGATAATAAAAAGCAACAGTCAGTCCAGAAGAAAACATTTTAACCAACATGCATTGGTTTTGAATTTATCGATAAAAGGTTGTTTGATGTATTTACTCGTTTAGTGTTCAACTCTTACTGAAAGTTACTCTTTACTCATAGGGTCTATTTACTTGGAAAAATACGTGGTGATACATTTTTGTGCAATAATAACAAAAAATTTCCATAAGCCCATACAGTACTTATATATA
>NQII01000633.1:184063-221802 GCA_002778355.1 Clitarchus hookeri
GAGCAACGTATGTCACATTAGACTAAAATAAAATACGACGAAATAGTCGAGAAGCAATAGGAGCGACAAGGTCGACACTGCTGCATAACAATGCAAACAGATATAAAAAAAAATATTGGGGCGCGTGTACTTATGTACGCGCATTAGAAGTTATACTTCTTTGGCGTGACTAAAATAAAATTTTCGCGCATAACCTCAAATACTTGAAAACACTTTCAAAATTTTATTATACAACGATACGCGCATAACCTCAAATGCTGGTTGCTAAGTAACAGCATGTATTATCTGCTTGATTGCAATGTTCACTGTCGAATTTCGTTACACTGTGCGCGCGCAACTTCCGTTGCACACTAAACTTTTACCCTCAACGCGCCAAAAGAAGTACAACTTCAAAAATAAAATGTAAAGGAAATTTGCTATAAGCACTTACCAACCAGAACATATTGCACAAGCGTCGGGTGCTGTACGCTGCTTCAGATTATACGAGACAAGACCAGACCATCCTGGTGAGTTCGGCAGAAATAGCAAACGATTAACTTACGAGCCGATCGGAATGAAACCGTCAAATTCAGATTACAGCCAACACTCACAACCTGCATCTCTAGCGGTGGAACGCACCCTCCCTGTCCGACATTGTGTGATCAACTAACATCTCGAGAATCTGAAAGGTCGTCAGGTGGTCGACCGACGGTCTAGGCATCGTGCAGGTCTCATCCAGTCGAAGGGATGGTACATACACTAGTCGATAGTCGAGTCAGGCTCCAGGGTGGCAGACTAGCCGAGTCACTCACGCACTTCCATTTACGAGAGGTATTCAGTTATACAAGACAAGGTAAAAAAAAAGTTATTTCTTTTTTAATTACTATATACACGTACATATTTTTAAGAATGAAGAAAAAACATGCGAACACCCTGAGAAGACCCATTTGCCCCCGCTCGCAATAGCAGGAACCGTAATGTCTTATGACCTTGACCTTTGGCCATTATTTCGGACGATATATACTCTAGGGATGAAGGGAGGAACCCCATATTTTGTTTATATAACAACCATGGGAACATTCTGAGAAAATCCATTTTACTCACTCACAACAGCAGGAACCATGACAACAAACAACCATGACCTTGACCGTGGATGATATTATGCTACCTTGACCTGACCTTGTATGACGTCGTTATACCTTGATATTGACCTTTGACCACTATCTCGAACAAAATCTGCCGCTTAAAACAAAAAAAAAACCGTAATTTTTATTTTATTTTAAAAATTTCAGAAAATATCTTAAGACCTTAGCTTTGTCTTCAGCCGCCAAGCCGAGCAGTTCTGTTTAACAACCGTTAAATTTTCTATGGTTGTAATAATTTATACCACCATCCAAACGCTCGAATACGAAGCTATGTTGTAATTCTCTTTGTAGTGAGTGTAGAGGGAAATCAGTATGCACCTATTTGCTAGACGAGTGCATGCAGGCCGATGTGTATGTGTGTGTGTGCTTAGACCCTACACTCCTACAAACAACAGTAACTTTGCGATGCACCTGTATGTATACCTTTATTTTCGTTGCATGCGTGGATGGTTGTTACATGTTCCCAAACTTCAAAGGTTTGGAAATGCTGACCAACTATGCTTGTAACAGGGCTTAAGGCCTACTTGCCTTTATCTCCTGAATTGTAGTCAGAAGTGATGACTGATGTGAATTTAGTGGTCGTAGCTTCGGAGGGTGGGGAACGTCGGACAACGATGCTTATAAGAGTGCTTAGGGTGTACTTGTCCCTGCCACCCTCTTTGTCATCGGAGGTGATGCCTATGATATGAATTTGGCGATTATAGCTTCTGTGGGTGGGAAATGTAGCCAGCTATGCTTATACGAAGGNTGCCACCCTCTTTGTCATCGGAGGTGATGCCTATGATATGAATTTGGCGATTATAGCTTCTGTGGGTGGGAAATGTAGCCAGCTATGCTTATACGAAGGACTAAGGGGTATTTGCCCCAGCGGTCATTTCATCGTCGGAAGTGATGTATATTTTATGAATTTGGTTACCATAGCCTTCGTGGGTGAGAAACGGTAGTCAATTATGCTTATGCGAGGGCTTAGGGTGTACATACTTGCACTACCATCCTGTTCGTNTAATTTGTTAGTATTAGAATGTATAAGAATAACTATCGGCATCGTTTCCTTTGATGCTAGTTGTCATATGTATCCGCCTGGAACAATATTCCCCTCTTTCAAAGACTTTTTTAATTTCAAGCGGTGTTGACTAAATCATTAATTTGTGGAGTTTTTTTTCTTCAACTTTTGTAGTCTTGATTATTTTTAGAAAGAGTTTGCGACTTTGTCGTTTTGAGAAGAAGTAACACAAAAATGCAAAGGAAAATAGTTATAAAGACCTACCAACCAATNTTTGCGACTTTGTCGTTTTGAGAAGAAGTAACACAAAAATGCAAAGGAAAATAGTTATAAAGACCTACCAACCAATACATATTGCACAAGCGACGAGCACTTTACATCGCATCAGTCGTTGCTAGACAAGACCATGCATCTGAAAACTGACGTGGTAGTCTTGGTTAGCACAGCAGAATAGTAAACGATTTTCCTCACGTACACCATCCGACCAAGCTACGCTACAGTACAGAGGCAAACGAATTCCATTACCAACATAGACGTAATGTGCGAGCATGGAGCAACGTATGTCACATTAGACTAAAATAAAATACGACGAAATAGTCGAGAAGCAATAGGAGCGACAAGGTCGACACTGCTGCATAACAATGCAAACAGATATAAAAAAAAATATTGGGGCGCGTGTACTTATGTACGCGCATTAGAAGTTATACTTCTTTGGCGTGACTAAAATAAAATTTTCGCGCATAACCTCAAATACTTGAAAACACTTTCAANTCGCATCAGTCGTTGCTAGACAAGACCATGCGTCTGAAAACTGACGTGGTAGCCTTGGTTAGTACAGCAGAATAGTAAACGATTTTCCTCATATACACCCTCCGACCGAGATACGCTACAGTACAGAGGCAAACGAGTTCCACTATAAACCACCACATAATGTGCGAGCATTGAGCAACGTATGTCACATTAGACTAAAATAAAATACGACGAAATAGTCGAGAAGCAATAGGAGCGACAAGGTCGACACTGCTGCATAACAATGCAAACATATATAAAAAAAAAATTGGGGCGCGTGTACTTATGTACGCGCGTTAGAAGTTATACTTCTTTGGCGTGACTAAAATAAAATTTTCGCGCATAACCTCAAATACTTGAAAACACTTTCCAAAATTTTATTATACAACGATACGCGCCTAACCTCATATGCTGGTTGCTAAGTAACAGCATGTATTATCTGCTTGATTGCAATGTTCACTGTCGAATTTCGTTACGCTGTGCGCGCGCAACTTCCGTTGCACACTAAACTTTTACCCTCAATGCGCCAAAAGAAGTACAACTTCAAAAATAAAATGTAAAGGAAACTTGTTATAAGCACTTACCAACCAGAACAATTCGCACAAGCGTCGGGTGCGGTATGCTGCTTTATATGATACGAGACAAGACCAGACCATCCTGGTGAGTTCGGCAGAAATAGCAAACGATTAACTTACGAACCGATCGGAATGAAACCGTCAAATACAGATTACAGCCAACACTCACAACCTGCATCTCTAGCGGTGGAACGCACCCACCCTGTCCGACATTGTGTGATCAACTAACATCTCGAGAATCTGAAAGGTCGTCAGGTGGTCGACCGACGGTCTAGGCATCGTGCAGGTCTCATCCAGTCGAAGGGATGGTACATACACTAGTCGATAGTAGAGTCAGGCTCCAGGGTGGCAGACTAGCCGAGTCACTCACGCACTTCCATTTACGAGAGGTATTCAGTTATACAAGACAAGGTAAAAAAAGTTATTTCTTTTTTAATTACTATATACACGCACATATTTTTAAGGATGAAGAAAAAAACATGTGAACAGCCTAAGATGACCCATTTGCTCCCGCTCGCAATTGCAGGAACGGTAATGTCTTATGACCTTGACCTTTGACCATTATTTCGGACGATATCTACTCTAGGGATGAAGGGGGGGAACCCCATATTTTGTTTATAAAACAACCATGGTAACATTCTGAGAAAATCCATTTTACTCACTCACAACGGCAGGAACCATGACAACAAGCAACCATGACCTTGACCGTGGATGATATTATGCGACCTTGACCTGACCTTGTATGACGTCGTTCTACCTTGATCGTGACCTTTGACCACCATCTCGAAAAAAATCTACTTTTTAAAACAAAAATATAATCGTAATTTTTTTTTTAATCACAGAAAAATACTTAAAAATTTAGCTTTGTCTTCAGCCGCCAAGCCGAGCAGTTCTGTTTAACAACCGGTAAATTTTCTATGGTTGTAATAATTTATATCACCATCCAAACGCTCGAATACGAAGCTATGTTGTAATTCTCTTTGTAGTGGGGTAGAGGGAACTCAGTATGCACCTATTTACTAGACGAGTGCATGCAGGCCGATGTGTGTGTGTGTGCTTAGACCCTACACTCCTGCAAGCAGCAGTAACTTTGCGATGCACCTGTATGTATACCTTTATTTTCGTTGCATGCGTGGGTGGTTGTTACATGTTCCCAAACTTCAAAAGTTTGGAAATGCTGACCAACTATGCTTGTAACAGAGCTTAAGGCCTACTTGCCTTTATCTCCTGAATTGTAGTCAGAAGTGATGACTGATGTGAATTTAGTGGTCGTAGCTTCGGAGGGTGGGGAACGTCGGACAACTATGCTTATAAGAGTGCTTAGGGTGTACTTGTCCCTGCCACCCTCTTTGTCATCGGAGGTGATGCCTATGATATGAATTTGGCGATTATAGCTTCTGTGGGTGGGAAATGGTAGCCAACTATGCTTATACGAAGGGCTAAGGGGTATTTGCCCAAGCGGTCCTTTCGTCGTCGGAAGTGACGTATATGTTATGAATTTGGTTACCATAGCCTTGGTGGGTGAGAAACGGTAGTCAATTATGCTTATGCGAGGGCTTAGGGTGTACATACTTGCACTACCATCCTGTTCGTTGTCGGCGGCGATGTCTATGTTATGAATTTGCCGACTACGACTTCGATGGACGTGAAATGTCGGTCGACTGTGCTCATAAGACACCTTAAAGTTTACTTGGTGTTGCCAACCTGTTCTTCATCAGAGGAGATGTTTATGATATGAATTTTATGCCTGTAACTTCGGTGGGCGGTAAATGGTGGACAACTATGCTAATAAGTGAGCTTGGTGAGTGCTTGACCTTGCGACCCTGTTCATCGTCGGGAGTGATGCCTCTTTTGTGAATTTGATGACTATATCTTAAACCCCTCCATTGAAGTAGCAGGACATAAAACAAAAACTAAATAGCATTTTAAAAATTATGAACAAATTGTGCCAATCTCAGTTTTAATTATCCTCTGAAAGTATCACTGTTTGGTCATCCCTTGAGTATTTGTATATCTTAGCTGTTCCAGAAGATAATCACTTTGAAACTGAATGCAAAATTGATACAGCTTTGTCCTTGCCGGAACAATACCTGCCATTTTCAAATACTGTGCAAAAACCTCCATACTGGTCGTAGGTGTTATTCAGTTACAAAACACATTTATAGACACACTCACAGTAAAGTGAGCACTTTCTGAAGCCCTCTTATTTGGAATTTGTAATTTTAATCTTAGACGTTAACTTACGAGTCCGGGGAAATATATATGCATACTGTGTTTACTACTTACATGGCAATATTTTAAAAAGTGGAGGAAGGAAAAACTGTCTGATAGGAAAAAAGTAACTGTGTCCTCAAAAGTGCTCTTTTTGCCGTGAATTATACATGTACCATCTAATTGCAAAATGAGGCACAAATTGTAGACGAGTTAAAAAGTATTGGCCACGAGAAACCTGTGAAGTTGCATAGTGTAGATTGAATCTTGGAGGCCTGTTATCATGTGTCGAAGTATGAAAGTGTGTATTTGTTAAGCAATAACGGGGTGTGNCTGGCCTCCTAGGGGTTTAGAGAGTCTGCTTCCTCCGCCAGTGTTCCAATATTTATGATCGTGGTCGTACTTGGTGACGGGTGCAACAACACTGTAACGGTGCAGCACCAAGACGCAATATCTTCCCGTGGCAACTGGTCGTACCTCGGGTGATAGCAGCTTGCATCACAAGTGCCTACGGCCTAGGAGCTCTCCTCGAGTCGCGGGTGTCTGCTCCTTCCACCGGTGTTACAATTTTTTAGGATCGTGGTTGTACTTGGTGATGAGTGCAACACCACGATGCGGCCAGTGAGCGACGTTCTTCACATCAGCAGTTGACCGACGACTCGGGGTGACAGCAGGCGTAACGGGTTGAGAGTGCGTGCTCCTCCTGATGTGTCATTAATTGTGATCGTTGAAGCACCCCATGACGAGTACCTATACGGCAATAGTGCCAAATTATTTCACAGATATGGACTATCGTGTTGATTGTGATCTCACGTGGATAGAAGATAGTTACGCACGTAAATTCTGGAATCTGCTTGATGTTTGTGTAGCTGAGTGTGTCGTTGGCTCACTTCTCATGAAATGGGCCTCTGAATTTTTGGGGTGTCGTGTTGTTATTGCTTTTTGCTTTGTCAAGGGTAATTTCCCTTATACGTGAAAAGGTGCTGGGGAAATACCTAAATACGGGAACTTCTATGTTCTTTTTGCAAAGGAGGTTGATAACATAACGTGCGGATGTTTTTGGACTAACGTAAGCACGGAGTGGCAACGTCCTCCTCCGAAGGGCGATGTTGAGAAGCGAGCAGTCAGCTTAGGTAGGTGTGTTGGCCGTCGGCACATGACTCACGGCCAGGTTCGTCANGCGATGTTGAGAAGCGAGCAGTCAGCTTAGGTAGGTGTGTTGGCCGTCGGCACATGACTCACGGCCAGGTTCGTCAGCGGTTGTCGTCGGCGTCCTTGGGCGGGTCTGCACTTAGCTCCGGTGTAGTTCCCAAGTTAGGTGACCCCGTCACACGATGCAGACGGACACCTACCGTCTGCTATTGGTCGTGGGCATGTCTCTCTACCCACGTCTTTCAAGACTGTGTATTCTGTTTACCCGTCTGTTGTGTCACTTCGTGAATGCCAACTGTTTATCTTTATTCCGTGCTCCGCTTTCCCGAGTATCTTTCGGAAGAATTCTTCACTCCTGGGCCTACGGAGAATTGTAACGTATACGTCAGTTACGGAATACTCGGTTTGACGGCTGACCACAATCTTTAATTTTACGCGGTTAACAAGAATGGGATTTGGTCTTTAGGTTTATACTAACTTAACGGGAAACCTCATAACCTTAAGAGTAATATTACGTATCTTAACTCACTATAATGTGTCTCAGAATGTNCTAACTTAACGGGAAACCTCATAACCTTAAGAGTAATATTACGTATCTTAACTCACTATAATGTGTCTCAGAATGTAGGCGCATACGACATCACAAACTAATAACCTTCAAAGTAGTAAACTGAGGAAATGCAAATTAAAATATTCCTATGCCAATGGACATTAGAGGAAGCATTATTAAATGTAGTACTTAATTGTGTAGAAGCGTAGGAAAAGAATGTTATGTTCTAATTGGAAATCCAACCTTAAGATTTACTTTTTCATTGGCAAAACGTTAAGATCTCATTCCGCGGTAGTCATGGCGTCAAACTTGCATATACGTTTACGCATTTATCTTTTGTCTCTTCAACTCCTTAGTTGAAGGTTAGGAATAAGTGCATCAATAATAATAATAATTGTTCAAATAAAGCATTACATTGTTTGTGATTAATTAAACAGTTTTGAAGTTAAACTTCGTGAAACGAGGGGGGGGGGGGAGTTATTCCTTGCTCGTAATTCTGTATGCCCTAAACATTGAATAGCACTTATCGGCAGTGAGTTATGAAAAGTACCTCTCTTCTAATCGTTTTAGTAAAATGTGCAGTGTTTGCATCAGCAACCATTGAAATTAATTTATATTTTTCATTTTAGAAAAAGTGTTAGTGTAAATGTAAATTATTTAAATTGTATCAGTTTCCTTACATCTATTTCATTACAGCCATTAAATCCATAGCCATGTTGTTTTTTTTTTTTTTTACTAGTTTCTGAAGTACACCTGTTGTCATTGAGCAGGTATGATAAACTGAGTAGGCCATTTCAAAGAAACTTCATTTGTGAACCACCTATGTCAAAATGTAACAATAATAATAGGGAGGATGTAACCAAACAGCGACGCTAGACTGGCAAGACACCGAAACAATATGCGTGTGCCTGTGNAATAATAATAGGGAGGATGTAACCAAACAGCGACGCTAGACTGGCAAGACACCGAAACAATATGCGTGTGCCTGTGGTAAAGCAGGACGTGTTTTCCTCGGGGTGCTCCGGTGTCGGGCCGCGACATCTGGACGGGCGCCGAGGCGTGTCTGCATGCTAGGCCGCGCGTCTCGGTGACGTCAGAGGACGGGACAAGGACACTGTGTTTGGTAGTTAGCAGCGCCTTTGTTGGCGAACTCTAAATTCTTTCGCGCTCGCCAGCCTGGCTTCCCGCTCGCGTCGACTTCTCTGTCACGCGGTTCCTCCATACTTCCTGAATAAAGCCTTTCAAATACCACCCCATGTACGACGCGTAGGGCTGTATCTAAATCTGTCATGTATCAAACATTTTTGTACTTGTGTAGCATAAAAATGTTTTTTTTTGTGGTACTTTTACTTATATGTTATCTATATATTATAAAATTTAATTCATAGTTAATATGAATACAAACAGAGAGAAGTGCGTAGATGATACTTAGAGAATGGACATTTTCGAAAGCTCTGCTTAGTTTATCCTTTCTGCCTGTTATTTCAAGTATATTTTCCGTGCGTACACCTTGGCCANATTTTCGAAAGCTCTGCTTAGTTTATCCTTTCTGCCTGTTATTTCAAGTATATTTTCCGTGCGTACACCTTGGCCGCACCGTTTGTCGCCATTCGTCGGCCATGATACGATGTAAAACTTTTTAGGAATAAAAGTATTAATTTTTTGTACACTTATTTGTCTAGTATGTATTTAAAACACAAACAGTTCTACAGTTTAAACTTCCACACGTTTGATAAGGCGTGAGGACAGAGAAATACTTTCCGTAATTTGCTACGAACGTTAGTTAACGTTCTACGCCCAGTGTTTACGTTAAAGTGTAAATGTGTACCAGTGGGAATTAGTTTCGCAGTTTTATAAAGCATTTTTTAAAAGTATTTTTGGAAATATTTCTTGCTAGTTGCTTAACACGTTGCGTAAAAAATTACTTGAGTTACTTGCAATAATTTTGACAGTAAACTGAGGCTTAATTTAATCTGCAAGTCGTGGATTCAAAATTGGTGGACTCTGAACTTGGTTTTTATTTTTTATTCACTTTACAGTAGAAACGAGTTTAATAATACCCATTTATCTTATAATTTAGCAGTGTCTACAAGTTGAATAACCAATTGTTTTGCCTACTGTTTTTTGTCAAATACTTACAGTCTTCCATTTGTAAATAATATAATGTACGCTTCAATTGTTATTCATTAACGCCACTGCTACTGCTTTTTCTCATTTAGGCCAGTTGGTGCCAAGAATACACGATAAACATAAAAGCGAACACGTAAAAGCCGCCTCACCTGGGATAAAACCAACCAAGCCTTTGTTAATTCAGCGTTTCAATCGACTACGTGGCGAATGTCGGTTTCAACGTATTTTATTCACGAAAAGAAACAGCATATTTAAAAGTATTATATCGATAACAGAAGTAATATACCGACGGCGGTGTGTGTGTTTTTTTTAAAATGCTAACAATTTTACTTATCGAATAATGGGTTGCTTCAGACGTATCGAATCCGCGAGACAAATGCTCGCTGTAAGATGCCTTCGACTGCACTTTTGAGAATGAGCATATCAAGTCAACGAGCACAGCCGGTGTAAGTAAGGTCGATGCTAGGACGCAGTTGCGACATGCCGCAACCCTTGCGTACTTTCGTTACCGTGCCCCTAGCAAGCTGTGGCGGTGACTCGGCGAGTCTCGCCTTTCTCTAGCAGCGCTCTTTTCTTCCTGAACAGTTGGGGCGGGCGTTTTGCTTCTCTCGCAGTCGTACTATTTTCTCTTGTATTTACTTGCTTGTTACTATTTATCAACTACCCTGATTTCTTTGAGCTCTTTTGTGCGTGTGGAGCACTGAAGCAATTATGCGCTAAGGTCAATACATCCCCCCCCCCCATGCACGCAGAACGCCACTTAGTCTTTATGTGAATGGCACTAATTTGATTTATAGTTCTGCAGCTTGAAACTACAGAACNAAACTATAGAACTCTAAGGAGAATCTCGCACTACTGTATAATTGTGCTACTGGGACTGTCATACCTCTATGGTATATCATATCATCTTGACTGCAGCTAGGCAGTCACAGTAAACCTTTCTTGAAAGTTGTTTGTAGCGACTAGCTGGACCCCACACTAGAAGTTCCAGTAGCTTTACGTGAAAAGGCGGATAGCTAGCTAGAGAGAGAGAGAGAGAGAGAGAGAGAAAGAGAGAGAAAGTGAGAGAGAGAGAGAGAGACAGACAGACAGAGACAGAGGTCTTCGTTTCTCTTACTGGCACTCAGAGCAGGCTAACGTACTTTTCCCATGACTTGAAGAGGACTATCATGGGGCTACCTTACACGGTGATATAACGCGAAATTAAAAGAAATCGCACACCCATTTCGAAGTGGAACGCGTACAGAAACTCTCAGTAAACAAGCATTCTGGTTGTTACTCCGATTTGCGTGTGACTGCATTTCCAATTTTTTTTTTTTGTTGATTTTCGCTTCCCTGGTCTACTCTCGTTCACAGAATATGTTTAGACGAATAATTTTTCCGGGAGAAGTATGCGCTGGGATTTACATACCACAGTTATGCACAGAAAATGCTATTGTGACGGGGTTCCGTTATTATAGTAGTCGCCGAACTTCAAGTTGTTGAGATTCGTGGCTCGTGCTCGAGATACGTGAGAGATACGTTGAGATAAACGTATTGTAGTCTCGCCAGCCTTCTACTGTTACGTTATCAACGAAAACGAATCATTATAAAATGACTGTACACTTTAGTATGCTGACTACTGCCTCTGAAATACTACATTATTTCTTTGAAGAGCGGTCGTGAGTTTTAAATTTTCCCGTCGTGATTTTTTATATTTTCCCGAGTCAACATTCGTATAATTACATGACTACGCCTGCCAAAGTTGTTTGGATTTCGCTGTGGTCTGCGCCATCTACGTATTGCTTTTCCAAGAACGTTAATCGTCTCTTTTCTGTATCTTCTTTATTATCCGCTCCCTCTTGTGTGGAGATTGTCGTCGCCCTTCTGCCCATTACCTGAGCTTAAAAGTTTTTTTACCCCTGTCTGTCTGCGGGCTGAAAAGGGAGGCCGTTCCGTGTATAATGAATGAAAATATGTGGTTCCTCTCTAGTGGATGTTCAGAGGAAGATCACCTGATTGCTTCCGGGAAGGGAGGCACGAGAAATCAGTGTTGCCACGTTTACAAACCTGCACGCGTTACAGTATTTGTCCAATTGTGTCGCTGTGGCATTAGAGTCGAGTATAGAAACAAACCAACGTTCGAATAATTCTGTTTTTTTTTGTAGGGACAGATTGATTTATGTGTAGAGTATCCTAGTTTTGGTAGTCACTGTGACGTCGGTTAGGTGAGGTTTCAAACGCAAGACTTCGCCACACTACGTAAACACGAGTGGCAGATGTTGTACCCAGTGGTTTCTTAAATACCCGTAGTCCAACGTTTTGCCCAATAGCGTAAGTTACAAGGTTAGGAGGGGGGAATAATTCTCGATACACATAGTCACGTCCCATGGACTTGCTGATGGAAAATTGAAGAATTGAGCGTATTTGCCGCATTGAAACACACCATAGATGATGAAAATTTCAGTTAACTGTGTGGGGTTGGAATGGCTGAGTAATACTGGTGTGGCATTTAGGCGTGAAAAATAACTGAACATCAATTATGTAGGCCTATAGCAAGTGTTTCATGTTTTAAAGATTATCCAGTATTCGGTCTTTGATGCAGAAAATATTGATACCAGAAATATATGCAGTCTTCGGCAAGTTAATACGAGGACAGACAACTGTTAGGTTTTGAGTGAAAATGTAAACACGTATTGCAGAGATCAGAGACGTTCGTTAAGGTGTTACTGCAGCCCTCATCGCTAGCGACTATAAAATCGCGATAAAGCGTGATTGTGTATATATAATTTTACGATATAGCGAATGACGGTGTGTTTCTGCATAAATGTAGATTTCATAGGTTTCACTGACTTACGCACGCCATCCAACATACACGGATGCATGCAGCAATGCAATGCGTTTTAGATCTTGTTATGACTTTCGGACATTTACTGCCAACAGTTTCGTTACACATGATTTAAACAAACCTACATCGATCTATTTTAACTCTTAGCGCCTTGTGACCTGTAGCATTAACTGTTGCCCAGCCACTAGGAGTNGACAGACAACTGTTAGGTTTTGAGTGAAAATGTAAACACGTATTGCAGAGATCAGAGACGTTCGTTAAGGTGTTAATGCAGCCCTCATCGCTAGCGTCTATAAAATCGCGATAAAGCGTGATTGTGTATATATAATTTTACAATATAGCGAATGACGGTGTGTTTCTGCATAAATGTAGATTTCATAGGTTTCACTGACTTACGCACGCCATCCAACACACGAGGGTGCATGCGGCAATGCAATGCGTTTTAGATCTAGTTACGACTTTCGGACATTTACTGCGAACAGTTTCGTTACACATGATTCNTACTGCCAACAGTTTCGTTACACATGATTTAAACAAACCTACATCGATCTATTTTAACTCTTAGCGCCTTGTGACCTGTAGCATTAACTGTTGCCCAGCCACTAGGAGTTCCCCGTCCCAGCCAAGAACGTTGAGTCGGAATTCCTTGGGAACTGTGATAATTTGATACTATATTTTGCATTATTTTTGACGTGATTACTTCTGATTCGTCAATGAAAAACCAAATGTGTTTACGTGTCATAACATTTATTGGAACGTGGGAGCTGCGTTCGATGAAAGCGACAGGTTTTGCAGTATTTTTTTAAAATAAATCTTCGTTCAATTACGTATTGCGCACGTGTTACGTGTGAAAAATTGTGCATCGCCTTTAAGAATAGCGTAGACTGTTCTATAGGCTTCTGGGTACGATCTGTGTGAAGTACTTTTTCCAAGTTAGCACGTTGGCGCACGTNGTTGTATAGGCTTCTGGGTACGATCTGTGTGAAGTACTTTTTCCAAGTTAGCACGTCGGCGCACATCATAGTTGCGCGGCTATAGCCGGCGTAGGTGCGGGTGCGAGTTGCTGCGCTGTATCTGGATGCGGATCGCTGACGGGTGGCGGCGGCGTGTAATGAGGAAGCAGATTCTCCGACCCATCGTCGCGCCGGCTCCGGGTCCCGTGATCGTCGCGGCCAGGTCTTGATCTGTCTCGTGTGTTGTCGGGGCCGGTGGTCCGGCAGCGAGGGGAGGACGAGTGAGGATGCGAGCTGCGGCCTATGCGGCGCTGGGTCCTGGACTGCAGTGACTGCTGCTTCTCGGCGCGACGTCGAGCCTCGCAGCAGGGAGGCATGGCGCACCGCCGCGTCTGGAACTCCCTGGTGCGCCGCAAGAAGAAGACGTCCAGCTCGCACTGTGAGTTCTGCATTACTCCATGTCTCTCTCCGCCCAACATGCTACACTTGCCGTCCGCGCCGCCATCTTGGATCCACGAGTGTGTTTTGCATGAATTTTCTCCTCGCGTGCTCTTTAGAATTTATATCATCGTTAAGTCAATAATAATGGTTTAATATTTTATCTGAAGTACATATATCTTCGTTATTTTTTTTTTCGTATATGTGTTTGAAACGAGCACTTTCTCTACTTGTGATTACATTTAGAGCTGACGGCATTAACAGAAGCTAAATATAGTAGAAACAAACGATTTGAATTGTGCTCAATAAATTATCGAGAAGAAAATTATTGTAAATAAAATACTGAAAGTGATGTAACAGCAGAAAAATAATGAAATCGTAATATCCTCAGTTGTAAAACGTCCACTACCTATTTATCAAATTTCTTCGTAACATATCACCTTTGGAAAATTTAAATTTTCTTTGAGTGGGTGAAATTGTCTGTGAATATATATAAAACCTGCACTACAAATAACTGATCTATTTCGTTTTTCCAATTCTCTAGTTCCTCAATTGAGAAAATGTGGAAACATGTTTACTATTCCAATTTATTGTCAATGAGACAACGTGCCATTAAAATTATTCAGCACTGCAAACTAACAAGACTCCTTCTCTGTACGTCAGTTTTCGTGTAATATTGTTCAGTGTTTTTTCATTAGTGCAAAAAAAAAATTCGCAATTGACTCAGTGATGGGTCACAACTTGCAGAGAGAAGACATTTCAAAAGCTTCGTTAACGTATTTTTTTATCGCAACAATCCCGAGGAATTGACGTGTGGCTAACATTCGCTATAACCGAATGTCGTAAAACGCCACTGGGAGTTATTCGAGTATAATAAGCCGTAAAATGTCTGCGTCAGTGCATTCCGACGCAGGATCAGTTGCAAACACGCCCTTGTCCGTCCGGCATTGGCGGGCGAGCAGCGCGTTTCATTGGAAACTGGACGGACCGGACTCGTTTCCCGGCTACAGCAGCGCCGTCGATCACAACGGCGTGTTTCACACCCAGCTGACCGCGCGGAAGGTGGCAGCGCGTGGAACCCACTGCGAAATCGTTCTTCAGAGAACAATTCTGCGTCGGAGAACTTGGGCGTAGTGTGAACACGAGCCATCATTGGGAATATTTGATGAACAGGATCACGCGGAGATAATTAATTATTTGCCTTTCACGACACGTGTGCCTGCAAGCATTAGCGGTTAACTTTAACATAAAATTGCGAATATATTCATAGAGTTTGACGTGTTGCAAAAAACCGTAAAATTATGACTTGTCATATGCGGTAGGAAACCAGCACTAAATTTAGAAACATTCCACTTATTGGACCATTGTCTGTTGCACAGAGCGTATTTCCATAATTACCAAAAGATAATACATCCCACCAGCAGAAACTCCACATTGGTTTAGTTACGTGTGGTGGGTTGGCTACATACCTGTCATTGTCGTAGTTATGCGTAGTGATTATTTTGCTAAAAAAAAGTGTTTAATTAACCATGACCCATCACTGTATAAAACAACAAAGCACTTTTTTTGCGAATAGTTACGAAAAAGAATTCAGCAGATAAAAAATAATCGCGTTAGAAAAATTCTTGATGTTTGTACGGCACACTTGTTCATAGCGCGTAAAATCTATATTACAGTTGCGCAAACCACGCCGAACAAAGAGAACAGAGCATTAAGCTTTTCTGTATAAAAATAATTTTTTCCTCATTTGTATTTTACTCCCATATAACGCAGTATTTCCAAAATTATTTTACTTTACAAAATACTTTCATTGAAAATAATATGTATTTCAATATGAAACGTACATGTGGTCATTCTAGGCTATTATGAGGGCCGATTAATAAGTCAGAGTGCCTTTTATGCTGCCGGTTTAAAATGTACCGTATGTACGAATGACATTATTTACAATGTTGAACGGCGTACTTTTCCCTACTTTTCTACGTAATATCCTAGATTATCTATATACCTATCCCAGTATGGCGTGAGCTTAAATATTTACTCTCTGTAGAAATCAATATCTTGATGATAGAGCCAGTCTCGGAGTACACTTTCATCAACCAGAAATCACTTTCCACCACCGTGCGTATTTAGTGGTGCAAAAAATTTTAAAATCGGATGACGCCAAATCCGGACTGTAGTGAGGGTACTCCATTATGTTATATTTAAAGGACTGCATATGTTCCTGTGTTACCCGTGCAGTGTGATGTCCGGTATTATCGTGAATAANATTATGTTATATTTAAAGGACTGCATATGTTCCTGTGTTACCCGTGCAGTGTGATGTCCGGTATTATCGTGAATAAGCTGGACAGCTCTGGGTGGACGGACTAGCCTCTTCCTGCGAATTGCCGCCCGTGATAGTCGTAATTTAGCGCAGTACTTGTCGGGTGTGGTTGTTTCTCCCAAAGACGAATGATGAAGTAGACAGCTTATTCGCTCGTCTTTTGCGCATGCATCCAACATTGACCTACCCCAAAGGCACACAACTCTCAAAGTCACATTGTCAACAATGATGAACGTGTTTGTTAATATCTTAATTTTTAAATGACAAGCATTTGTATATGATTAAAACACCTTTACCAATTTGAATTTAATTAAAATTGAATCATAAATTGGCTAGAGGAAGTTTAAAAACATCTCAAATCACTTGTTTACTAAACCGTTTTCTAACTTCAAATCCAATCCACGCGGTTTTTTGCAAGTCGTGTTGGCAGAAAAGCAGTTCAATGTTGGGACACGGAGACTGGTTGTGCGCAGCCAGCGAGATCGGTCCACCTCACCTTTAGTCTTTGAAGAAGACCTTGTGCATGGTCACGACTTCGCCTACTGAGAGCGCTGCTTTGACCTTGGGGGTGACATCGCGTGTTTCTGTTCCATCAAAGACAGGCATGTGATGGTGCACACACGTTTCATTCGCCGGTTACAGTTGTCGTCAGGTAGGCGTTTCCTTCTTCGTTCAAGTGGCAAGACGGCAGTGCTTGTACTGTTTTACACGTTCTGGCACACAGCATGCACGTACTCTGCGTTAGTAGGGCCCGCCAAGAACAACGTGGCGAGGGATGCCGCGTTGAAAGTCTCACGTCGTCGGCTAAGTCTCGTATTGTCCGTCGTCGGTTCTCCCGAGTCACTGTCGTCAGTCTGGCAGTAGATACAACGGTTGCTATGGCGACAGGGCCGACGCTGCGGTGCTCATCGCCACACTGTAAAAAAATTGTGGTAAACTTCCTCAACTGTAATGGAAGTTTTTATTTAACCTATACATTGTATGGGGATAATATAGCATGTCAGTAATCACGTATTGGAATGTTCAGCATTGATACTACACAAAATTCGGAACTTCGTTGTGCATTTCAATGTTTACTGAGCAAACATAGGAACGCTGCCATGGATGTATAAGGAAAAACTTTGTTATTCGCGCTTTCTCGCTATAAGTTTACACTGGTGTCGTAAATTGGCAAATAATTTTAGAGTGCAGAATCCGTTCGTACACTGGCGAAATTTCATATTACTCGCCTGTGGGTTTCGATGGGAGGCACGTCTGCATCTTATAAGAACCGTGTCGCAGGCCGAATTTCTATTCAAGATCATAGGGAAAGTTTGGTTCCTGTTAGACCGCTCGCACTTCGAAGACCTGTGTCGTGCTGTTGGAATGCACTGTATCATGAGCCGTTGGTAGGGTGAATTCTCCTAACAAGCAACGAACTATCGCCACGAGAACCTTACTTATTCCACCATCGTAATGTACTGTGATAATCCCCTAACTAGTGGTAAAGGCTGCTCACGGTAAACTGACCACTTTTGAAAGCCCTGCGAAAGATCTATATGTAAGCACATTGTGTATCCTTCCTCAATGTACAATTAACATTGCCATGAACTTGATCATTTTATTCACGCGCCGGTCAATTGAAGNTTGTGTATCCTTCCTCAATGTACAATTAACATTGCCATGAACTTGATCATTTTATTCACGCGCCGGTCAATTGAAGATGTCAAATTATTAGAAAAGTATGTGTTATAAAAATTTGCTAATTCTTACACTTGTATGCAATAAAATACAAAATANATGTCAAATTATTAGAAAAGTATGTGTTATAAAAATTTGCTAATTCTTACACTTGTATGCAATAAAATACAAAATAAAACAAAATGATTTCAGTTTTCTCAAACGTTCAACTAAAACTTTTAATTTAACGTCAAGGCACGGAACTACTTTCTCTCTGTCGTTACCAACTGTGCTGGGCGCATGCCAGTCAGTTTAGCCGTTGAAATATACGCAGGTTGGGGCAGTGACATTTTTTAAAGGTTGATCTCAAAAGTGCTCAGATAATGGTGAACAGCNTTGAAATATACGCAGGTTGGGGCAGTGACATTTTTTAAAGGTTGATCTCAAAAGTGCTCAGATAATGGTGAACAGCCTTTGTGAAACATGTGAAATACATGGCCTCTGTGCAGCATCGGCGAAATATCCGCCCTCCCGCGAGCAAAAGTTTCCTCGTGAGTTCAGCTTTTCGGCATGGCTCGTGGGGAAAACGAGTACGAGTTCAGACTGGCTATTATTTAACTTTAGCATGTGTCGCTTGGCTTCTTCTGCAACCATATATCAGGATGCATTTGTTGTGAAACAAACATATCACTGGTTGGGAAAAGTAACCATATTCTACACAATGCTGAAATGTTTTACATTAAAAACGAAATTATGTTTATTCCACTTCATTGTGTTATTTACGATATGCCTATGGTGTTACAATAAAACAGTGCAGCTGTCACAAAATAGTTCGGGAAGTAGTTCGAAACAACATTGCATTGCACCAAGTGGCTGAACTCCGCCTAACTGCCCCACGTCAGCTGAACTCCGCCTAACTGCCCCACGTCAGCTGATCGGAGTCCTAACTCCACAACACGGTTCAGTAGGCAATAGCCAGAGGCCTCTCCGCGTGTACAGTACCGAAGGTCGGCGTGACAGAAGCCGTCGCATGATTAGCTTTTTATGTGCATAGCAGTGATGCGCAAAACAAACATTTGCCTAAACAAAAGTTTGTGAACAGTGAACATATACTGGCAGGTAAATACGAACAAAGAAATGGAAATGCCCATCACACACGAAAATCGGGATAAACATTCAGCCTTCCTTTACATTGAGAGGCCTGGTACGAATTCCGCTTCGACGTGCGATGTTTTTAATCCGAAGCAATATCACTGTGTAAGGCGANCATTGAGAGGCCTGGTACGAATTCCGCTTCGACGTGCGATGTTTTTAATCCGAAGCAATATCACTGTGTAAGGCGATCCCTTGACAGCCCTCTTCCGGTCGTAGAACGGGCACGTCAAAGAGCTCAGTTGAATGGCAACGAGAGAATTACAGAGCTGTAGGAATCCGCCGAGGGGCATGACGACTGGACTTGGCGGATGTCGGGGCCCGTGCCGGTGTCCGGCCGGATCCAGCCTCGTCCCCGCCTTATCAGCGGTCAGCCACACGCAGGCCAAACTGCACGGACGCCACTCGCGTCTGCAAAGTGCGCCGAACACGAGGTCGACTGCTTCCCGCCTACTGTGCGAGCGTGTCGCGNCGGACGCCACTCGCGTCTGCAAAGTGCGCCGAACACGAGGTCGACTGCTTCCCGCCTACTGTGCGAGCGTGTCGCGGACATTACGTCACGAATTGGCTACGCAGCTGTCAAAATTACGTGATAAATGACGTGAATGTATTATTTACGTTCGTTTATTCAACATGCATGTGTATAACATNTTTACGTTCGTTTATTCAACATGCATGTGTATAACATTGTTCGTAACACGAACAACGTACATTTGCATCAAAACTTAGTCAGAGAAGTGTACTAAAATTCCAAAACTACGTAATGATGGAAACGCTATTCTTACAACCTGTCCACGCCACGTCGTTTTGGCAGTTTTTATGCAAGAAAAGTAGTTGGTGATGCTGGGACTTCCGAAATTGTTTGCTACGTTTGTGTCCGCCATCAATCCCACATTTCTTCTACGGTGTGCACGAGCCAGGGTAAACAGCAAAACGCCAATTGAGACGAATGCGTCTGGACGTGGGTCGAAACACGTAGTGAAACTTCGCAAATCAGACGCGGCGCCCTCTATAAAAGAGAAAGGATTACATAATCAGCCAACCGCCGAGCACCTAAGAGGATCATGGGGTAGATACCGCACGCTAGCTGCGCTATAACAAATTCCTAAGCCCAAGCTTCTGAAAGGTGTCGATTTTTTTCTGACAATGTTGTTGTAAATGTACTGTACTGATGTTAGCGTTGGCTGCAGTGANCGCAAATCAGACGCGGCGCCCTCTATAAAAGAGAAAGGATTACATAATCAGCCAACCGCCGAGCACCTAAGAGGAACATGGGGTAGATACCGCACGCTAGCTGCGCTATAACCAATTCCTAAGCCCAAGTTTCTGAAAGGTGTCGATTTTTTTCTGACAATGTTGTTGTAAATGTACTGTACTGATGTTAGCGTTGGCTGCAGTGANTTCTGAAAGGTGTCGATTTTTTTCTGACAATGTTGTTGTAAATGTACTGTACTGATGTTAGCGTTGGCTGCAGTGATGTAAGGAATTCCACTCTACGCGCACCTTTGCGTAAACGAATATGCACTTAACTGTTCGATAACATGATTGGCAGTCCTGCTTACGATTAGGTAGCCAGTGTTGGTACCCGCGCAGAGGACGGAAAACTGTCCTACTTTTCCTTCAGTTTACGGTCATTCACGCCTGCATTCAGAGGAACCACCTCGTGATTTCGCTTCTGTGGACCTGCTTGTTCTGGCATGTTGCAAGATGAGCAGTGCTCGTTCGTAACTGGGGAAGTACGTGCAGAATATAAGGCCATACTGTAGCTTGATATACAACCTTTTTTCGACGTTTTTGAAAGTCAGCTTGAACAAAAGCGTATCTTAAAATTGAAAACATTTTCCTGGTGCAAGACCAAAACCGACGTCTTCGTAATAGTTAGGTAGGTTTACACCGCGTGCAGGATATTTGTAATCTTGGTTGACGTCGCAAAACCAAGAGAGGCGTTGGCCTGTGGCAGAGGGAGTCCAAGGAGCTATATACCAGTTAAAACTATGTTACATGCAAGCTCATCAGTTACGTATTACTTGTCACGGCCCTTGTTCGAAATCAAGTTTCATCGGTAGCCATGCTTTCAGTTAACCTGCACTCAGTATAACTACGGCACTGCCTACAAAACCTTTATTTAACAAAGAACTGGCAGAATGTTCCCCATCGATCATAACTCAGAAAATGTTGAGTGTCCCGTTCACTGACACGTGCACACGAATGTACCGAACGCAGGACGTGTGTGCCACATTTTGAGTTGCGTGCTCAGTATCTGGGTGCTTGACGAGCGGAAACAATTCCAGGCTGGTTTTTGTCCACTTCGGTGAATCCGAGACCTTGACTTGTCAACGTTTCGAAACCAGTTCCGTTGCCGGCTGCTCTACCTGGCTGGGAACCCTTCGCCGTTGCGACCGCTCCAGGTTGCGTCTTCGCTCGAGTTCATGCTCTCGATGCCTGCAGCAGTACAAGTCGGCCAATAAAAGTCGACGTATACACTGCAACTCGTTTATGCTACTCCTATAACTTCACAATAATGAAGAAGGCAGTTGAGATGAATGAGTCCGGACAGTTGGCAACAAAGGGTTGAGCGAATAGTCATATTCTTGACAAGTAGTTTCATTCTTGGCAGGAAAGTTGGCAGTAGTCGTAGTTTTTAATTTACCAAAGGCAGTTTCAGCAGAGAAATTTACAGAAGTCTTCGTCGTAAAAGANTGGCAGTAGTCGTAGTTTTTAATTTACCAAAGGCAGTTTCAGCAGAGAAATTTACAGAAGTCTTCGTCGTAAAAGACTGATCCAATAATCGTCTTTTCAATAGGCTGGATCGGTTTTTGTAGCTTTGATAAAGATTTGGTTGAATTGTCATACTTTTTTTAAGAAGCAGGTTGAATAACAATACNATCGGTTTTTGTAGCTTTGATAAAGATTTGGTTGAATTGTCATACTTTTTTTAAGAAGCAGGTTGAATAACAATACTATTCATTGTTAGGTAGTTTTGCCAATATTCATAGCTGGGCGAATAATTGCAGTCTTGTTATTGGAGTTTGCAAATCATACATAGTCTTGAAAAAGGTAGGCGCGAATTATCATTACTTTGAGAAGGGAGTTGCCGAAAAGGCATAAGCTAGAAAAGATACTGGGCGAAATTTTATTGCCTACGTAAGGGACTGAATAAATGATTGTAGTTTTGACAGGGGAGTTGAGTAGTCGAAGTCGCAGCAAAAGGCCTGAGCGAATCACAGTCTTGATGGTTACTGTCGTAAATACACTGAAGAACCAAAATAAACTGGTACACCTGCCTAATATCGTGTAGGGCCCCCCGCGAGCACGCAGAAGTGCCGCAAGACGACGTGGCATGGACTCGACTAATGTATGAAGGTATGCAGGAGGCAATTCATCATGAATCATGCAGGGAAGTCCACAAATCCAATCTGCGTCAATTTGAGAAATGGTTGCACGTCTGTCACGCTTAATGATTCTCGTCAGTCGTCGTTTGTCCCGTTCTTTCACGATCATTTTCCGGCCGCAGCGATGTCGAAGATGTGANCATGAATCATGCAGGGAAGTCCACAAATCCAATCTGCGTCAATTTGAGAAAGGGTTGCACGTCTGTCACGCTTAATGATTCTCGTCAGTCGTCGTTTGTCCCGTTCTTTCACGATCATTTTCCGGCCGCAGCGATGTCGAAGATGTGATGTTTTACCGGATCCCCGATATTCACGGCACACTCGTGAAATGGAAGTACGTGAACATCCAAATGTTATCGCTACCTCGGAGATGCTATGTCTCATCTCTCGTGCACCGATTTATAACACCACGTTCAAACTCACTTAAATCTTGATAACCTGCCATTGTAGCAGCAGTAACCGATCTAGCTGCCGACCGCATCGCGTTACTCTGATTGGTTCCATACCTCTGTTATTTGCATACTGCCTATACCAGTTTTTTTGGCTCTTCAGTGTACAAGTTACTGACTCTTCGTACCGCAGCAGTGTGCAGAAGTTAATGTTGCTTATTCCAGCGATGTTTTATCAGTGGTTTTTAACATATTCGTTAAATTTCTTTGTACCGTATCCATTCGCTGGCTTCCAGGTGTTTATTTTTCACTGTTTTGAACTTGGTGTAATAGTTAATTGTGTCACGCGCTGTAAACTAACAATTCTGGGCACGGCGAACAGTCGTAATTGTATGGTGTGGCTAGCTTTTCCAACTGCAGTTATTATTTGAGCTGCTGAGTAAACCAGTTGTTTAGTTCATGTAATCTGCCCTCTTCGTGGCCTTTTAATAATAAGGCAATAACTTCAAAAATAACAATAATTCACACATTTATCTTTGAAGATGATGTATACATACCATAAGGATGACTAGCTGAGGTAATGATCCATTAAGTTTGACCTCTATTATATTGAATGTGACGGCCGCTTGCTGTGCTTCATTCACGAGGAAAGCATTGTTATAGGTGTGGTTCCCCGTCGTAATAATTTTGTTTTACTAAGCGAGTAAGCCGCTCCCGAAAAAAAAAAAAATATATATATATATATATATATTTGAATAAGAAAAGCGGTAGCTCAACATATTTGTCCGATGCCTGCTTAGTTGGTTCCTATTCTCGGTACGTACATTATTCGTCATCTTGTGGCTTTCGTACAGATTGCTGCAATCAGGGACATAGCATATTTCAGGTGGACTACCATGGATGCTCCTCTGTTTCTTTACAACAGTCATTGAGGGATTCGCCATGTTTTCGCATTTCCAATGGTGTAGTTTTAACTAATTTGGCGTTTCCAATCTCTGGCGACCTACTTGATTAGCCGGATGGTCTTGTTTAGAATCCGATCCTGGGGTCACATGTTTAGAAGCGCCGTAAGATTGCCCGCTTAATTTTATTAATAGGGGCACCTGAGATTTCAGGACAAGTTATGTTCCAACGCACTTTAGCTCAGAACCATTTCCGTGATTGGGTAGTTTGAATTGTTACGTGTCTTATCTGCCTGCCGCGAATCACGGACGGTCAGTATCGGCGAAACTGAATTCCGATTGGCTCACTCATTAACAGACTGTCTTCACAGAAAGACAATCGGCCAACAGTCGAATTAAAATTGCAAGTGTGCACATTAGGATATTGAAGTCTAGCTTCTACGTAAATCTTTCCGCGAAAAACAGGTGGCCCTGTATATTAGCTAACTGTACCCCCGTTTCCCTGGTGGGGGGCACACACAATTCGAAATAAACTTTAAGACATATAATCAGTGTTAAGTTTGTTGAAGTTAGCGAACTGTTCTCCATATCCTCTGCCACTGCATATAAATACGTCCGTTATAAGTGTTTGTATTTTAAATGAATGTCGTCTTTATATAAAAGGTGAATTTTATCGTTAACACTTTGCTCTTTTGCTTTTAGGGTGCCTTTAGTTTTCAGTCTTTGTTCATAAACGCTTCTTCTAGGAGATATATTTAACATATGGCATTTATTTCTTCCTCTGGTAGTTTTTCAGAAGTAATAAAATATAATAATTAACGTTTTGTAAACTGAAAAATTACGTAAAACTTGTGACGTACAGAGAAGGAATTTGTACACACTGGCACGGTTTGACGTTTGTTATTGCATACATCCCGTACATTATCTGAATTTCATACTTTGCACTTTGATGTATTGAAATTGCCATTTTACTTGTGGTTTTTTTTTGTAGCGCAGCCACAAGGAATGATCATTCTGCACAACACACAGGAGATGTTTCGCATGTTTTTTTCTTCGTGAAATGTTTCATGAGAGTATTCTTGTCTGCGTAATGGCGAGACGTGTAAAGATGCGAGGTGCGATATGCTCCGATGCGAACTTGTTAACTTGGTACGGTCTGTGCGTAGCGTTCGTGTTGTTCCGGTCCCGACCTGGAAAGTGACTGCGACTTCGGCGTGACTATACGCAAACAAGGCCGGGGCGTGAAAGCAGTTGCAGGATAGCTGATCGTGATCATTTTATCGATCGAGAAATCTCTGTTACCTTTCGCTTGGTTATGAATGTTTTCATTTGCATAACTGTTGCTGTAACCGCTAGGGATAAAAAAAGTTCACGGCTTTCTCGTCGTCTGTTTTCAACCTGTTGGACCGCATATACGTCTGTTTCTCTGGAAAATGGGAAATATTTGCCATGATTCAAACAGGTTTGAGATTTGTGTTGGCATGAGGTCACAAAGACCAGTAACGCCGACCAGTAGCTTAAAATTATGCGTGACTTTGAAATCATGTTTTGAGTTTTATGCTCGAATCACTTTATTGGTCGCAGTGATAAAGTCGTTCGTGAGAAAACTGCATCCGCATTATCGTATTTGTCTTTGTACCTGAAACTCCGCGGCTTATTAAGTTTATTACTGGTACTTCTAATGATTAGTTTACTGGTAAACTTGATGTGACAAATTTCCTCAGACCGTAAAACTGTCTTTGACGAGACGTCAATTCTTTTTTTTTTAATGCCACACATCCTGAATAACAGAAAATTCGTTTATAAAAGAAAATAACACGTTTTTATGGAAAGATCGCGAAAGGGAAGAAATATTGATTATTGGTGAGAAAATTAGTGTTTGGGGGAAAAGGTTTGCTCGTCGTGTAAAAGAGTGTCTTTAATGGAAAAGTTATATCTTCGATGGGAAGGTGGCTTGTCGGGGAAGTTAGTCTCGGGATGTGGAGTGAGTAACTTGTTCGTAAGTGTGATGGATGCGAGGAATGCTATGCCTATAGGAGCTATAGTGCGTCTCACTCTTAGACTGCAGTAGAGAGCTAATAAGACAATTGTATATGTATGCATTATTATACGATATAAGAATGTTTGTTGTGTTTTTGTCAGTACGTAGTTAATTCTATCAACACAGCGGTGACTTGTTGACTGAGTAGCCACGTGGCATCAGAACGTGCCTTAGTGATATGCACTGCAGTGTTAAGAGCGAGACACGCTATAGCTAGCGCGGTCGCGGTGTTGTTGTGGCAGCGCCCATCATGCGGCGTGTGACGTCAGCGGCGCACATCCGACACCTGTCTGCGCACCGCCACACTCTGGAGGCGGACTGTCCCTCGCTGCTCGAGGATCAGGAAGAGGAGGACCTGCCGCGCGGATCCAGCAAGCCAGGTGACTGCAGTCCCGCGCCCCGCGTGTCCCGCTCGGAGTCCGCGTCGCTACGGCACCTTCGGCAATGTCCGTGCACTTTCGGCTCGACAGCGTCACCCACCTCCCCNNNTCGCACCTAATTAGTAATTTTAGTTTATTGAATGTCACGCGACCCGGCCCTAGTAAATGATGACGTATTTTAGTAAATTAAATAAAATACTTCATTACAATATCGCAGCCATCACTGAAAAAGTGACTATCGACGGCATCCGAATTTAACGCTACTAAATATTATAGGCTACTCGCGGTAAGGTGAGCACTTTTAAAAGCCCTCTCATTTGGGATAATAGTCAAAAAATGTATTTTACTTTAGCCTTAGACGTTAGTTTCCGAGTGTGGTGGAATATAAACACTGTGTTTATTGCTTGCATAGCAATATTTATTTAAAAAGGTGGTTAAAGGATAAAATATGGCTAAAAGGAAAAAGGAACTATGGCCTCAAAAGTGCTCACTTGACCGTGAACAGCGTATAATATGCTAAACAGTCCAATCGAACACAGCCTCAATTGGTCCAGAGAGCTCTTGTGCTCCCGCTCTCGTGGGTGACCTCACAAAGAGCGATCTCTTGTCTCAGTTCGTCGTCGAAGAGAGCGTGAAAGAGAAAGAGCACAGAGTTGTGTACTTACTCGCTGCGCCTAACTCTGTAATACACTCTGTATTCTAATTTTACTCTGAGCCTCTGTGTCCCGCTAGGAACCCTAAGTTTATGTCAGATCCCTATGTCTCACTGCCAATTCTTTTGACATATACTGAAACTTGAGTTTACATCAAACATCAGTGATTCACCCAGAAATCCCAGTTGAAGATTGGGAAATAGATAGGTCTATTTTGACGTTGTAGTCCTCACGAGAGATGTAAACAAACAGCGCATCGTAACGACGACGGAGCGAGACACGATGAGTGCCGAGAGTTCATGAACATTGCCGAAGAGCGAAAATGCCGTGACCTGGACGCTGCTTAAGTGGACCACCGGGAGGCGGTTCTCGCCAAAAACTCCAGAAGCCACTTCGGGCCACGATACCGGACAGCGGCCATGGTAGAGATCTCTTTGATGCTGCATCGCTCTAGTTTTTTCACCACGCGATGCATGACATCTGATTAGGTACTGAAATGCCAAGAACTCAGTTTACCTGGAGTTGTTTTGCATCTGAGGCTATAAACGAAAAGTTGTTAAGGATGGCACTAGCAATCTTTCCAAATGCTTCATCGTCTCGAAATGCACTGAATTAATGTATATATTTTAACTTTTTTTTTTCTCTGGAATTTTCATCCCTAAATATTATCCTGGAAACACTCGCGTGGTCGTGTTTACTCAGAAAAATATATGTGCCCGTACGATAGACCCAGCAGCGTTACGTCCGACAATTGTGCAACAAAGGACGCATCTATCAAGTCCTGTACGCCAATTTGTGCAACAGGCAGGCGAGCCCGCGAAAGTTACATTCAGATTCGCACATCTGACGACTGTGCTGTTTCTGTGGCTATAACGAAACACTCATCAGCGCACAGTGACGAACTTGCTCTGTGTGATTCGTCGCGTTTCATCCAGTATGCTTGTCGACTATCCGGCATCGTTGTCCAAGTGGCTACTGTAACTCTAAGGTGCCATCTACCGGGTAAACTTGAGACAGATTATTTATTTGGGGGGTGTAATGATTTGTTCTTACTGTGATGAATTACAGTTGTCATCAGTAAATTTAAAAAAAAACTCTTAAACAGATCAAATTTGAGTGTATCTTAACCCACATAACATTAGTATCCCTGGTTTGATGGCACTTTAATACGGGGTTGCATTCGCCGTTAATTAATATTTTATTAAGTACTTGACGGAAAATATAAGAAAAAAGTGTAGATGTGCAGATATGTCCACTACTTTAGCATCAATTTAGTACAGTTACAAAAATATAACATCTGAAATACTATTTTGGTCATCCATGTTTCCAAGAGTGAATTTGAACAATTTTGGTGGATTAAATAATAATAGTTACTTCGAATGTATGTTATTTTCTCAAAAAAAAAAAAAAAAAAAAATATTAAGCTTGTAACGGAAATGTTAGACAAAAAATCACATTCAGTGTGGTAAGTGCAACCTCTTCTTCAAAAGAGACAATGGTATGTTGTATAAACTGTGTTTGCGTCATAAACACGTGACGAAAATACGTCGCGTACTCACGGATGGGACCGCACATTCATACGGTGAATAGTGATTCTAGTTGCAGAGTCGTGACTCGCCTTTTCTGACAGCTCTTGCATATTTATAACCGGAGACAACTCACGAAAACATCAGGCCTGCGTTTACATTTCCCTTCTTATTTATGCAAAGTCTAATACGTTCTTGCTCTACGGAACGATTGTACAGTCAGTTTCCTGGAACCCTGCTCTGGGGATCGAAAGCCTGTCTGGAAACCTACCGAAACCTGATATATTTTCCTACTGGACGGTTGAATGCCGCGAAAGAAAACCTTGGATCTGATTATTTTTCCGTGGTAAGCAGTAAATATAATTCGTTTCGCGAATTCTCGTATTTCCAAGAGTTAGTGAAATTACGGTAGTAAATATATGTACAGGGCGTAAATAGAGAACTGACACGTTAAACTCTCGGCTTCTGATTCGCCGCGGAAAATTTTAGGGGAAGGGGTGGGAACATTTATTCAACTTGTATTCTTAAGTGGTTTCTTGATATACGTCTTTGAAGATGGAGATGAAGCAGCAATAGATTCAAATATTATGTAGAGGACTTGAAAAGGAACACCAGTGGGTTGGTAAAAGTGTGATGGAATGAAAAACTAAGATCTTCTAAGCACTGCAAAATCTGTTGCTGTCTAAAAACGTTTCGTGGAAATAATCGAGTTTCCCATCTTTATATTCTGAATTAAATTTCGTACCACGGAAGGGTAATTGGTTTGTAATAAAATTAGTATTAAGCGTTTTGAAGTAAGTTGAGACGTTTGTCTCTTTATCTATACTCCGCAATTTTCGAGGAATTAACCTGTAACAGTCATTCTGAGTAAAGTGGGTGGGAAATCCGCAGCACCTGTAAAGTTGTATTGTTGTGTATTTCATGTGCCTCTATTTTACACTGCTACTATATACTACTTTTATTTTGAGTACTAGTACCTATAACATCACCGAAACCAATAAATGGATTCACGTGAGAATTGGAACTAGTGCGTAGTGTTACTCAGGTCGAGGTGACGAATCGTGGCACCCTTAATAGTCTGGTTTGTTACCTTCGTCCACTAAATCCATTTACTGCTAACAAAAAATATGTAATTATAGGCCTATATGATGGCTATAAAGTGATCATTTTCTATTATTGACTGTATATTTTTTAATGGTGGATATCTATCCTGATTTTTCTTGACCAGTATAACTTTACATCAAATTTAGTGCTAGGTTATGGTACAGAAATGTGATGTGTGTACAGTTATACACCGTTTTTCCTGCAGTCATTTTTTTTTTTAGATTCACGTTATTGACTACGGTAATACACTTTTTGAACATATATTACGTAGTGAATTATTTGGTATAAATAAAACACAATACATTACTTTCTTATTTCGAGACATAGTCTGTCAAATCTTTCCTTACCAATAACACACGGTAGATACGTATGTTTTCAAATTCTCCCTGATATTTCCTGTGTTAGTACGCAACTTAAATTTTAAATTATTCGATCCACTGTTACTAAACTCTGGCCTGTCAGCAAATCCCGTAAATGAAACTTCCCTTCGAAGGAAGACGCGTATTCACACGTGTATTCATGGGAGAGAAAAAAAAAAACGTTGCAAACCTGCCAATAACTGTTCGTTATTTGTTATGGCTGATGTGTGCTGGGCCTTGTGTTTTGTTTCTGATTGTCTTGTGGAACGCTGACAGCTGTCAGACTGTCAGTTTTCTGCGGGCGACTTTTTCCCTGAATAAAATAACAGCGGAAGTGGCGAGGCTTCCTTATCTCGAGAATCGCCAAGACAAAGGATTTTTTTTTCTCTTTGATAAGAGCAGCGTTCTGTCACGGGACGAGCTTTAGAAAAACTCGAAAAACCATCACTACAAATAAATATTACGTTTTTGTTCTCTGCAGTAGAAACTTCCCGAAGTCTGTAGTTTTTTTTTGTCACGTTAATCAAAATTTTTGACCGGACATTAAATACCAAAGCTTGGCATAATCATTAAGGACTACATTTAAAAATTTTGAGAAATTTATACTGTTCCAGTTATATCCATATTTTCCCATGTGAAACTGAAAAATAATGAGGCAATATTTGATTACGGTTACAGATGTGAAACCAATCCTCTAATAAAAATTATATGTTGTTTTTCGAAGTGACTGTTAAATTTTTCCATGCGCTTTGACAAACTTGGTTTTTTTAAATATTGACTTCGGAAATCGAGTTATGGAGGGATATACATAAATACAAGAAGGCGGGGGGATGCGTCCCCTTTAAGAGCAGAGTTCTGTAGTGGACGGAGACTATCAGTGAGCATCTGGCGCAATACGGACCGGATCGGGGATTTTTCAAATGTAAACCGCAAATCCGGTACGTTTACCATTAAGATATGCGTGCGTTACAAAACGTTATTACAGGTGTTTGTATCAAGGATTTCCCAAACATGCGATTACGTGCCATATTTCTGTAAAAAAAAAAAAATCCATCAGTTACATGACTTTGTCATGGAGTGTCAGAATGCCCGCGCATCTTGACGATGTGGGAGTAAGCAGTTCATTTGGTTATATTTTTGTCTTGTTTCGTATACTTATGCGACTGGAATTTTAAGACATTCTCTTCAACTTAGCTCTTGACGTGAAAGTGTGTTAGCATCTTTTCCTTAAACATTTCATTGATGTAAGTGAAAAAAAAGTCTACGTGTGAGCTGTTGTAGATAATTTCCTTCTACTGTGTTATCCCATACATACAAAAACTTATTGAAAATCCATGAAATAATTTTGTTAATTGCGGGATTTTGTAATGATAGTTAAATTGTTATCTTAATTCACTGATCAAAATGCTGATCCGTAATTCTTTAAACATCCTTAAATTTTTTTGAGAAAAACTGGTATTTTAAATTTTTTTCTTTTAATCTTTCTTTGAATAAGTATCTGTTTTTACTATGCATTGAAGTTGGAATTTCTGTTATGCATATAAAACGTAAAATGGGTTTTTGTTTACAAAATAACTTTTGGAGGTCTAAAAGTACAGATGATTACCATAATAGCGGTGGAATTACCTGCTGTTAAAACGTTAAACTAATGGAAGATTATTAAAAGAAATTGAGGTCAAGTGTAATTTATCGTTTGTCATTCCCACATTATTTTTGTGCTTTTCTAGGCAATTTCGTAATTACAGTATTACGTGAAAAACTTTACGCTCTTTTGAGTTTGTCTTTTGTTTATAACTTTTTTTAACAATCTTATGACAATATTTTGAGGGGCAAGAAGAAAAATTATTCCCGAAACATGCACTTACTGTTACCTATATGAAATAAGGAGAAAAAAAGAAAGAATAAGTTTCAAAGTCCTTATGTCTTGGATAATAATTCCCTTTGTGGCTGATAGTTTATGAAATCAAGCAAGTATGTCATTAAAAAAAATGTAATAATTTTTAAGCCTAACGATAACCCATCCAATATTTCCTCCATTTTATTTTAATAATTTTAATTGTTAGCCAAAACCTGTTTTGTGGAGTGTAACACCATGAAATATCGTTAATGGGGAAGTGCCCCTGCCCTCCTTTTCTTTAAAATTTGTAACTGGAAACTTTTTGTTTGCCTAGGCCCGTTTTTGGTTCGACCCGTTAAATATATGTACTCTTTCGAGAGCCTCGCGTAACCAAACGAAGCCTAGACCCTTTCGAGAGCCTCGTGTAGCCAATCTAAGCCGAGACCCTTTCGAGAGCCTTGCGTAGCCAAACGGAGCCGAGACCCTTTCGAGAGCCTCGCGTAGCCAAACGGAGCCGAATCCTTTCGAGCGCCTCGCGTAGCCAAACAGAGCCGAATCCTTTCGAGAGCCTCGCGTACCCAATCGGGGTCGAGACCCTTTCGATACCCTCGCGTAGCACGTAAGGGTAATTAATCCCTCAATCCCTCAATCCCTCATTGCCCAAATGGGGGTCACTGAGCCACATTGTGGGGTTATCGGCGAAAATTACGAGAGACAATTTGTTCAGGGAATTTCGGGAATTTTTTTGGCAAATTCTAGCAAATTTTGCCGTTTTTTTTAGGGAAAAAGGGGACATTTCGAGGGGGAAAAGGGAAATAATTACGTCATCCAAGATTTTATCCCCTCGACCTGCGCCAGGCGGCGGTAAACTACTCATTCCCTACAACTTCCAACGAACTCTAATTGACTTTATTTGCATAAATATTGTGTATGTTCTGCAATTGTTGTGTACTTGCGTACTCCCGTATAAGTTTGATATGTGCATATTTAGTTTAGCTAAGTTTATATATATACACTTAACATATATATGGGATGAATCAGTAGATCATTACAGAATTTATCACATGTTTACCCCACATTCTGATATGAGCGTTCTGATATCAGGTGTCATTGCTATATTATTTTCGTTTATATATCGTCATTCCCTTAAATTCGTTCCTCTGGATTGTCTAGAGAAAAAGTTAAGGCGCCACCTAAAAATATTAGCCTAATTAGTTTTCGGCTTTGCAGTGACGCGCCTCGAACTCCCTCAATAATCCAAAGGAGACTGCTTTCAAACATCAATGTATTATTTTACTAAAATTTTAAGAAAATTAGAGTTTACATCAGCTAAAAAAACACGTGTAGAAAACTTCAACTAATAAATTGTTTCATGCCCTTTGATTTGACGAAGTCGCCACATTTAAACACTCCTTGTTTTTGCGTTTATTTCCGATACTAAACACCGTTCAACTAATTTTGATATGTAATGTGATTTCCAGCTGAGAAAAAATGTTATTTAGCATAACGACGTGGTATTTCACAAGTGATGGTTATTGTAGGTTTATTTTTTTAGGTGTGGTATTGTACAAAATGGCGGTATAAGATGCTATTGAATAGCGTATTTAATGATCGAGTGGTTATTGTAATCTTTCTAATTTTAACTAGAATGTGTGTAATAGTTTGATTTATATGGCATATTGATCTAATATATTTATAAGTTTGCCATTCTAAAATAACATAAGTTGAGATGGCCTACCAAAGCTTTACTTGTATTTCATATTTGTAGGAATAAGTTGAGAAGTTCCCATTGTATTATGTAAAGGATGTATTTTCCAGGTGGTGCTCTCATACAAAACGTCAGACTAAGGAGTTCCAGAATTTAATGTTTAACAGTATGAGCTATCAACGTACTAGTTTTGGTTAATTTGAGTTGAATAATACCTAAAACACGAAACAGTATGCAAACATTTTAAATGGTAGCAATATTGAAAATAGACATCTCAGAAGTGTTATAAGGGACGCACTCACAAATTGTCAGGAATGTGATTTATGAAGCGTGTTCTAAGAATGTTAACGTCGTGATTTTGTCATGTGGTTAATAGGAAACTATGGGACGTATTTTCCTTATTTGCTGAAAATGTCATCGCGTGTACTGTGTGGAAGTAGAGCAGTGTTTACCATAACTTTGTAATGAATTTTTCGCTACCCAGCGTCCTTATGCAATCAGGTCAATCAAGAATGTCCGAGGGCAGGGGCGATCGCTTACATACGAAGCTGACATAAATTTAACATCTGGGGGAAAAAAAAATAACCTCCATATCCTTGAAGTACCTGGTTCACGAACAGGGGACGAAGTCGCAATGTGCGTGTGCAGTGCAGGTGGCGATAGTAGGCCTCGGCGAGCAGCGGCAGAGTGAACACAGTTGCCAACGTAGTGATTTTTTCACCAGATCTAGTGATTTCAGAAGATTGTCTGGTAGCCAAATTCCAATTTTGCGAAAAGTAGAAAAATTATTTCCGTAAAAATATGGTAGCAGATCTGGTGAATTGAAGGAATACTGTATATTTGTTGTTTCAATGTCAGCTTATCGCATTGTTGTGTTTTCAGGATTGCTCATTTCCCCAGAATACAGGATGTACACCTGGAGAGAGTATGGGAATATCTTGACATGCATATTACATTTTTTTTTGCATTAGAGGTAGTAGTCGTGTTTTTTACGGGAATAACGATACGATTTAGTTACGTCTGAGGCGAAGTTTCGGGAAAATACGGGGTAGTGTAAAAGTACTCGATGTATCCACTGAGAGTAATTTGTGTTTGTACGTATGTCTAGCGAATACGTTATAAACTTCTTTTTTTTCAATTATCAATTTGTTCTTTGGAATTCTAATTGTTTCAATTTATTTTTAATTTATTATTTATATATATGGTGAGAAGTAACTGTAACGAACAATAATAAATAATAATAATATTCCAAGCTGCTTAAACAGACATTTCATAGGCCTATATTTTGGCTTAATTTAATTTGAAATAGACTAAGATCCCAATCTTGTGATTTGTGGGTATTTTTGTATGTCGACGTAGAGACTTTTTCTCAGGAAAGTTGGCAGTTCTCGAGTATGAATGAACTCGCACAGTAGCGCCGGTAGCGGTGCGCGGTGAGGACGATAGAGCAGGGGGAAACAAGGAGGTGATTGTGTCGGCGTTCGTTCACCCGCCCCCATGCGGCTGCGCTTCGCCGAGCCCTGCAGTGCCGTGTCGCATGGGGGCAAACAGGTCTCGCCCTACGGTCTCCACCCAAAGTCTAAGACCACCAGCCGTTTCCAGTCAACGTGTCATTGGTCTCGAGCGTTTTGAGATGACGAGTGTGAACCAAGCCTTTATTGTTGTATTTGTAAAACAAAAACATGTTCGAAAAAATAACTTAAAAATAGCCTTGTTCTTCATTAAGTTATGATGTTTTTTAATAAATAATAAATGTTACATATCCCACTATAATAACGCTACAACGATTGCTACTTTCTGTACCTGCTTAGGCCCGTTCTTCAAGACACGGATGCATAGGAAAAAGGTCATGGAACACGTAGATGGAACGAGCGGACAAATTGGGATGGATTTGAGCTATTTTACGATACACAGAAACATAACATTCTGCAACCGCAGTATGCTTACACGATTGAAGATGTATCTTAAGGTTGCAGTAGTTGCCATCGATTACTAAAAATGTTTATAGAATACATGCTAAAAACTGTTAAATAGTGTATTCGGAGGTAAGCATCTAAAAAAAACCTTTGCTATATGAAATTCCTTTTCATGGCTGGGTGGTCTTGAACTATTGGTGGAAACTGTAAGTCAAACGCCACTCTCCACAGACTATCCCGCTCTGCTCGTTTACCCTCGCGTTCCCTTTCATTGATGTGATTGGTCGATTTATAATGTGTGAGCTTTATTACATGACGATATACACACCTCAAAAAAAAAATTTGCAACAGCTGTAATTGGTTGCACATGACAAATGTTTGCTGGTACCGCAGGCGCATTACAAAGGACATTCGTAAAGTTTTGCAGGTGGTGTATTTTTCATTCCATACTTTCTCTTGGGTCATTAGCAACCCTGATAACTCAGAAATCCTAGTGGTGCAAAAATGTTTTTTGAGGTGTGTGTATATACAGACAAGTAGGTGAGACGCTATATGATAAAAAAAATAAAGAAATTAACAAAACACACACACACTTCAATTCACAACCCCAGCTTCATATTTAGAACTTGTACAAAATTATCGTGAAAGGAAAGGACAGCGTTGACAAAGGATGACTGTGTAATGTAAGGAAAAGTGATGATAATACACACAGGGAAAAACTCGCAAAAAGCTGGCAAAGGAAAAGCGCTGCCGTTGTTTACCTCGCGCCTTTCCGCCCGGCCAGGCGAAATTTGCGATGGCACTTGTGCAATTAGCACACGCAACCTCTGCTGTGGTCACCGCTGCGAGCCGCCTTTTAGTTACAGCCTCGCCTCTAGTTATTAAGGTAGGAGGAAAGTTACTTCCAATGGACCACTGCAAATGACAGTACAACATACTAACGAAATTGTCCGGAAAGTATGATTTTTTNGTGCAACTCTACATACTAACGAAATTGTCCGGAAAGTATGATTTTTTTTTTTTGCATATTAAATAGAGTGCTAATTTTTTTGAAACACTGTAAATTTTTTTTTTTTTTTTATGTACTTAGTTAAATGTTTTGTTTTTAAAAAAAATCAGTAAGAGTTTACTTTAAAAAAATTTATACGTATTTATATTTTGGATGCGTTAGAAAGTAAGTTTCGTACAAATAATTTATTATCTATCAATCAATCTTATTATAATAATTTTTTTGTTATATTTAACAAAAATAAATAATGGTTACAAAAATTTTAAATAATTAACTTTATGCACATCCATTTTAGACATGAAAGTTATTATTTTTATAATTGAAATTTTCAAAATTTTCACGTATTAAGGTGCATAAGTTTCCATTTTTATGTCCGTTTCTAACGTTTTTTTTTTTTTTTTTAAAGCAAGAAAGGGCTGAAAAGGGTATTTCAGTTATTTTCAGGTATGAAATTTACGGAACAGGTTGCTTAACATAATGTATGCACCTTTGTCTTTATTTATACACGATCAAATGATAGTGCCAACAGCTGAGAATCTGAAGAGGCGAGTCGATGAGAGAACTATTACACGCCGGTTCAGTGCCTTGCACATAGGGGCAACGAGGCATGTGCTACGCTTCGAGACATCGGGCATGCGAAATGCCTCCAGGCATACGGTGCCGGGTTCACGGTGGCGCAGCGGTAAGAGCGCTCACCTCCCAACAAGGCGAACCAGTTTCGTTTCCCGGCGGGGTCGCTCCCAGATTTTCTCAAGTGGTAATCGTGCCGGACGATGCTTCTGGTCGGCGGGTTTTCTCGAGGATTTCCCGTTTCCCCCGCCTGTGCATTCCGGCGTTGTTCCGAACCTCGCTTCACCCTTGTCAGTTGTCAAGACATCGATGTTAGGAGCCGTTCAAACCTCTCCACGCTCAACAGACGGCACCCTTAAGGGCGTTGACCACGAAACAATTTATTTTATATTTGCACCACATTTTTTTCAACATTTATACATTATCAGTGATTACTGTTTCTCCGCGAAAAAAAAAAATGTCGCATAGTTTTTGCATTAATAGTTGTCAAAAAATACTATTGCACTGTTTTAGAAATGTATAAATAATGAAAACTTGCTAATGTAGAGAAATGAGATCATTCACGGTGAAATAAGGTGCGAAGAACTACTTCAAGACATGTATAAAATCGTACAAGGTGTTTTTGCAATTTAAAAAATGGCGAAAATAATCAAAATCATTGCAAATTTTTGTTTTTTCCCCCGGAATTTTGTAAAATAACTTTTTCTGGGCATGTAGTTTGGCAAATAGCTTGGTTTATTTTGTTTGTACATTAAAAAAAACCACTGAAATTTTGACATCGACATGTCGCTTTGCAAAAACTATGAGACCTAGAAAAATTTTATCTTAGGAAAAATTAGTCACAAATAACGTCTACGAGGTAAACAGTATGTGGTACACACATAAAAAAACAAATTAGTTTCGTGACCAACGTTCGTAAATGAACGTGTAGGTCCCTCAGCGTGTTAGTAACGGCATGTTCACCGACGCCGTCGTGCAGCCACGTATTGTAGCGTGTGAGACGAGGAGGAGTGCATGTCGAGTTGGAGAATGTGACCGTGACGAGGAGCGATCAGCAGGGTAGGGTG
>NQII01000633.1:222675-266409 GCA_002778355.1 Clitarchus hookeri
TCTTGCATCTCCAACATTCTATCCCTTGGATTTTTTTTTCGCATATACTACCTGTTCTTCCTCTCACCTACCTCCCTCCAAGGGGTTTTCTCTAGCGTCCTAGTAGGGACGAGTCTAATGCTTTGTCATTACACGCTGAGTTTTTCATATTCCTTCTAGTCTCCTTTCACCTGGCATCCTGGTGAGGACGAGTCTCATGCTCTGTCATTCCAACTGCACGACACGGAGCGAAGCTTAGATAGGCACCGGGCACATGCTTCAAGTACGACATAAGCCCACTTATAAGCATAGTTGGTTGTAATTTTCAAACCATTTAAGATAAAGCCTCCAAATTCGTAGTATACGTATTATGCCCTACAACGAAAAGGGCCGCAGAGTCAAGCATACCCTAAGCCTAATTATAAGCATAGTTGGCTGTAATTTCCAAACCATTTAAGATACAGTCTCTAAATTCATAACATAGGCATCACCCCAGACAACGATAAGCACCCTTTCCAGTTCAAACGGGATTCGAGTGAATACTCGTATCTTGGATGTTGTTTCCGAACCTTTTAAGATACAGCTAACAAACTCATAACTTACGTATCATCCCCCACGACGAAAAGGAGCACAGGGTCAAGTAGGTTCCAGACTAGCTTAAAAGCATGGTTGGTTGTAATTTACGAATAGTTTAAGAATGTCACCAAATTCATANAAGTAGGTTCCAGACTAGCTTAAAAGCATGGTTGGTTGTAATTTACGAATAGTTTAAGAATGTCACCAAATTCATAACATAGATGATGTTTGCTATTCTGTTGTACCGACCAGGATGGTGTGGTCTTGTATAGCATCATCTAAATCAGTATACAGCATCCGACACTTGTGTAATATGTGATTTTAATGGTTGGCAAGTGCTTATAACTATTTTCCGTTAACATTTTAATTTATATCAGTTTGCATCAGCGCGTGGCAGTGATGTCTCTCTTGCCGACTAATGGTTTTAATGTATGTTGTTTTGTAGCAAGCAAAGGAACACAGTCTTTACAAGTTGCATAATGTGTATCGCACTACACGCATTGCAGTCATTTTTGAGGTTGGCGCTTGTGATCATTCGTTCCTCCTCTTGTCGGCGTATATCCTAGCTTTTACTAAATTTCTTCGCATGATAGCAACACTGATATCACTTTTTTGGACTGTGGTTCAGTCGGGTTTTATTTATATTTTTTGACTCGACATGTCATTATGCTTGTGATGTACTTGCATATTGCCAGTCCTTTATTGTTAGTTATGTGACTGTTTTTTTCATGTAAAGGGCAGTTTCATATATTCTACACTCGGTTTCCCCAACTCTTGCGCTAGCTTGATTGTGTTTATTTATTTTATTGCATACATGTTTTAGTGTAACCTGCGACTATGTATGTCTTGTTATCGGTAAAATGTTATACCACTTTATTTTTCAATATATGACTGTTAAGTGTTACACATGCTGACGATGACTCGGGCCGCCGACCCTTGTGTTGGACTGATGGTGTTAGCCGTACACATCATAGTCTATTTCGCAGTGCTGGCCCCTCTCTGCTGAACCCTCTCTGCTGACCCCTCTCCGCTGACCGCTCAGCGCTGACCCCTCAGTGCTGACCCCTCAATGCTGACCCCTCACTGCTGACCCCCATTTTCATTACATGCATTGACGGTTGTTATATGTCCCCGAACTTCAAAGGTTTAAAAATACTGACCAACTATGCTTGTAACATGGCTTAAGGTCTGCTTCCCCTATCTCTTTGATTGCAGTAGGATGTGATGAATGTGATATGAATTTAGTTGTCTTAGCTTCACGCAGGTGGAAAAAATTGGTTCCCTATGCTTATAAGAGATCTTAAGGTGTACTTATCCCTACCACCATGTTTGTCTTCGCATGCGATGCCTATGATATGAATTTGGTGACTAGCTTCTGTGGGTGGGAAATGGTGGTCAACTATGCTTATAAGTGGTCTTAGAGCATGTTTGTCCCTGCGGCCCTGTTCATCGTCGGGTGCGATGACTATGTTATGAATTTGATGATATTCTTAAACCGTTCGAAAATTACAACCAACTATGCTTATAAGCGGGATTAGAACCTACTTGACCCTTGGGTCCTTTTCGTCGCAGGGGATTATACCTATGTTATGAATTTGGTAGCTGTATCTTAAAAGGTTCGGAAACAACGTCCAACTATGCTTATGAGGACTTGAGCCATACTTGACCCTGCAGTTCTTTTCGTCGTCGGGAGTGATGTGAATGTTATGTATTAGGTGGTTCTATCTTATACGGCTCGTAAATTACATCCAACTATGCTCATAAGTGAGCTTAGGGCAAACTTGACCCTGCGGTGCTTTTCGTTTTCTGGAGTGATGCCTGTGTTATGAATTTAGAGACTATCTTAAACTGTTCGGAAATTATAGCCAACTATTCTTATAACTAGGCTTAGGTTATACTTGACCCTGCTGCCCTTTTTGCTGTCGCGCATAATTCCTATACTACGAATTTGGAGGCTATAGCTTAAATGGTTTGAAAATTACAACCAACTATGCCTATAAGTGGGCTTAGGGCCTACTTGACGCATGCGTGCGGTGCGACTCTAGGCTATCGTGCGTGGGCAGGCCTCGCTCTGTGTCGTGAAGTTGGAATGAAAGAGCACGAAACTCGTCCGCGCCAGGACGCCAGGTGAAAAGAGACCGGAAGTAATATGAGAAAACCAATAGTGGAATGACAGAGCATGAGACTCGTCTCCGCTAGGACGCTAGAGAATACCCTTGGAGGGGGGGGGTGAGAAGAGAGGGAGAACAGGAAGCATACGTGAAAAATACCAGGGATAGAATGTGGGAAACGCGAAAGACAGGAAGGAATATGAGAAAAACTCCCAAACGGAATTCAAGAACATTATGTGCAGAGGTGTGGCGAATGGAGCAAGAGGGGGAAATGGAATTCCAAGATAATCGCTTCTGGCATGAATTACAGAGCAGGTGGTTGCCTCGTGACGTCATCCAATATGGCGGTGGGCTTGTTCCCAGCCCCCAGCCCCTGTGCCAGAATTGTAATTTGCTACTACTTGCGCCCAAGGCTTACGCACCGGCGCGGCGCGGCGGTCGGCTGCAGAGTGCGAAATTGCATTTTGTTTATGCAGTATTATCGAGCGAGGTAGGCGGCGCAGTGCCGAACCAATTGACTCGCATTCGGGAGGACCCGGATTTCATTTCGTAAATTCATTTGGAGTCGTGCTAAATTATTCTCTTGTTTTACTGTTGCGATTGGACCACAGCTCCATAAACGTATCCTGTGCGCCTGTGAACAAGAAATAATAGCACGCAGCAGAGTGACCAAGCCATGTTTAACTCTATACAAAGGCTCCTCACATTGGTAGCAGACAGTGAAATAATCATACTGTCTTCAACTTACTGAATATTGAAAATTACCAGCCTCTGCCAAATTAACTCTTGAAATTAGTGGACCTTAAATGGTAGTTTTGCAGGCACTACTGCTACAACGCAAAATTTTCGGTAGTCGGCGTATTGAGCTCTCCTCTCATATACTATATCAGCAAAAATTGCTTTCGGAAATGTTGCTAGGAAACTGGTGGCGAACTGCAAACTAATACAGTACATCGCATATTTGGTTGTGGCTTCGTCATCCTAAGCTGTATTCGAGCGATATCAAGCGCTGTAGTTCCGTGTGCTAGCTGTTATACATGACTGCAGGTGGTTGGAAAGTAAGGCGCTTGTTGTATTTAAAACTCGCTTTCTTATGAACGAAGTAAGCAATCACTTGCGACACCCGAGACCGTGAGACTCGCTCCTCTAACAAGCTATGCTATTCGCGAGTGTTTTACTAGTCGACGGTGAGCAGCGTAGCCTGATAAGTGTGGTTTAAAAAACCAGCATTTGAAAATAGTCCCTTCCCATAACTACTTGGATTTTAACAGACCCACTGACCGGCATGCACCCATTAAAGTTGGTAGCATAGAAAAAGCAGTTCCATGTTTTAACATCTTATTGAATATGTGATGTCTGAATTTGTGGTCACTGGATTTATTTTCTTTTTATTTTATGAACAGGAGTAACAATCATCATAATTTTAGCATATTTACGTTCCTTACAATTGCACATTTACACTCAATCGACTCTTGAATAACGTGACCGGGCGCATGGCAGTTTTCAGTTCGCGTGTGGTAGATGGTTAGACACACAGACGGGCAGGAAAATAGCTCAATCATAAGCAGGGCTTTCGCACTTGCTCAGCTAACCGCGAGCAGTCGGTGTATCACTGTTTATTCCACGGAGGGATTATGGCCCGCAAACGTCAGCGGGTTCGTCCCCCCGTGTTAGCGTAAAGTGTCAGTACTGTGCTTGTTTTTAATGATTGCCTTTTTTATCAGCCCCTCATTATGTGTATCAGCGAACTATTGCAGATACTCCCTACGTGTTCCAAAAAAAACAATAACACAGTCAGTGAAGGCATGTGTACAGGGCCTAGCCGGAGTTCCGAACATCAGCCTGATGGTTCAATGATCTGGAGTGCACCTGCTGAAAAACGCTTGTGAGCGATGGAGAGGGAGAGAGAGAGAGAGACAGAGACAGAGAGAGATAGATCAAAGTTTATGGAAAGGTCACTGGTAACAGGAGGAGATAAAAGAAAGTAGCATAGGAAAACGAAAAAAATGTTGGCAGTGAATTGGCGTGCGATTTTTTGTTAACTTCTTTGGCGATTATGGTGTACGACCGTCTTCAACGTACGTTACGTTGGAGTGAGAATCGCGCTTGAAAATTCCTGTGCGTGGGAATTTTTCCCGGGATTTTTGACCCGCCAAAAGGGTGTTGTTAAACACTGTGAAGACAGGTCATACACGCAAGCTCCTTATCCTGGAGAGGAAAAAAAAGTACTTCGTCATCGTGAGTCTCGAAAGACCTTGTTTAACAGCGGTACGCTCTTCGCCCGGACGAGGTACTTGCGGGCGCATGCGCGTATTGTGGTGTAACTCGCGTGCACTGCCCCATCAATATCTATCTATAATTGTATCTCCCTTCCTTCGTCTGTCCTGAAAAAAGTTTTGAGCTGCCGTCTATAACGTGTTTGTGCTGTTATAGAGGTACACGAGTCGTCCCCCTTTGATAATTTTTCACGGCGTAATTAGATTCATAATGAATATAAAGTAAGAGAGAGACAAATTGTCCTTGGTGTTTTACAACTCGAGTAAGGAGAACCGTTTCGCTCTGTTTGGTACGTGGCTCTGAAAATGTAAAATATTGTAAACAAAAAAAAACGCGCAGAACCGAAGGTCGCGATGTTAAATGGACCTGTGGAAACTAACCACTGGAACTTGATCATTAACTTTAGTCGGAAACGCCGTTCATTTTAAGCACGTCGGATACTAAAAAATTCATTATTTTATATTTATGAAAATATTGTTCAACTTGTATACGTTATAGTCTGGTTTCGATTTTTTCACGTGATTTAAAACAAACCCTTGAAAAATCACCCCATGTATGACGTGTTTGGTAATTTCCTATAAATATGCCATATATTACAAGCGTATAATACTTATGTTAACATTAAAGTATTTCATTTTTGGTTAAATTCAACTATCACTTTTATTTATAAATTACAATGTCAAAATCACAGTTTCACTGTTTTTGGATTGTACAAATAAATGTTACTTCACCTTCAGGAATATAATGACTTACATTTCTAAAATGCAATACACGCAGAGAAAAAAAATTGCCTGAGTACATCGCAAATTTCTTATCTGCAACAGTTTCTGAATTTTTTTTGCTAAGTATCGCTGGCCATGTACATCTTAAACCGAATTAGGACTATACCTTTCAGCCCCCTTTCTTTGCAAATTCTATTGTAAATGGATTCGTTACAACTACGGAATCAGCAGTAGTTACGTCAGTCGGTTAAGTAAAACTACGTGACACTGAAACGTTGTGACTTTTTAGTGAACGCCTTGGAATATTTTTTGCCCACGAAAACATTCCACAGTTTCAATAAAGAGCGCGGCTAGAGTGTTTTTGGGGGAAGGGGGCGGGGGAAGACGTCACCACGTGCTTTTTAAAATGCCTGGTGGTGGCAGCACTGGCGGGGCGCCAAAAGACTGGTCGACGCTTTCAGCTCAGTTCGCGTTGAAAACCCCAAAGACATAGCATGTGGCATGTTTACCTATGAAAATGGAACTGTGTATTCTTACTGCACTGGCCGTGCTCCATCGTGTACCAAGAAGCACTGACGTCAGAATGTGAATCGAATTGGCGATATCTTTTTTCGCGTCTTATGCACAAGGATTCCAGCCAAAAAAATTTATAAATAAAGGAATACATTTTTTTCATTGTTTTAATGTTAGTTTTTATAAAAAACTTTTATTTTTATTTTATTAAACATATAAATGTATATGTGTATATATATACATATATACTGTATATATATATATACACTAGCTGACCCGGCAAACGTTGTTTTGCCATAAAAAGTATTTCTAGTGATTATAGTATTAGAAAAAAATAACTATAACTTATTGTAAGTGTGTGAGGATGTGGTATATTAGTGGAAGAGGCATGGAGCTCTGTGGGCGATGACGGAATATAAAATTAGATAATTTAATAAATATTAATAAAATGGAAATACAAACAATTACAGCTTTGCGATCAGTAATAAAGTTAATTAAGAAGTACACTTAATTATTGAAAATATAATTGTAAACACGTCACTACTACGATCTGAGCACAAATGAATAAGAGAAAGGTTATTGTGTGAGAGAAAGTGGAGACCGGCTACTCCATGCTGTGTCACTGGGAGACACCTTGTGGGAATAAATTGTAACCTAGATCGATAAATGATCGATGATAATTGATCAGTTATCGACCTAGGGTAAAATTTATTAAATTACTAATATCGCTATAAAAAAAGGGTTGGTGGAAGAAGGGTGAAAATTTAGGAGGGTATGTATTTTTTGATGCCACATCATAAAAAAATAAAAAAANGATAATTGATCAGTTATCGACCTAGGGTAAAATTTATTAAATTACTAATATCGCTATAAAAAAAAGGGTTGGTGGAAGAAGGGTGAAAATTTAGGAGGGTATGTATTTTTTGATGCCACATCATATAAAAATAAAAAATAAAAAATTTGTTCAAACAATAAAAAAAAATTGTTTGGGGGTGGCCACCCTTATTACTTAGGGGTGTAAAAAATAGATATAAATCTATTCTCAGACCTACCGAGTATACATAAAAAATTTCATAAAAATCGGTCCAGCCGTTTCGGAGGAGTTCAGTGACTAACACTGTGACGGGAGAATTTTATATATTAGATATATATATATAGACAGTCTTATTTGCTTAATAGTTCACTACTTGGCAAAAATTAAGTTAATTTCGATTCGTGATTTATTGGTTGAAATGATACGTGTACATTCACTATGAACAATTTTTCCCCCCGATTTTTATATAAGTACTTTAATTAACACGTCTCTTACGTACACGAAGTGATCATGGACAATGTTGTAGACTTACGATTAGGTGAACTGATTACCTTTTGTTGGTTATGTCCCTAGCAATGGCACACGGTTTGCCCACCAATATTGTCCAAACCACGTGATCAGATGTCATGTTATTTTCCAACTGTGCGTGTTACTTGAATCACAGGTGTCAACTCTTCTTGTTTTCAAGAAAGGGGGGAGGGAACCACAAGTCTAAAACTTTCTGTGACGACATCCACGTTCATTTTAGTCTTCTCTCTCTCTCTCCCGCTCTCTCTCTCTCGCGCTCTCTCTCTCTCTCGCTCTCTCTCTCTCTCTCAGTATGTGTTGTATGCAGTACATGAAGTTATGCACGAATGTAACACTCATTTTCTTGTATGCCAAAATTTTAAATAACACGAGTTAGTTACAAATATTCAAGAGAATACCGTATTAAAATTTTGCTTAGAAAGGCAGTGTAAATCATAAAAATCATCCTAAAACTGACAATTTTGAATCAGATTAAAATAGTTAAAATGCAACACATTAAAATATTANACTCATTTTCTTGTATGCCAAAATTTTAAATAACACGAGTTAGTTACAAATATTCAAGAGAATACCGTATTAAAATTTTGCTTAGAAAGGCAGTGTAAATCATAAAAATCATCCTAAAACTGACAATTTTGAATCAGATTAAAATAGTTAAAATGCAACACATTAAAATATTACATTTGAAAATGAATGAGGCAAGAAGTTTACCATGAGTTATAGATATTTCAAACTGGACCAGTGGCCGACCACACGTGAGGTTTGAAATTTAGCGCCTATAGGTGGCGGGGTGGAGGGGGCGCCCCTGCTGGGTGAAAAGAGTAGGTGTGATCACCCCTCTTGCTCCCCTCCCCCCGAATCGTACTCTGCGCCTATGATGTGAATGTGTTTTAGTTTCGTTAAGGTTTATTCTACTTAGGTTGAGAAGCCAATACATACTTTTATTTTGGCAACTAAAATTTTTCGCCACTAGGTAAGCGCTAGTGTCGCATTGTGTATCGGATTTTTTTTCTATTTTCTACGCTGAAAAACAAAATAATTGCAATAGTCATATATCAAATATAAAATAACTCCTTAGCTAAGTGAAACCTTTCTTTTTTGTTATTCACGTAGCTTAAAATAAAATAAAAAAGTGACCTCTTTGAAACACTAGCGTTTACCTAGCGGCAGAAATTTTCTCTGTGTCAAACAGGAAACTCGTTTTATTTCTAACCTGAGTAGAATTAACCATAGTTTCCTTGCGTGGGATCAGCCCCCCCCCCCCTCATCCATCACGCATTTACATATTTTTGCCATAACCTTCGTCACAGATTTTGTGTTTTAATTCTGGCATCGACATGGCGTAACACAATGCTTTGCAGATTTTCTAAAAATTGGTATAGATTGACCACTATTACTAGTGTTATTTCTATAATCGCCCACATGAAAAAGTTATGTTATTTCTTGCCGGTAGTCGGTAGTAAAAAATTAATAAAGGCATTGAAGTTGTAATATTTACATAATAAAGCTAGAGAATTTATTACGTATACTGCGACATACAAGACATTTCTTTAAACATTTCAAAATGGAACTTATGGCAAAAAAAATTCAAGATGGCGGGGATTGAACTCGCTTATAGCTCGTCTAGAGGAACAGCAATAAACTTAAGAACTACTAAGCCGTAGCCCAATCTGTATGATTTTGACAGTTCCAATGGCAAGATAACGCAGAGCGGTGGCACTCGGAGATGTGCTACTGCGCAGCAGACATGTGCCCTCCACGGCCGACTGCGGCAAAAGGAAGCGGTCCCGCGGGAGCCACGTGACGTCATCGCGTGCGTGCCTGCGCCAAGTACCCGCGTGCGTGCTGCTGTCGTCATTCTCCCGGGGAATGTGAGTGGTAATCCCGCGCACCGCGGCGCGGTAATTGAGACGGCAGTCTAGATCGCGATAACACGTTCGCTCGTCGCCAATTCTCACACCAACTCTGCGCAGGCTATATTTTGGATTTGAAAGAAAAATACAACTTTGGCCTTTTCCACCATAGATAGATAAATAAATATACATNGCAGGCTATATTTTGGATTTGAAAGAAAAATACAACTTTGGCCTTTTCCACCATAGATAGATAAATAAATATACATAAATAAATATACAGGATGATTCTAAGATCATAGGACAAACATTGAGGGGTGGTAGAGCTCACTAAAACAAACATTCATTGGATAGGAATATATGGGCGGGAGTGACGCGTTGAGGCACAAACACAAAAATAACACGTGAAATGCAATACATTGTTTATTTACAACGTCGCCGCTAAATGCCTTTTTACAGCAATGTTTATAATAATTGCTCAAAATTGCTGGCACCGAGAGTAATGCAAGTTTGGTAGCGTCGGTGGAGTGATTGGCGAACATATTCAAATACGCCGGGTATTTCACGCACGCCACCATTGTCAGCCAATCACGCCATATGTAGAGGTCGCCAAGCATGCGTGACTGTTGGTGGATGCATTTCCAGCAACTGTTTTAACATTTTCTGTACGGAATCACTCGTTAAGTATGCTGCTAATGAACATTTTATGTTTCCGTTAATGTGTTTTGTTTTTGTGTTTGTGCCTCAACGCGTCACTTCCTCCCATATATTCCTATACAATGATTGTTTGTTTTAGTGAACTCTACCACCCCTCAATGTTTGTCCCATGATTTTAGAATCATCCTGTATAGTACCTTAGGAGATGAAACAAATAAATAGTTTGTTAGGGATTGCACTAATATCGGTATAGGCCTAACATTCTTTTATATGGGTGCCAATGAAAATATGAGTTTCATGTGCACGATACTGCAAAATATAGTATCAACAACAAACAAATGATACCTCCCACACGTAGGGACTCGTAGAGTGAATATGGGGTAGAGTTCGCGTGCTAGTTGCGCAGTGTCCAATCTACGTGTACCATTATTAAACTACTTTTCTTCCTTCAGAACTGCCAAATCTACGAGACTTCGATTAAGATCAGCACACTGCTTACTTTAATATAAATACGTTTATATGCTAGTATACTCCTTTTTCAACGTTGTACTGCAAATACAGTGTAATAAAATCAAGTTACGCGAAATTTTTGTTGTCGTAAAAACGCGGGTTTGTTATAAAACTTATTATAAAGTGGACTATTTGGCGGGCATTCGTTGGTCAGTTGTAAATACGCAGCGTTGGTTTTTAGTGTAGGAAGTGTTTCAATTAAAATTTCAATGGTTTCTACCTTAAGTGGGCGTGGAATATATAGAGTACAAATGCTGAACGTAGTAATAGAAATTTACAGCTTTCTGGTAGCCAGTCTAGAAAATCCAAAAACATTTTTGATCAAATGTTTCTACGGAGTAGACTTGTGTGTTTCTGTGTTTCTGCGTCGTAAATTTGTATTTTTCTATGCGGCGCGTATTATCTAGTGTTGCCGTGTCTTAATTTTTCAATGCTAACCTCAAGAGATCCGCGGGCTTTAGTTAGCAATTTTCATATTAATTTATGTCCTCGTAAACGGGTAAAACTGGAATGGGAAAGTGTGAAACTAGTGTACTAAATTTGCGACAGCATTTTTGCAAAACATAGAGACCAGTCATTAGCAGCTGTCGGAGTTACTTTACCACAGCCAAAATTATTACGTCAAGTAACTTGCAGCTAAAATATACGTCGTATTAACCAACTAGTTTCGTCGCCTCCCACCAAGGCGAACAGGGTTCGATTCCCGGCGGGGTAAGAGAACCACTAGGTTTTTCCGGATTGTATCTTGGTAGCATTTGTATAGTCTATTCGCGGTTTCTTCACACTTTTTCAGTTAAACCTTTGAAAAATCACCCCATGTACGATGTGTTTAGTTATTTCCTAAATATGCTATGTTTTATGATCCTAAATATACCGTTTGATACCTCTGTTAACATGAAAGTATCTTATTTTTCGTCAAAAAAAATTTTAACTGTATTTTATTTATAAATTATAATATTTAATTTACAATAAATATGAATAAAAACAGTGAGAAAACTTGTGAGTTGGTAGCGCCTAGTAGGAAATAGTTCTCGTGCAAAATATTATTGCAACTGTGTGCGCACGAATCCGGTGCGTTGTCCTTTGGTGTAATATTATAGACTTAGTTAAGCTTAGTTTGCACGAGGCGGAGGAATATCCTGGAAGTAGAACTTAAGCAGGGATTCAGAAAAGTGTGAAGTAACCGTGAATGAATTATAGATAGCCTGTTTGCCATTGAAACTTAAAATATGAATACTCAAGCGTGGACTTTCGAGGAAGTATACGGATGACATGACTACAGTGTAGCGAATTAAATTTATCAAATGTTAAAACACATTTTGAGATGTTAAAACAAGAAAACATGTGCTTAATCTGGCAAACTTATTTTAAAGCACTTAGTTTGTGTCAGGGGAAAAAAAGTATGTTTGTTGTAGGTTAAAAAAAATTTTTTTAGACTAAATAAATATTATTTTCAAATATTTTTCTTTATTAGCAGCAAATAAATTATTCCTTCAGTAAATATTTAATCTACCAACTTATGCTAATATTTTACTGCAAATTTACGTACATGCATCTGGTGAGCACGAGTGATGAAGTTTAATGAAGGTAAAAATCTTCCATTCTTAATAACTTTATGCGTATCAACATTAAAGCTCGGCTTCACCCCTTTTGCAGAAATTCTTCGTTTTCGTCTCATAATTTCAGTTTCGGGTGCGTTATTTGAAATGTTCGATTGTAGAAAATTTACTCTTGAATCCAATTTGCACTGCGTGCTATTTCCTGTTTGAACAAAAGGCAAGAACTTAAACATGTTCCCGACTTTTCACAACAAATTCAACACAAAAATGTTAAAAAAAAACTCATAAAACGTAAATGTGCTATCTATAATCGTACAATGCCGGTAATTACTACGAATCCGTGATGATGTCGCGAAAACGAAGAATTTCTGCGAAAGAGGTGCATCCGAGCCTTAACGTAGTGGGGATAGGTTCAGCAGGCAGGGAGGGGGTCGTGTAATCCGGCCGCGCTACCTGCAGCAGACGCGCACGACGCACAGAGGACGTCGACACGAGACGCGTGCTCGAGTGTCTGTGTCACAATGGCCCGCGCCACGCGCGTGCGCACGAACACGGACGCAGTCACGCGACGTGGCTGGTGCGGGCCCAGCTCTTCCTTGTACGTGAAGCCTGCGTGGCCTGTGCAGGGCTTAGCATGTGCTGCTCGCTCCAGGCGCGTCTGGACATGGGCTGGCGGACAGTACGATTAAGGCCCATTCGCGATTTATTCACACTTTTCGAATCTAACCTTTGGAATAAACACCTCATGTAGGACGTGTTTGCCTGAACATGTCGTGTATCACAAGCGTTTTATACTTATGTTAACGTCATTTAACTTTTACTCACATTTTATCTGTAAAATATAATATATGATTTATAATTAATATGAATAAAAGCAGTAATGAAACGGGTTTGTTGGTGCTCTCTACTAATAAATAGTTATTATGCACAATATTATTACACTGAGTGCGCACTAATGTTGTCCCTTTGGTGGAATTTTCTAGTCTTGGTTGAGGTTTTTTTTTTTACACGGCGGAGGAATATCCAAGTAGAACTTTAGCAGGGCTTCAGAAAAGTGTGACGTAACCGTAAATGGACTAGAATTCATGTGCCAAACTCGCAGGTCTAAGTAGGAGGCGCAAAAGGAGGANTCATGTAGGACGTGTTTGCCTGAACATGTCGTGTATCACAAGCGTTTTATACTTATGTTAACGTCATTTAACTTTGACTCACATTTTATCTGTAAAATATAATATATGATTTATAATTAATATGAATAAAAGCAGTGATGAAACGGGTTTGTTGGTGCTCTCTACTAATAAATAGTTATTATGCACAATATTATTACACTGAGTGCGCACTAATGTTGTCCCTTTGGTGGAATTTTCTAGTCTTGGTTGAGATTTTTTTTTTCACACGGCGGAGGAATATCCAAGTAGAACTTTAGCAGGGCTTCAGAACAGTGTGACGTAACCGTAAATGGACTAGAATTCATGTGCCAAACTCGCAGGTCTAAGTAGGAGGCGCAAAAGGAGGANAGTGTGACGTAACCGTAAATGGACTAGAATTCATGTGCCAAACTCGCAGGTCTAAGTAGGAGGCGCAAAAGGAGGAGATTGATGTAAGGAACCCGGGCTCGCAAACCTTTCCTTCTCCTCCACTAGTGAGAGTGAAGCTAGTGGGGCAGGCAGGCTTGTAGCGTCGTTCCAGGCGTAACCAACTTGTGCGCGGAGGTGGTCCTGACTGCTGGCAAGTCGGTGCCTGCAGCTCGGTGGGGGAGCATGGCGAGCTTCACGCGGGTAGAGCTATCAACCACCTCGTGTACGGCGAAGCTCGCTGCAGTTCACGTTGTACCGGCTACCGTATCCATACCTACCGTGCGACATTTGTACGGCTACGTCAAAGGCCAGTGTCTACTTGTAGTCCATTCCTTGTTTGCCGCGCACAGTAATAAAAATAAATAAACTGCGTGTGGGGAGTGCACCCAGGACAAGGCAACACCCTCCGAGTGACGGTCTTTCCAGCTGGGACCCGTAGGTGACCGTCATCCCCGGGCATGACAGAAATGAGACCCTAGAATGGAGCGGCGCTGGAATGCAAGGGCGGGAGAAGCGGGAGTACCCCCCAAAAAAACCCGCCGGCAAGCGGCATCGTCCAGCACGATTCCCACATGCGAATATCCGGGAGTGAACCCGCCGGGGATCGAGCCCGCATCGCCGTGGTGGGAGGCGAGCGCCCTGGACACTACGCCACCGCTGCCCCTACGCACAGTAATGGATGTCACTAACACGTACCTGTATTTGATTTAAAGGCGCTTGTTGCCTTCCTTCGACTGCGACCCCACCCAAACATTTGGCGGAGGTGAAAGGATTTGGGCGGCTCTTGACAGCGAATTCTTGAGAGCCGACCGGGGGTGATTGATGCCAGTATGGAGCGGCGCCGCAATGAAGGGGTGGGGGAAACGGGAAATCCCCGAGAAAACCCTCCGACCAGCTTCATCGTCAGGCACGATTCCCACGTGCGGAAATCCGGTGACCTGGCAAGGAATTGAACCCGATTTTCCCTGGTGGGAGGCGAGCAGGCTAACCGCTCAGTCACCACGGCCCCATTTGGCGGAGAAGGGAAGGTTTGAGACCCCGTGTTCTTCATATCAATCTCTTCCTTTTGCGTCCCCGCCTTAGCCCTGTGAGTTTGGCTCATGAATTATAGTCCACGGAGTGTATGTCTATTGTATATGTATATGCACGTATATATACGTATAACTATACAGTACACATAGAGCGTTTGAAAACACCGATAGAGCGCGTTATGTGATACAGGACAACGAAATGAAAATTTTGCTATAGGAAACGCATGTCAAGAAATGCTTTGTTTGGCCACTAGGGGGCTACAAATAATGTTCGAAGCGCTGCAATAGTTTGACATAGCGGCCAAACCATGCATTTCCCAACATGAGTTCCCCCTCGTAGAACGTTTTCTTCGTTGTCCTGTACAACACACACTGAGAATTATGGATGTTTACTCAAACAGCCTGTATCTGGGTGTAAATGTGTTTGTCGAAGGATGTACATAAAATGTTTTGGGTTAAAATAATTAAATCGGAATAAGTAAAATTATATTTTTTTAGTTATTTGTCATTATTACACTATTTTTTATGTACACATGTTATTTACAATGTTTTACCTGGCTTGCCCTTAAGCGGCGATGATAAACAATTTGGGACTCCCTCATCCTTCAAGGCTCTGCTTCACCCCCTTTGCAGAAATTCTTCTGTTCTGGGTCGTAACTTCGGGTTCATAGTAATTACTGACAATGTACGATTATACAAAAATTACATTTTACTTGTTTAATATTTGTGTGCGAAATTTTAATAGTGTGTTATCTGCTTGTTGAATAAGTTAGGAACGTATTTATATTTTATCAATAAGTTCCTGCCTTTTTACAAGCAGGAAATAGCACACGCTGAAAAATAGTTACAAAAGTATTAAAACTAGCGAATTGTAAATTTTCTGTAACCGAACATTTCCAGTAATACCTCTGAAACTGAAATTACGACACGAAAATGAATAATTTCTGCTTAATAGGGGAAGCCGAACCTTAGTGTATGCAGCCGAGTCCGAATGTTCTTAGTTCTCTGTGATGCACCTAAAAATATAAGGCACATAATTTCACAAATCAGTAAGGTTATTAAAAAAGTGAAATTAAAAAAAAAATTGAAATGTTGACAAGTTGCTTTATAACGATTGTCGAAAATAGTGTTTCGTGTTTACGTTGGCAACTTGCCCAGAAGTTTATTATGCATTTGGGAAGCATTTGTGGAGGGCGGTGGAGGGCGAAGGTAGTGACAGTTAAAATGAGAGAAATCTGAGATATGTAACAAATCAAGCTGTCCTCTGTCGCTAGATTCTAGACTTGTGTGACGTCATTGTGTGTTGTGGCATTCCGTGGTTGTGTGTGGCGATGTAGTTGTCTGCTGGTAGGAAGGCTGTCGCAGCGCTGGTGGCGTTATCTGTCGCTTATAGCGCGCACTATCTCGCCTCCTGCTTGCGTCACGTGTCTCCTTGCTGACGTCAGCTAAAAAAAATTTCCTTTGTGTACTACTGTAAAAAAAATTTTCTGTCTCTACGAACAATTCTTTGGAAATTATTTGCGGAGATTATTTTTGTAACGCTAAAAGTTAATTTGAGCAAAATTCACATGTCACTGTGGAATGTGTAAGACTAATGTCGAATTTTAACGAGTAAGTACTGTAGACGTGATGTTTTATTAATATTTATCGTATACGCACTTGGAGTATAATGATTTGAGGATGGTGTGCGACATCTATCTTGGTCATGCCTCTGAAAAAAATACTCTCCCAGACTTTAGCAGTAAAGTTGTTTAAGTATTTTACTTTTTCGGCTAATAACTTTCCAGGCTCAGTTATGTTATTGCGCAAACTTACATGCATATCTTTACTGCTACTGATAGTGTTTTTTATTAAGTTACTTAGTGAGGGAAGGTTTGCGATGAAAGCAAATTCAATAAAACTGAAGTTCTATTACACCGCTGCCTGATAGGCTGATTAGTGCATAATGGTTAATAAAGTATTGTTTGTGTGTCAGGGATAAGCTTTCTTCACCAGGAAAAAAATAACGATTATAGTATAGTTAGGCAACGGGAAGAATATGGCCGTACAAGAAAGTCTGTCTGGTGTTCAGCGATTTGTCAATATTGTATATTTTTATAAACAGTGCATGCGCGGGTATTACTAACACATTAGCAAACGAAACGTGTTTCGACGACCGTAACTTCTTTTTAAATGGCCCAGTGTCCGGTTTTCCGCGTGTAAAAATCTGGCCGCGGGTTTTCTCGTGGTCTCTCCGCCCCGCGCCTGCTCCACAACTGCTTTTTGATGACTTGATTAAATGTCACAGTTTCAGCGGCAACGACAGCTTTAAGATTCCGCGTGTTTTTTGGAAAATGTATAACCCATGCAGTGCAGCTTGACTTCCCATGCACTGGAATAGTAACCTGACTTCCCATGCACTGGAATAATAACCTGACTTCCCATGCACTGGAATAGTAGTTTGGCAAATGAAATTCAAATAAACATAGTTTTCAAACATAATTATTTCTTTTTTTAAGTCACTGTTTGGTTGTCTTGACAAGTGTTGCGTAAGTTACGCTATGGTTAGGACCAGTGACTTTTCGCGTAAAAATAGAAGCACACAGTAGACTTCAATACTATATACACCCCTCACCTGTTATACCTCCATTGGCTGCTGGTGCCGTGTCCTTCTTTGACCAAGCCACTCAGGACTAAGTAACTCCAACACTGAACCATCGTGATTCGGGCGCAAACGGTTAGCACGGGCCAGAACATTTTTTAGCCAATCNGAACATTTTTTAGCCAATCAAAGAAGCTGGACGACCCTACAGTGCTTTGGACTGTATCTTGTCTCGAAATCTTTTCGCGAAATATCACTGCCCCTAGCTATGGTTTACTGTCTGAAGAAATTATAAGAATGAGTTTAAACGAATTTTTACAGTCATTATACTCTATGATAGTCTGTCACACGAACGAGTGTAGTTTTCCAGCATTTCTGAAAGTAGGTCTCGTGTACAGTTATTTCCATGGCGAAATATTTTCTGTTGACGTATGGAGCTCGTTGACAGTCAGCTGGGTGTGTTTATGTAAACATCATCTGTGGCGCGGGTAGACACCGCTGTATCCATGGAAACAGCTGTAAACAGGGCTGCCTTCAGAACTGTCAAAAAAAGTGCACTCGTTCGTGAGATAGACTATAATAGCTTTAGTATATTCGCGGTTTATTTCGAATCATACCTTTTGAAAAATTACCCCATGTATGACGTGTTTGTCTGCTTCCTAACTATGCCATGTATCACACTCGTTTTACACGTGTGTTAACATTAAATTACCCAGTTTTTGGTTAAATCGAACTTTTACTTAAATTTTATCTATAAAATACTATACTTCATTTGTAATTAATATGAATGAAAACGGAGCGGAAATGTGTGTGTTGGTAATGCCAAGTAATAAATAGTTCTTATGTAAAATAATATTACACAGAGCGCGCACGAATGCGGTGCGTTGGCCCTCTGATTTAATATTCTAAGCTTTGTTTGCATGTGGCGGAGGAATATCCAGGAAGTATAACTTAAGCAGGAGTTCAGAAAAGTTGGAAGTAACCGTGAATGGATTAGTGTTGCCGCATGCTAAATATGGGGCGGTGTGTCAACTTGCAGTTGCAGCCGCGGAGGAAATGACGAATGGGAACGGGGTCCGGCTGGGGGTCGCATGGAAGATTGCCAAATTAGTCCGCCACCATGTATCACTCCGCCCCGCTGCCGAGCTACGCGCAGGCCTGCCGAGCGTCTCTCGCCGTGTCGTAGCGTGCACCCGGGACGTCGTGGGTTTGAAGCCGCACTGGGGAATGCGTTTCGCATATGATTCCCCGTGATATTTAAAGACAAATGCCGCCACAGACCTTCCCAATTATCTCGCTATTTACACTTCGGTTAGCATTGCTGCGTTTTTTTTTTATATGACGATAGTCGTTACCACCTAACCACGCGCCGATAATCTCGTCAAGAACTCGTGGCTCGTAATGTTCACACATGGCCACGGACTGATTCGCCCGAATGGGACTGTTAATATCCGGCCGTGCAAGATCACCACAGTTCACCGACAAAAAAATATTCTCAAACATGTTTTCCGTTCTGCTGTGGTAAATTTTTTGTTTAAATTTGTGGGTTTTTCCCCCTCGTGTTTTTTGCGCCGAACGGCAGGAACATGTTTTTTTTATTATCAGACTTTGTTTTATTTTCTTTCCCCTTTTCTCGATTTTTAATTTTTTTTTTTAAATTGGTTTATCCTTACTCCGCTAGCTCCCTTATAACTCAGTTGACGTGCTATATTTAGCCAATGTGGTGTATTCAGTTGCTCGTCGCAAGAAGATTCCTTAGCTGTAGTTCCAATTAAGGCTTGGGTGTAGGCCTGTGTTTGTTCCAACTCGCCATAAAGCGGTNAAATTGGTTTATCCTTACTCCGCTAGCTCCCTTATAACTCAGTTGACGTGCTATATTTAGCCAATGTGGTGTATTCAGTTGCTCGTCGCCTTGTCGTAAGAAGATTCCTTAGCTGTAGTTCCAATTAAGGCTTGGGTGTAGGCCTGTGTTTGTTCCAACTCGCCATAAAGCGGTTGTGTGTACTAAGAACTGCATTGCGGAGAAAATCTAGTTCTTCCCTTCGCCTATAAAAAAAACATAAGCACAGTTCTTTTCGCAGCGTCGAGGACGTGGCATTTTGCCGGAAGGTCGTTTGGCAGAACATGTGTTTCTGTAAATCTTGACAGAACAAGGTTCCAGCAGAAGAGGCACTTGGCAGAACGTGCATCTGGCAGACAATTCTGCCAAACCACTTTCATCCAAACGACGAGCATTTCTTCGTCAAGGCAAATACCACGGCACAAGTTTTTTTTTCTTTTTTTTTTCGTGAGAAGTGGAAGGTAAAGAGGGGTTTGCTGTGCATTACACCCACGCTTAAATTATATATATATCCCGGCCAGTCCCCCATGGACGAGAGTTCTTACCTGTGCGTCATCAGTCAACAGTTGGACCTTATAGGGGAGACATGACCAATGGGAAAGTAAAGTTGGGGGGGCTACCGTATCCCCCCCCTCTTCTAGTTCTTTGTTTTTTTCGCTCTCCCAGTTACAATGCTCGGCTCGTGCATTTGTTAATAATACGTCGAATCACGTGGTGAGTTCCATCCTAGACATGTGATCTGAAACCACGGCCACAACTTGTCGAAATTTTCACCAAGTTGTCTCGTTCCAAGTAGTCAAACGCGTGAATTGCTGTTCCTCGCTCTCTTTTTGTTATTGCTGAAGCACGTGGCGTATAACCACGTCATTAACGGTTTGCAGAAATGTGGGTCATTCCTTTCATGCGCCTTCCGTGGCGCAGTTGTTATCGCAGTTTCTGGTACTGGTTCGAATCTGGTCCTTAAGCACCGATGGGTGCGATGTACTTTAAATTACATTTGTGTTCAGGTAGTAACGCAATGGCATGTAGATTTTTTTTTATAAAGGACGACATTTGAGGGTACTAGAGGGTGGCAAGTTGATCATTTCTTAACAGTAGCTGACAGTTAAAAGTGACGTATTTCATCCATACGAAGTGTCGATAGCATTGAGAGCTTCCCTAGCAAGTAGCGACGCCCCCTTTCTCCTGCGTAGCAATGACGCAATTCATTCTGTGGCTAACTTAGAACTTTGTGTGCTAGAAAAATTAGAGCAGAACTCTGAAACACCTGTAAGAAAGCTTTGTTATTGTGCATTTGTCTCCCAACATGTTAAGAGAGTTCGGTGTATGCGACAGCGTACAACGGCTAAACAATAAGCGGGATGGTTTTATCCACGTTTTCTGCCACCTTCTGTTTGAGGCTCAACCAGATGCACTTTCGTTATTATCTCCGTTGCATAAAATGCAATACAGATTCGCCCCTCCCTCCCCCAGTTAAGAAAACAGCATTCCGCTGTAAATTGTTCTTTAGCCGGGTTCAAAGACGACTGTGAAGGTGCGTACTCAGAATGTAGGTACTAAACACATGAATGTAGTGTGAATGTAGACTCCGTGCTGCGTGGAGGGGCGGAGGCCGGGTGACTGCGAGGACGCGTGTTCGCGCAGTGCTCATACTTGCGGCTAGCCGCGCTCTCCGCCTGGACAACCACCACCCAGCCGACTGTGGTGTCCGCGCGGTGGCCTAAACAGTAGGCGTACGCCGTGTATCTCGGATGACTCGTGAGATGTAAAAGTGCCGCCTCGGCATGAAAATCTCCTCCACAGCCTCCCGTCCTCTCTACTGGCGTGGCCAGAAATTCATTATTCACTTTAGGGGTTATTTTCTTAATTGACTTCATAATGACGATAAAAAATAATATAGAATTTTAAGTAACCTTTGGATTTCACGTTGAAGGGCTGGTAAGGAGATTTTGAGTTATTTTTAATTCTCTTGCTTTCCCTTCACCAGAGTTGTAACCAGTAGTAATAAAATGTATATTATCTAACTGTAGGGTATTGTTTACACGTCTCCTTGCACACACAAAAAGGAGGGCTTGTGTTACTCCCTAAGGAGATACACGAAGCGTATTTATTAAGTTAATTCTTGGGCCGTCTTTTTAATCAAACCTGCTATAATTTTGTTGAAGTGCAAAGGATGCAACTTCTACACTATTCTTCGAATAAGGCTCTAAGTGTTTGTTTACTGTGCCATTTAATTAGTACCTACAGTACAAAAATAGCATCAGCATTGATATNAATAAGGCTCTAAGTGTTTGTTTACTGTGCCATTTAATTAGTACCTACAGTACAAAAATAGCATCAGCATTGATATTCAAATAATTTTGCCTATTTTTTTGTGAGGAGAGAGGGATAAATTTTATTGGAATTTTATTAGTGGGACCACTTTGCAATTAAATAAAAACACAATTTTTTCATACTTTTAAAATACCTTAAATTTATGAAAGTATAAACGGACGACTGGAGACTCGAAAATACATTAATAATCTTAGCAAGCACATTCAGGAGTCTACTTTCCGTAACTTTCGTATGAAAATGTTGCTACTGACCGCCAAAGTACAGTGTTATTGGTTTTACCTGCGCTTCTTCGTAACATATTTACGTACTTGGGTAGATCAAGATAACATCGTTCGTATTTTAGATTCTTAAAATTAATGTGCTTAACACTGTTTCTGCCAAATATTCATGATGATTAGCTCACGGAAGAGTTCACATGTAGAGAGCAAGTCACCAAACATTAAAAGATTATACATTTTTACTCCCTTTGTAGATCGTACCCAAAAAAATTCGAGTTTTTTTTAAAGCCTGCGGCGTTACTTACTCCCGCGTTACATCAAGGGACCGCTGAAATTGTAAAACGCGTGGTGAAATATTTTCAGCTCTTAAATTCAAATAAAATGTTGATTGATTGTGTGTGGCTGACCACCTTACGCAAGTGAGTAGGCAGAGAGGAATCACACGAAAAGGGCAACGTAAATAATTAAAGTAACCTGGGTCATACACGGGTAATCCCCGACAACGTTTCGGGTCTTGTTTCATCTGATGTCTTCGGTGTAATTCAGTTTTCTTATTCACATTTTGTCCAGTCATCATTATACCAATTTTTAGTCCCAATGCGTATTTACCTATTTCTTTGCAACTGCTGTTTGTTCAAACAAACAGTTTTTTTTTGTATACGCAATTGTGGGAATATGCAGATTTTGGAATCTTACGTTTCAGCATCACTGTAACAGGAAGCCACAAAGCTACAGCCGGGTCGGAAGAGAAACCGGAAAACCGGAAAACCGGGAAAGCTGGGAGAGACAGAGTGCAGCTGGTCGTATATTTCATAAGGGTTAGAGGGGCGTCGATACCGTTGTACCGCATGTGGTTGGTGCCACCTTCCCATTTCAATCCTCACAGATGTCTTGGTTCGCGCGTTTCGCCTGGCGGGGAAATACGGTACTGCAGAAAGACGTGAACAGGAAAGAGCTACCAATAAGTAGAGGGGACGAGGGAGAGCGACAGCAGCGCTCCGCGTGGCCTGTGCCCGGGCAGAAGACTTGGTCTTCGGGGCAGTGTTGCCATGTCGTGGTATTTGTCCCATTGCCTTAACATTTTTCNTGCCCGGGCAGAAGACTTGGTCTTCGGGGCAGTGTTGCCATGTCGTGGTATTTGTCCCATTGCCTTAACATTTTTCTAATTAAATAATGCGTAGTTGGACCAAGTTTTTTTCAATACACGTATTAAGGGATATTTTAACAGGAGTTTATCCACAGTTTAGATGCAACATTGTGAAAACCCACGTTTAAAAAAAATAGTCTTTTCCTGAGACCTTTAATTCTATTTATGTAAAAAAAAGGTGGTTTCTTTGAAGACACTTTAAGTGATCAGTTTTAAAGTTTCTCCTTTCTGTACATTCGCAACTTATAAACACTGCAAATTATCACAATCACCCGCAGATGTGGCGCCACAGCAGTATTATAGCGCTAAATTAAGAACTCTCCGTATTCAGTTCTTGTGTTGTGCGGTTGAGGTTCGGTATAGCATGTATGTAAAACCTCTATTAAAAAAATTGAAGTATTGGGAGTTGTTAAAAGTGAATTACCTAACTCCTCCAAAACTTTTCACACGCATCCAACTGGTTTCATAATGATCTGTAAAAAGGATATCCAAACTAAGTTAAATAGTACAAAAAAGTGCAGTGCAAAATACACGTTGTGATAATTCGCCTCGCAGTAGTGATCTAGAAAAACATACTCTGACCACTATACCACAGGGGCTGGCATCAATGTGATATTTTTCATTACGGGACATTTTGCTGTTAAATGGTACATTCCTGATATCAACTTGGAATTTTTAAACTCGTAACACACTATAATCAATTACCATTGTTGTAAACTACTTCGGACATAATAACTAGTCTATTCGCTGTTCATCCACACTTTTTGAATCAAAAATTTGAAAAATCTCCCCATATATGACATGTTTGATTTTATCCTAAATGCGTTATGTATCATAAGTGTTTTATACTTGTATTTACATTAAAGTAGGCTTACAGGAATTTGGGTTAAACTGAAATTTTACTTTTATTTTATCTGTAAATTACGATATATGGTTTGTAATTGATATGAATAAAAACTGGGAAAAAATAGTTGTCGGTAATGCGTAGTAAGAAAATAGTTCTCGTGCAAATATGATTACACTGGATGTGCACGAACGCGGTGCGTTGTTCCTTTGGTGTAATTTTCTAGACTCCGTTAACTTTTGTTAGCACGAGGAGGAATATTCTGGAAGTAGAACTGTGGCAGAACTTAAGAAAAATTTAATACGCAACTCCTTACTGGGTGGCTGTCAGCCAGTTGGGTGACAATGAGTTACGTTTTGGTCGACGCGTAACAGTGAGGTCTTGAGCGCGGATGAGAATGACAGGTGAAGATGAAACAGTGGAGGAATTGCAAGGCTGGGGAAAACGGGAGAGTCCCAAGAAAACAAGCCAGTCAACGGCAACTTCCGTCATTTTTCCCCACATGCGAAAATCCGGGTTTTACTCCGCTGGGAATCGAATCCAGTTCGCCTTGGTGGCTGAGTGCAACGTTAGCTGTACTTCTAGTTAAACTTTCCTACCTAAGCACAGATCGTGTTTATGTGTCATGTTGCAGGAAACATTTTTTATCGTAACATTCTTACTGTGCATATTTAAATTATAGCCATTATCATAAAGATACGATTTCTGCATACACAAAGGAAAATAATCGAATTTATTCATGTGTGCGTCAACTTAAAGTACATTTTGTTTTGCTTGGCCAAACCTGAGTTAAGCCCGGGCAAAGTGGACAAAGTGTAAAATTGAAAATAATTACGTTTCGTTTTACTTAAAACGCATTGAATTTCGGTGTCGTGTCTATCTTTTTTTTTTTTTTTAATGTTAGCATTAACTGCCTAAAACATAATATTTCAGTCCAGTAACAATTCAGCGGTTCTCGGAACGGATATAATTCCCAAAAATAGTGATCGAAATGACGTCAGAAGTTGACTTGGTCTGAGTAACAAAATTTATATATATTTTCAAAGTTGTGCTGTTTTGTAAAATAACGCATATTGTAGATTTACGAAAGGCAACTTTGCGACTCAACGAAAGTTATATCGTACGATAATTCGCTACTTGTTTTTTGCTGTTTTGATAAGATACCATTAACTTGTTCACTATTAATTACACAATTTTTAAATAAAGATTATAAAATTTATTTTTCATTAAAGCTTGCAATTTTATTATAGGGGAGTTCTTTAAATTAGTACGAACTGAAATCCCTTTATTTTTGTGTGTGTTTTGTTTTTATAGGTGTATAGCTGGTTCGTAGTTAGCTGAGCACATACATCAACCTTTCAGAAAGAATCTCCGTGGCCCAAGTCGTGCACATTTAACTTACAAACTGACTAAGATACTTAACAGTGAAGCTAGCAGCAATGCAGGGGAAGATGTTCTGTCTCTTTACGATGTAGCGAAAGTGCGATAAAGTTTGTGGACACTGAAAAATATTTTATTTTAGTGTCTGTTTATTTTATGCACACAAAAAAAAGTAAGAGTAAGCATGTTAATATCATGCTTATGTTACTACTTTTTTTTACAATTTTACTTAATCGACGCACGAATAAAGTCATTGTGTCCATGGCAATGTAAATTTGAATTACATCGGAAGGAAACAAAACAGGAAATAGCACTCATAAGCAGAGGTTTATTTCATATTTTTCAAGAAGGTAAACCAAAAGAAGGGTGACTTACAACTTCTTAAAGAAACAAGGGGATGAATTCCCGGAAACCTCCGAAAATGTGTACCAGAAGCGTCTATTCCACACTACTTGTTTTGGCATTGTCAGAATATTACGCTGTTGCCAGGAAGAGCTCGTACAGAAATGTCCGTGAAGGCGACTATAACTCTGGCGAGTGTCGTAACGGGTGCGCTAGCAGCGAGACAAGGTAATGGTCGCCTGCGTTGCACATCGTACCGGAAGCAGTTTGTGGGCTGCTACAGCGACTGTAAGTGCCTGGAGGCTGTCTGTGTAAACAGGTTAACAACGACGTCGCCCGGAAGTCTTGCTGCTCCAAACTACACGCGTTGCGAGTGGAGTCTTGATGACCGGTTGCTATGTATGCTGGCGCAGTTATTCACTGTTGCCTGGCTCCTTCAGAGTTTACACATAAACTACTCAGACATAGTTGTAAAGAATTACACTACGCCGTATGATATTTTCTCAGTTTTTTTTTTTTTTTTTGCTATAATCGCTTCCGTTTTCCTGTGGCTCCATCTTGCGGACAGCCGAATAACTTTACTTGAGCTGACTTGCCATCTCTTCCCCCCATAGGCTTGCCCTGCCTACATGAGCCAGGTGGGCCGTGACCCCCCCATCCCCCTCCATAATGTAGCCATTCAGAATGGCATTTCACCAATATATTCGTATTGCCAGAGTGTCGTTGTCATAAAAAAAGCGCAACCAATCTTTCAACAAGGGTGTGAGAATTGTAACCAGAAAGCACAGGACCATAAAGTTACTGTTCTTTTGTCTTCTCTCTTCGCTCCTCTAGAATTAAGAAAACCGACGTTACTTGGATCGGATTGGAAAGGGCTTATTAACGTCCCCCGGTGTGATGCCTGGAGGCTTATCAGGGTACGGCGTATAAACTAACTTATTACCTAACTTAAACTAACGCCCATGCCTTACCTATGATTCGAACCCAGAACCTCCCGCACCCCAGACCGACTGGGCCACGGGAGGCCGGACCCACGTTACTGAGCTTCTGTGTACACTAATAGGAATGGATGCTAACAATTGTATTTCAACTGCGTAGAATTGTAGCTACGTTGTGTAACATTAACTTTCCAACCTTCTATAGCTGTAACGTTCTCAGTGTAGTATGGTTGTCAGACAGTTTGTGTGTTGTTTTTAATGCTTGTATAGCCTCAAAAATATGAATAAGTGGTTACTGTGTGTTTGTTTATGTATATTTATTTATGTTGGGGCATATATAGAAATCTATTTTTAAATTATGTAAAAAAATATATATAAAGCGTTCCCCCTCCCCAAAATGGAAATGTCTACGCATGATTATGCTTCCCCCTCCCCTTCTCCCCTCTTCTCTTATAAATCGTAGTGACACATTTTCCAGACTTTCTTAGAGAAAGTAATGGTTATAGTTACGTAATGTTTTCTCGTCGCACAATGGCGTTACGGGTAGACGGAAGAGATTACAAAGATGGCTTGTGTCGGTGTCAGGAAATTATGTCGAGGAAAAAAAAAGCTGAGAAAATCTCGTATGGCTTCGTTTTTTTTTTCTACGCATTCATGACTAACTCCACAGCTGACTTAACGTCGCGTGAGTTGACGGGAGCCTGGCCACTCGCTAGTTGAGCGGTCGCGGTGCGTTCGACGCCCACCGGCGTCACGACGTCCATCAGCTTCTGCTGCGTGCTCCGACAGTGCACTGTTGTGAGCAAGCGGTGACGTCACTTGCCAGTCGCCAGTGCACGGGGCACTGTGTCAACTGAAGCAGGGACCGTCACGAGCAGAACTGGGCGCGACCAGTCCATCTGGACTGTTGGCTTTTCGCTCGTTTTCAGACGTACGTCAACGACGAAATGTCAACCCGATCTCGATTGTAATTTTTTTCTGATGTTTCGTTTAACGCCCCCTCCCTCCTATATGCCAAGAGGTTAACCGAGGAGCGGCTTAAATGCAGTATACTAACTCAAAGTTACTTTTAAAAACTACGTACCGCATACATCCCTGGCACACCCTGGATTTGAACACGTAACCTCGTCTTCTGAAAGCGCCTTAGTGACCTGGATTACGGAGGTCGCTTTGTGTGTGATTGTATTTCGTCTTCTTGGCACGTGCTGCATTTTTGCGATCGTCTTTCGTCACTAGACATATTTTAAACGCCCGTATGTTTACGTTATTTGAACCAGTACCACGGTGTACTTGTTGGCCATTAAAAGATGCATTTTCTCGTCACAGAGAGGGTCATCACGACGATTGAGCAGCTGCGCTGCGCTTGGCCTGAAATTCATTTAGCCGAAACATCTTTCCATCTAGAATCAGCAGGTCTGAAAGACACTTCGCGTAAAGATTGCTTAGCCGGGAAGTGTGCGAATTTACTCGGCCAAAATGACGTGTGCTACAGAGGTATAATCGCATGTCGCATCCGCTGCCGACAATTGCAGACGTCATAACGACGAGCGAAGGCACTTAATGAGCTGACGTGTCCCGTGCGCCCACGGCCTATTATTTCCAGCCGACAAGGCGAGGTACAGCTCGACCCATGATAAATGCAGCACACTGTAAGCTTCCTGCTAATAGTTGTTATGGTTAACGTACGTTAGGTACCGCATTTCATTTTGAGAAGTTTAATACTAGAAATATAGTTTACCCGTACCCTTCTCCATCTCGTGTGTTGGTGTGTGTGTGTATATATATTATATATATATATAATACAGTATGTTTATATATATAATACAGCATGTTTATTTATATATATATAATACAGTATGTTTATATAAAGAATATGTTTTTTTTTCAACAGATTGTGTCTCACTATGAGTTAATGACTCCAACAGCAGTAACATTCAAGTCAGGCGTAGGAAATAAATCTGAGAAATAATATAACCAACACATGAAAGTTAAATCCGTAACCAAGTATTACTTCAAATAGACATGCCTAATTGTAATACTTACGGAAGTGGGAATCCGAAAGCAAATGCATGAGAAGTCATTAGAAATACGAGATTGCTGTGAAACGCGACACCCCAGCATCGTCGTCAAATTGGACTGAAATTCAGTCTTATAAACATGGGTTTTATTGAAATGGTTTTCTTAAAATTATTTTCATATTGACACAAAATTGATGTGTTTAGACCTTTATTTCATCCATGTTTCACCAGACTAAAATGAAAACATAAAAGCGATTAACATAACTAAACCAATTTTTACTTCTCATTCTGAATGGGAATATGTAATTACTCTCTACGCGCGTTAGTCCGAACGACCTAAGAATTGCGTTAATTTTTACTTTGATATTTCTAGGGAGCCTGGCATCTAGGTTTTGCAAATGTGGAGAGCTTATTGGCAACGAAGCATAATCTACTTTGTTCTTTGCGGCAACGGACGTATTTATTTCTCTCCGATAATAGTATCCGCTTACGCGGTGTTGCATAGATCAATTTTTGTTTGTTTTAGTAGGCGGAGTGGAGGTGACTTACAAACTAAAGTAACGCAATTTAGATCTATATATGGAAACAGTACATGACTATTCCGGGGACTCGAACCCGTAATCTCGTCTTAACGAGCGCGGCCGTGAAGGCCACCTGTAGACCAACCGTCACGCCTGTACGGCCCTAAGAAAACATAAAAGCCGTGTTCTGGTCGGCCTTCGTAACTCACCGCAGGCGTAGCATGAATTATAGGTCAGGTTAGAAGACCGCCTCTGGGTGTGAAGTGAAAGGGGATGCGAGTAGTTAAACACGGCGTGTAAATTAATATACGAGGTAGAATTATTGAAAGTCCTCTACTATAGACTGTCCTATAGAAGCCCTAGTTACTTTTCCCTTTTAGCCATATTTTATCCTTTAACTAGCTTTTTATGTAAATATTGCCATGTGAGTAATAAACACAGTGTGTGTATTCCACCGCACTCTGAAGTTAACGTCCAAGGCTAAAATAAAATATATTTATTGACTACTATCACAAATGAGAGGGCTTTCAAAAGTGCTCACTTTACCGTGAATAGCCGTTAGTTAGCTTTGCCTCGCGGAGGTGTGAAATTAAACGGTAGTTTTTTGATACGAAACGCTTGTTTAAGACAGGACTTAAACTTAAGTATCTCCGCTCCTTTTTCCACGTGGAAACATCGTAAAATATGTCTACCGTGATTATTTATCCGTGCCTGAGCGAACGCCGTTACTTGATATATTTTATAAATAACGTAGTAACTTCGGATGTCGCAAAAATTATAGTTACCTTTTTTTTTCCCCTGGACGAACGAATAACGCTGATCCAATAAGAATATGAAATGCTTCCAAGTGAGGGGAGATAAACGATTGGCAGACTTCGTGCAGGTTTCTCTGATGTTCTGTTTTCACGGTCATGCAAGACATTGTTCATTTCCTTGTGGATTTTCGTGGCACTGGATGCAGCGTAGATGACGGTTAAACCACCATGTTGATCGGGGCTTGTTGAGAAGTAGATTGTAGTCCATTCATGGCTACTTACAATTTTTCTGAAGCCCTGCTTGAGTTCTCCTTTCGGGAAATTCCCCCGCCTCATGCTACAAAAAAAAAGCCTAAATTATAGAAAAATGCGCCAAATGAACAACGCGCCACATTTGTGCGTACTCAGTGTAATTATATTTAGAATAAGAACATTTTATTACCAGGCATCACTAGCACGCCTATTTTCTTTATTTTTAATTCATATTAATTACAAGTGAAATATTATAATTTATAGGTCGAACATAAGTAAAAGTTCAATTTAACCGAAAATAAGGCACTTGTATGTTAACATGAGTATGAAACACTTGTGATACATGAGTATGAAACACTTGTGATACATGAGTATGAAACACTTGTGATACATGGGATAACTAGGAAACAACCACACACATCTTACATGGGGCGATTTTTCTAAAAGTTTGATTCAAAAAGTGCGAAGAAACCGCGATTAAACTACACACAAAATAAAATTTTGTGACTTAGAAAAAAAAAATTGGAAACTGGTTGTCAACGTTTTCAGTACCATTACAAGTGAAAGCTTGTACATTTTGCAAGTGTCGATATTACTGCAAGAATTTTTCTATAGATCTATTAATACTGTTTTTGTACCATCACAAATGCAACAGGTTTACAAACAATTTTTTTTGTAAACTTGCATTTGTATTATTACAAGAAATTTTCAGTTCGGTTTACAATTTTTTTTTTGTGTATGCGTAGAGAGAAACGGTCCGAATTAGTCAAGTTGACGGAGCTGATGGGATGGTGCGGCAAAGTCTAATTCACCGAAGTCGACCCACAGAACAACGCAAGGGTTTCTCCAAGCCAACTGCGTCCATGTACCTCACCTTTAGAAATCTGGTCTCTATCTTGTTTACTAACTCGCGCCTCGAATTTTTTTTTTTCAAGCGAAGAGAAAAGTAGGAAGTTTCGAATTATAAAATTTCGAACGCATGCGAATAGTTCGGGTTTCAAATCAACCTGAAAAATGGAAGTTTGCGAAAATGTATTCCATCGCCTTACTCAACCGTTTCGACGTTCATTTGCACTGCGACGTTTGTTTGTGAATATCTAGATTGAGTGATTTCGTCAAGGTAATTTTGACGAGTTCCATTTGAAAGGATGGAGAAATGTGACCTTCTGCCGGTGTGTGGGACCTGATTTCGAGTCCCACCTCAAGTATGGGCGCATGTTGCTTTATTAAGTATGGTGAATAAATAATTCAAAGAGATCTTAGCGCAATTGTCACGAGGGAATCAAGCCACGGATGTACGCGTGCAACACGTATTCCCGCCAATACTGCGCTATTAAATATAGAAGTTTAACATTTTGCATTGTTTGAAATCAAATTGTTTAGTTGGCATAATTGTCATCTGTGTGGTTGGTATAACCGTCACTAGGCGGCGCCATTGTAAAATTGCGTATTTTATTATAACATGTGTCTTTCTTGCTGTGTCATTGTTATGGTGTAGTGAATAAAACATTTCTACTAGAAATCTCAAGTTTTATTACAGCGGAGACCCATAAACCGCAATATGCGCAATGCTGTAAAACGTGCTTAGAAGTCATGAACTCAGTGCAGATAGGCGAAAATTAGAAAGCTTGTTTAGTTAACACACGCGTATTTCTCATTCAATATTGGCTGTACTTCTTTAAAAAAAAAAATGCTGGCAGTTAGGCAACGCCGCTAAAGGTGATGTTATGCAATGGGGCATGTTTTGTGTGCGGACTCGCTTTTATGGCATTTACATCTCCAAAAGCACTTGCGGATAGTAACAACGGCTGGTGCGATGAAACTTCATCGTGCTGTGTCATTCCACTTCAAAGGTACGGTGCAATATGGCGCAATTATAACACACTGGCCTAGTATTCGAGGGGACTAGAGTTCAATTCCCATACAGTCCAATGATAAATGGTTTTCTGTAGTCATCCAGGCGATACACACCACTCGGAAAATAAAATGGCTATGTTGGGTGCCGATAGACATCTACTTCGGCTCTCTCATTTAGCGAGGAAAAAAAACAGAGTTTGCTGCCTGGAATTAGACCACCCGCATGCTCAAGAGTTGTTGGGTTGACATGCTCTTTAATTTTTTGGAGTATATCCTTTCTGTGTTTATTTGCCGTGTATGTGAACGACGTAAATGTATTCAAAATATCTAAATATTCAAAATTGTCTCCAATATTGCCTCACGGCATACCTATGCTTATTCGCTGGCCAACACTAAGAAATGGTTCGCAAATTTATCATATCAGTGTATACTCGTATTGAAAAAGCACGAATGATGATTTATTTTTTCAGTGCGTCCACGGTAGCTTTCGTACATTTTCCCAACATTTCTGTAGTTGCAGGCAAATATATGGTAAATTTTCCATACCTCGAATTAGGTGTAACCTCCAGTAAAGTTTAGGAAATTTTCTGATAAAATTTTTGCAGTGAAGCTTTCCTTTCGTTCTAGTTTGCTAACAGAGCAGTAGTTGAATTTTTATCGTACCGTCCTGCGTTAATTTTCCACGGTTAATTGAACACTTTCGAAAACCCTGCTTGGTTCCTGCTTTGAACCTATAATGTATCCTTCCGCCACACTTAAACATCGACAATGTTGAACTTAATAAACGATAAAGTGAGTCGGTGAAATTGTTACCAACCTAAAAATGTTAGTTACACGCTAGTTCTTACCTTTACAATTATATAACGAAAATAAGCTAATTTCAATGACCACAAAGTTAATCGTTAAATTTCAAATAAATAATACGCAGCTTCATGGAACTATTATTTGCTGCCAACGTTACTTATATAATCCAGTAAGAGTTGGCGTTAGAATTATACGCAGTATCAGCCACGTGTTTTTCTCATAGTTTTATTTCCGTGCGTAGGGAGAGTACTGATATATGGGTTGGCTCTCGTTTCTTCACTGTGTCGCATGACGTTAAGCACTTAATCATTTTTCTATCGTCATATGTATTCTGCCAGTTTTATGTTAATTTTCTTTTTGTGTCTTCTGTCTGTGTCTCTGTGACCGGCGACTTGGCATCTAGTAAGAACCCACACGGGAATGTAACGTGTACAGTAAGCTATAAATCCTCATAAATACCTTGTTACCGGTTTTTGTCTTTCGAATACTCGACACTAAACAGTTATGTGCTTAAAAACTATATATTGGTTTTCATATTTATGACAAAATGGATTTGGACCTCCCCTAACCACCAATTATTTTACGTAAAATTTTAGTGAAATACCTACTTCAAACATTTTAACTTCTCTACTGCTTTTGTAATAGAAATATAATTTACTGACTTGCCTCAAGTGCCAATAATAAACACAAACAATGGTGAAGCAGCTACACGCAGTTAACTAAAGACGGCGGATATTTATAAAGTTAACAGGCACCACTATAGTTTATATTTGAGTATATATTTCTTGGTAGTTTACAGGCAACAAAATAGTTTACATCTGAACAACTTTCTTTATGCAGTTAACAGGAAGCAGATTTGTTTATATGTGAATAACATTTTTTTTGAGAATTATTAAATTTTTTAAAGTTAACAGGCAGCAAAGTTTTAGATATGCAATCACTGCTATTTGTGTTATCAATACTGCAAAAATAAACTCCCTTTTGGTCCACAGAGTTGCCAAATGTAAACCACAAGTAAACCACTTGTATACCACAACACTGGTCTGACGACTAAAGTTGTCTCCGCCCCGTATTGGAACTATGCAACATCGCCATTTGAAGTTAAAATTTGTCTCTGAACAATGTCAAGGTGCCTTATTTTATGGCTTCTATTATACCCTATATCACCACCAACAGACAAGTTAACAAATAAATTCCGTACTTCAAACCACTTTAATTCACTCTGGCTGTAAGATTTATTGCAAAACATAAGTGTCTCAGACGCAGAGGACTCAGTACAGCCAAATGTGGAAAATGAAATCAGGATGACTGGACCGGGGATCTAACACTCGTCCTCCGGAATGCGAATCCAGTTGTTTACTGCTCCGCCACCTCACTCGGTAGTACATTTCAGGACAACCTGGAACACAACGTTTACTGTTGAACCACAATATATAAGGCGCGTCCTCGAGTACTCTTGAGTTTATAACAAATGTCCAAGGAGAACGTACATCGTACACCTTGTTACCTGCTGTGGGGTGGAACTGGCCACTCGCAGGAGCAGCTGCCAGTAGACAACGTGCTGTTGACTTGGTACGCATAGCTGAAGATCAGCAGCGCACAAGGCCCGACAGGCTTATCTGGCACACGCGGCGGCTCGCCTTTGTAAATCGCCGCGCGCTTCTCGTGGTATCGCTCGCCTGAACCAGAATCACTACTCCACTCGTTCGAGTGGGAAGGGGCAACGGAAGCGATACAGAGAAAGAAACATGTGACAGTGCGTGCAGATAAATGGAGTAGTGCCTGTGCATATCGCTGAACGCACGGAATTCTCCTGCCCGGACTTAGGCCTGCAATGATAATTCCCGGGAGTGTTTACCAGGCCGGTGTCCGCGTAGACAAACGGCAGGTACGTCAAGCGGCCAGTGTTTCTCGCAGCAGTCCTTAGTCCTCTCGGAACAATAGTATTTCTATCGGAGATGGTACTTGGAAAGGGTCGGGAACTCGCTGTGTTTCAGAAAGGGCCCGGCGAATCACTGTGTTCTTGGTACGTGATTCCAAACACGTTCAGCACGTCTGCAGTTTCAGCCTGGCGCAAAGAGCGAAGTGCATGATCGGTACTTGAGTTCATGAACCGTTTTCATTCTATTGTGATGGCCTTACGAGGCGCAAAGTCTGAAATTTGGAACCCATCGCCCTTTTCCACAAATAAAAGGGAAAGTCCATATTGCTGTTTTAGGAACATATTTATTTAAGGTATTCTCGGTTGCGATTAATAAAGGTTTAAAAGATTTCTGACAAATGTAAATTTATCACTGTAGATAAAACCCCCGAAAGTAAAAAGTAAGGATGTCCCTCCCTCCCCTTCCTAGGATTTTAAAAATACTAGCTGAGATGTCTGTAACTGTCATAAATAATTTGCACACAAAGAATTTGTAGTTATTTAAATTGCATTCCACAGAGTAAGTTGCGAAATTAGCAATGTACCCTTTCATCCGAGACAGCGCGGTTCCTTACTGACNAAATTGCATTCCACAGAGTAAGTTGCGAAATTAGCAATGTACCCTTTCATCCGAGACAGCGCGGTTCCTTACTGACTCGCTGGCTGGAAATGCAGTTATTTTGTTTTTATTGGCCCCGGGAGTCGACTCAGCCATAGGCGTGCGCACGTGGTGTGCCGTGCGTGTCCAGGCATATTCACTCATTTAAAATTGTGTCCTTCGAGACTTATTTTTTTATTCTGGAATTTCAGCATACCGCAGAGCACGCGAGTCTGTACGTGTCATGCTAATAAATACCGAAACTGATTCGTCTATCGTGTCAGGGCAGGGTTTGGCCTTGATTTGGTTAATTTCACTTTTCAAATTTATGCAAATCAGTTTTTCACAACAGAATTTTTTCCGTATATATTTAAGGAAATAAGGCGAAATGTGGTCTCTTATAATATTCTATTTTAGCACGATTTTTGCGTAATTATCACTATTTTAAACCTTAAAATCAAAAGATTTTCCTGGGGAAAATCCTTGGACTTCACATACTTTTAACTTTGTACACACCCTAACCCTTTCCAACCTTAATTTTGTTTTTCAAATAGAAAAAAATGTTTTCTTTCAATTTATTTTGTCTCTAGATGTAATACAACAAGAGTAGTCATATATTTTTCTGAAAAACACATTTCCGGGTAGGACTTCTTAAATGATTCAAATTTACATCATTGTGACATTGCGATTCTGCATTTTCTTTGAATAGTGATTTATTGTTCAAGTGTGCATTTAAATGCATATACTCAATGTATGGGCTATGGAAGCTAAGAGAGTTAGAGATTCCAATTGTAATCAGTCGGGCTGAAAGGAATAATGATGACGACTGCTCACGCCTATGAACTCGACGCAGTGTCGCGCGTGGAATTCACTGCGAACCAGTAAGAAAGTCCTTATTGACCTGTGAAAGTATTCGCTTGAGCGATTCCGGCGATGCAGTGTTCGCTGGGCTCGGTTTTCAAACAGAGCTTGTTTGGTTGTGCGGCAGTGTAAAGTCGTTGGTTTAAAAAACGATCGATAGCGCGGAGGGTGGTTCGTCGTACGTTGTTTTCAAAAATAATGTGCCGTCTTGTCATTCGCCTTCTGCCGTTGGCCGCCAACGCACACAGCATAAAAATAGTAATAATAATCTTCATGAAGGAGAAGGGTTTGTGACCCGTTACGTTTGCTTTAAAATTAATCCATCGATATTTCCTCGGTTTTCGTAATTTTTGCTACCCCTTGGTCTTTTTTTCTATTTATCTTTTTATACGTTTAAATTTCTTTCAACTACTGGTGCTGTTATAGGTATTCGTTAAAAAAACTATAGTTAACTATAGTTAAATATATTATGCTGTATTACCCCCACAGAATCTAATTTCACAGACTTCCATTCTCCTTTCGTCTTTTCTTCAGGGCCCAGTTTTCGGTGCCATATAGCAAAGCTAGAAATTCCATCACTTTGTACAACTCATGTGGGGTCTCCTTGTAAACATTTCTTCCTTATGTTTGGGGTATAGTTCCACAAAGTAGTTAAAGAGCTTCGCTTGTTTTTTAATACTTCTCTATTTATTCCACAGTATTTGAATACGTAGACCTGTTCTATAATCTATTAATTTCAGCTTTAACTAAAATATGCTTATATCCTTTAAAAAAAACGCCATTTTTGTCATAGATAAATAAAATACTTTAACCTTTAATGTGCACGCGACCTTTGTGTAGCTTATACATCTCGAGTGACTTTTATTTTATTGACCCCCTTCAATTAGAGTTTAATGCCAGTTGCTGTGACCGGAGCTATCTGGCGTCATCGCGTGCGCAGGACTGGCCGTGGCGCCTAACATCCAGCTTGTATTAAGTCGTCTTGGCCGCGAGCCAGCGAGTGATTCATTTTGTAGGATTCAGCTCTCTCTCTCTTTCTCTCTCGTTCCCGCGCTGCTCTACAGTTCTCTCTGTGGGATGCTGCGAGTGGTCGGCACATCGACAAGCAGACGTTGTTATCGCCCCAATTTTCTGAAATTAAAATTTAATTAATTTACGCAGCATTAACCCTTTAACTTACACAGTTCATTTTAGCTATTGCGACAGAAGGAATTATTGGTCTAAAAAGGTACTTCCCAAAACGTTACAGTAACTTACACAATTCAACCTATGAGAAGTTTTTCCGTCAGTCTACTGAGCAAGCAACATCCAGTTACAGAGTTTTGGCGTGCCGTTAGCAGCCAACAGTTTTGCCCACAGGAAAGCTGTGTCCATATTGGCACTAATTTTGACCCTTTACAACACCAATCATGATTTTACCTAATATCCGCCATGCCATAAATGAACAAGTACACTCGGGGTAATATGTAATGCACTGATATATTGAAGAGTGACATATTCTTTTTGTTTAGTATCATATTCCCCTGAATTTTATATAAGTTTTATGTAGGTACGTGTATATATAATATAAATATTATACACATACAAAGAGAGAGATTTAGAGAGAGAGAGAGAGAGAGAGNGTAGGTACGTGTATATATAATATAAATATTATACACATACAAAGAGAGAGATTTAGAGAGAGAGAGAGAGAGAGAGATCCTCCTAGATGCGAGTCCGAAGGTTTACCACTGTGCCACGAACCGGGTTCGATTNAGAGAGAGAGAGAGAGAGAGATCCTCCTAGATGCGAGTCCGAAGGTTTACCACTGTGCCACGAACCGGGTTCGATTCCCGGGGTTCACTCCCAGATTTTCGCACGTGTGAATATTGCCGGACGATGCCGCTGATCGGCGAGTTTTCTCGGGGAGCTCCCGTTTTCCTCGCCCTTGCGGTTCGAAGCTGCTCCATTTCCACCTCGTTCCACCCTCATCGGCTCTCAAGTACTCCTCGTTGAGAGCCGCCCAAACATTTCCACTCCACACCAACAACCTTGCTTGATAACATTCGGGGAAGTCTTTGGTTCAATTCCCGGTTCAGCCATACTGTCTTTAGTTTTTTTGTTAAACCACTCCGGACGAATGTAGCCGATTCGTCCCGTACGCATGAACGCGGTGCGCTGTCCTTCTGGTGTAATTCTCAAGACTTCGCTAAGCTTTGTGTACTTGATGCGGAGGAACGTCGTGAGAGTGCAGCACGTGCAGGGCTCGCAGCGGAGTGGGAGGTAACCACGGATGGACTGGAGTTGTTGGCAGCCATGGGCGCGCACCTCCACGCCAGAGCCGTCGTTACAGTAGCCCCGAGCTGGTGCGTGCGTCCGCACGGCTGCCGTTACCTCCGCGTCCGCCCGCCGGGATAAGGCATGCTGCCTGTCTCGCGTGCGCCTCTGACCTCTGCCGCTCGAGGTTAATACCCCGCCTTCGCCATTACCACCACTCGAACCCAGCCTGCCTGGCGCATCAACTGCGTTGCAGAGTGTTTTAACGAAACCATTAAACGTGTCCCTATTAGACCAACGTACGAAAAGAAAACACACTTCAAGCAAGGTACGTGTAATAATCTCAATACGTCACGTACATTATAAATACTATTTCCGAGCCCTCCAACATTGCTATAAACGGCTTTTCCACACTACTATATCTCATAACATACTGGTCGGAAACATAGGAGACCATTACAGGGACCTGCATTGGTATTTGCTACAGACTTTCCACCGATACAATGATAGGGTCACCGCTTAGAGTCCCATAGGTACGCGCAGCACGACTAGGACACTGCACGCCAGTTCAGCGGCTTGCGCGTAGGAGCGAAGGGACATCAGGCGCGCGTGTCATTGTAGTCCTTATCGCCCCCGCACTTCCCTGCTTCAAACGCGTTAAAAAAAACCTCGAAGTAGGTGGCGCCCTTAAGGAGAACCCCTAGTAAGAATTTTTGATCGCCTCAAGGGTACGTCTGGCTGTAACGAAGCATTGCAAAGTCCCCTCCCACGACTGCGCTATGCATTGTCGGTTATAGCCTATTCGCGGTTTCATCACACTTTTTTTTTCAAACCTCTGAAAAAAAACACCCCATGTATGTCGTGTTTTTGCTTTCTAAAATGTCATGCATCACGGGCATTTTATAATTGTGTTAACATAAAATTACCTTACTTTCGGTTAAATTTAACTGTGTACTTATATTTTTACCATAAATTATAATATTTAATTTATAACTAATATGGATAGAGACAGAGACAAAATAGTCGAGTTGGTAATGCGCAGTAAGAAATAGCTCTTATGCAAAATGTCATTATACTGAGTGCGTACGAATGCGGTGCGTTGACGCTCTGGTTTAATTTTGTAAGCTTCCTTTGCATGAGGCGGAGGAATATCATGGAAGTAGAACTTTGACAGGGTTTTAGAAAAGTTGGAAGTAACCGTGAATGGAGTAGAGTTGATTTTCTCACCTACTAGATCTGTAACAGTAGGATATTATTACACGCAATGAAAGCCGATGAAACAAACTGCAGATGCCACTTTGGACGTTTTATCATAAACAGCGCTTTCAACATTGCTCAAGCGTATAGCTCCCGTGCTTCCAACAGCATGCACTTGGCAGTGGACTACTAATGGCTTGCACCCTCCCGTGGTCGTCAAGATCGACGACAGCAACAGTAGCTATCGTTCTCTCTCTCTCTCTCTCTTTCTCTCTCTCCTGCTGCATCTACGACTTGCATCACGTTTTCCCCACATTTTATACACTTTTCAGTACTCTTCTACTACTCTTTTGCACGCAGGTCGTTCGTAACAATAATATTTATCGATCATTTCAGCGACGACAGTGAAGGACAAAATGCGAAAAAGAAAAACATCGAACCAGAATTTTCACAGAAATTTCGATTACTTATGAAAATACGCTACACATAATTAATATATTTTTGATTGTCATTGGAATAGGATTGTCTCTTCGGTTTTTTTGGTCCTCTCGAAAAGCCTCAAAACAGAAACCTCTGTGCATAACAGTGGCGCATACTTGGACCATTCGTTAAAAGATAACTGCTCACTGATCAGAGCTTCGACGTTGCCGTGTTGAAAGATACATCGCGATCAGATGTTGTGGAGTGGTTAATATTCAACGCGAGTTTCATAACAAACTATAGTGTACAGAGTTGCCATAGATTGTACAGATTTTGTTGAGGAAAAAAACTCCACCCAATTTTCGAAACCATTAATAATGGTCACCATTTATACAACGAGGTTAATCAGCGAGTCAGTGTAACAGTCGAGTCGATGGCTTGGAAAGGCTCGAATTCCCGAAGCCGCACATGACGGATTGTTTTATAAACATTTGTTTTGTAAACATAAATTAAGACTTTCTTCGAGTGTTGCAACAAACTTTACGTTCACACAGACAGATTAATTTTTTTTTACTACGTCCGTTCCGTGCAAATCCTCGCCTTTTTCAGAATGTCGTAAATTGTGGTATATGGCGTGCAGCACTGAATATGAACAATAATACCCATAGAAGGTGCGAAGCAGTAAAATATTTTCTCCGTGTTTTTGGCGCCAGTTTCTCAGCCCGGCACAAGAAGAGTAAAGATGAGGCAGTCAGATTTTTCGTCTTCTGCTCATGTACCCAACATTGAACTACCCCACGCCAATACAACTGTCGACGTCACGCTGCCAACAGTAATGAACGTGTTTGTTTATATATTCGTTTTCAAAAGATAACCCCTTTCGTGTGAATAAAATACTTTTACCAAATTGAATTTAGTCTGATTGCATTCAAAATGGTTAAAGAAAGTATACAGATACCTCAAAATACTGCCTTACATCAAGTCATATCCACGTCGTGTATGATACNTGCCTTACATCAAGTCATATCCACGTCGTGTATGATACTCGTATTGCTAGAAAAACAGTCCGATCTTAAGACACGGAGAGTTACTACTGCGCATCTACGTCGCGCACTCTACACCGTTTTCTCTCTATGGTGCATATATGCGTACATCTGAAAATATATTAAGTGTTCAAATAAGTATCGGAAAGTACACAAATAATACCAACCTCCCAAAGAGAATAATTCAAAACGCCACGAAGATCAGAGCTCTGCAGTACACAGATAGGGATTGGCGTAGAAATATAAGTAAGAGAGACATAGTTACTTCANCACGAAGATCAGAGCTCTGCAGTACACAGATAGGGATTGGCGTAGAAATATAAGTAAGAGAGACATAGTTACTTCAAACTTTTCTGAAGCCCTGCCAAAGGTCTACTTCCAAGATGTCCCCCCACCTCATGCAAACAAAGCTTAACCGAGTGTATAAAATTACACCGAAGGGACAGTATGCCGCACTCGTGGGCACTCGGTGTAATAATATTTTTCATAGAAACTATTACTTACTAGGCATTAACAACACACATATTTTCGCAGTGTTCTTATTCATATTAATTATAAATGAAATTTTATAATTTATAGATAAAATATTTAAAAAATAAGGTACTTTTATGTTAAGACAAGTATAAAACGATCGTGATACGTGGCATATTTAGTAAATACAAACACGTCATACACGGGGTGATTTTTCAAAGGTTCCATTCAAAAAGTGTGAAGAAACCGCGTTTAGGCTATTCGTGTTTTTGAGCAAAATGGCTGACCTCTAGCGGTGGAAATATGGACTTGTATAGAGGGTAGAAATTGCCTATGCTGATATGACTGACTGCAGTAAAATGAGATTTAATTATAACGAAAACTGATTATTTTAGACTGACATTGTGTAAATGTGTTTTTCCATCAATTACGTATCTTACTCGAACAAATATAATTCAGTTCCGCTGTGTAAAATCAAGCAAATAATTTATAAATATTGTGTCAAGAAATGATAATGGTGTGATCGTACCTAAATTTTCGAAAGAAAAGTGACGCAAAAATACTAGTAAAACGATAGTATAAAGTATTAGACAAACAAGGAAATGCTGGTATAGATAAATGTAATAATCAAATAAAATTTAACATTAATAATTTTTTGGTAACAAAAATCTATAAAAAAAATTTTAATAATACAAGTAAAAAGGGACAAAAATCTTGGTTTGCACGCTATCCCAGCCGACTAAAAAGTGGTTAATCAAAATTCTTACTTAAGTAAAAAAAACAATAAAAACACACATAATTTAATAATGGGTTGACATTCTCTTGAAGCGCAGTAATACAGTTCTCAGATATTTTTGGCCAGAGATACGATTCTTTATAATTATCTAGCTGCATATTCATTTACCAAAAAAAAAAAATATAAATTTAGTATGATCTGATGAATATTGGCGTTATTATACTCAGTGTAGAGCTTTAATAGTTTCATTTTTACTTTGCTGAACAATGTCACACGCCGTCAAATATGATCTTAATTTCCAAATATTCGACAAATCACTACATAGTATAAAAGGAAGTCCCAGGCGCGCGTCTGTCTGTCTGTCTGTATGACTGCGCTAATCTCGAGAACCACTGAACGGATTTGAATACGGACATAGGAGCTGAGCATTAACGGTATTAGTGAATCAAGTCGGGTTTTTTCAAACGGCGGTCGCGCGAGAGCACCTTATGCGACGGATATCCTTTAGAGATATAACAAAATCATGTACGAAAGAATTTTGTAAAATTAAATGATCTACAAAAAAGTCACCGGTAGCATATATCTATCATTAATAGATAAGTAGTAATAAGCGTTTTTACAATTTAAATTACGCAGTAAAAACTAACTTAAAATTCATTGTCTTTTCTAACCATAAAGAACTTAATCTTTTATCAAAATAAATTAATTCATAATTAAAACTGTTTAATGTAGATAAAAATTTTCCTTTACAGCATACAATTATCGCTAATACTTTAAAAGTTATTAAAAGTTTTGTGAAAAAGTAATTTATAAAATCGAGACACGCGCGCATGAACCTAAACTTAAAAGTTATCTCATTGATGGTACTATTCGAACTGGTTGCGGTACTTGAGAAACTGTTTTAATACCTAGAATACCAATGATACCTTCGGATTTGCCTTTTAATTTTAAAAGAGTCCAATTTCCAATAAGATTCTGTTTTGGTATGACCATAAATAAGGCACAGGGTCAAACACTTAATGTGGCTGGAGTGTATTTGAGTGGAGCATACTTTTCACACGGACAACTATACGTAGCCCTTTCGCGTGTCACGTCAAAAAGAAATCTTTTTGTGGTGGCGGTCGGAGGCAAAACGATTAATGTTGTATACAAAGAAATTTTCTGAACCACTATCATATAATATTGTTATATTAGATATGTATGAATGTGGATAAAGCGAAGGAGGTAGGTATGTCAGGATCGTGGTAAATGGAGGTTCATAATCTCTGCCAACCCCTCTGGGAGACAGGCGTGACGTGTATGTACGTATGTTATACATGATAGTAGTTTGCTAATTTACTATCATATAATATTGTAATTGTCTTTTCCCAATTTATTTGTTAGTGTATCGCTGTAAAAACTAAATTGTACCCGGGCGTAGCCGGGCCGGGTCGCTAGTTAGCATATAAAACTCCCGACGTTCATGCAATTCACCTGCAGCCTCAAACATTCATGTTTCTTGACCAAATATATTAGCAAACAAACTTTTAATGTCATTGTCATCTCGTTACATCCTGTATAACGGACATTTCACGGATACAGTGGTGCGCCTGCGGAGGCATCGAAAACTCGAGTACCAGTACGGTCGGAGTGCGGCGAGCGGAAGACGCGTGTCTTGTTGGCGGCGGGGCGGGTGGCAGCCCTGGCACGCCCC
>NQII01000633.1:266416-279299 GCA_002778355.1 Clitarchus hookeri
CCTCTTCGGCGACGGAGTAGCGAAGGCCTCAGTGCGCGCTCGGCAGCAGAGGCCGGTGGAGGTGTGTGCGGATGACTGGTGCGCGAGGTCGAGTGGTGTGCGCGGGCGAGTGCAGTGACGCGGCGTGTCCCGCCTTCTCGTGACGCGATGGACGGACAAGGCTCCACCAGCAGCCGGCGCATCAGCCGCAGCTTCCAGTCCTGCCTGCGCGGCGCCAACTCTCCCGAGGAGCAGACAGGTGAGAGTCTGTCGCCCCCGCCACCCAACTGGTTCGCTGCCGTCGACAGCGTGATCGCCGCGGAAACTGACAGCGCTGTTTCGGCTGCTCTGAACGCGCGCGCCGCTTCGCCTTTGTTTGCGGAAATCCTTCGTTTGTTTTTTTCGTGTCCTAATTTCGCATTCAGAGTAATCACTGACAACATAAGATTATAGACAATTTATATTTTACGAGTTGTTTAGTATTTTTGTCCTTGATTTTATTTGTGTTTTATCTGCTTGTAAAATTCAGGAACATATTTATATTTTATCGATAAGTTTCTGCCTTCTTGCGAGTAGGAAATAAAACCACAGTGAAAATTACATGCAAAAGTGTTAAACAACTAGTAAATTGTAAATTTTTTTTATAATCAAACATTTACAATAATACCTCTGAAACTGAAATTACGACATGAAAACGAAGAATCTTCTGCATAACGGATGAAGCTGAGACTTTAACTTCATAATTTCGAGGACCCGCGGACCATAGTTTAAAAAATACTGCTTTATGTATTTGTAGCTGCTGCCAGATATCAATAGAACCGTAGTACGAAAGTCCTCAGTAATGAAGGATTCCCTTGCGAGAACGTTACGATATCGTCATGCCAGAATAGTGTATCTGGTGCTATGTTTCTTGTGGAATTCGCGAAAATTGTAATAGTCTTATCTTTTGAAATTTCATCATGGAGTCTTCTGGGAAAAAATCGTGTTTGGTTGGGGCGCCCTTTTGACGTAATGATCCCGATACCCAAGTCTTGATTGGCTGTGTGTATCTTGAGATACCGAATGCTGTCCTCGCATGGCTTATGCGATGATATAAGTTCCCAAAAATATCGCAGTGAGGAGTTTTACGTCGCTCGGTTACGCACAGAGCGCCCGAAGATGACGGGACCGCCGTGATTATGGTGGGCTCCGAACCACAATGTCACCAGCTCTGCTTTCTGTGTCATGCTGGGGAGTTAGGTGCGAACTACGGCCAGAAAAATTAAAGGACAAGCAATACTTCCTATAAGTTGGAAAAAAAAAAAAAGGCAACTTTAATTTGGTATATTTATACTGTTTTATTAAATAAATGGGGTGTGAAGATTGTGCTCAAGAGTGTGTGTGTGACAAATTTTATAATTGTGACATTCAGTATTTTAGTCTTTTGTTATGTCTTATGATTCGCCGTTGGCTGTAACGACGAATTGCAAAGGAAGGGAATAATGTTAATTTTGTGTTACCTCGTGGTATTAAAGAGAGGCGAAACTCGCCCTGGGAGGCGTCAGAATGCAGAAAGCTGGGAAGCATCTGATGAAAATGATTCACTCCCCCGTGGGTTCGTCAGTGGAGAGTCGGTGTCAGCAGCGATTTCCGCATTTAGTTTCCGGCACTGCCACTCCTCTTGCATTCTTCCTACACACTTCCTTCGGATTTCCTGTGGCCGCTTTAACACCACTTCCTTTGCACGTCCGTGCAACGCTTCGGCACACAGTCTTGATGCTAGAGAGGGAAAGCATTCGCGGAGATTTTACATGTGTTACCTTAGTGGCGGCCTGCAGTCTTTCTTGACAGTTCTCGGAACCCGCGTGTCTCACTTGAGTTTCGACTTGGCAGCAGCTAATGGCGACACTGTTGGGATTACCTGTGTTTCTGTGACACTTAATTCAAACACGACATTAGTACTAGTACATAAACATGATGAAAGAGTGTTACCGAAGTCGGTGTTGTGCATGGAGTGCAAATCCACACTGGGAAAAAAAAATTACTGTCTGTATTCGTTTATTAGCACTCATGTGATTCTAGGGCTAAGTTAAACACGCCTCTTATATTGGCGATGTGTAGGTTATGTATATGTTTTATTTCTTGGTGTGTATGTCACAAGTTACGACTTTACGGGTTGCGTGGTTTTAACACTATTTTTTGGCAAGTATAGATTGTGTTACTTCTCCCATGCAAGATGATATTGCTAAAGTCACATCCTGGGTGCTGACAGATGAGAAATGCAAGTGAACGTGATACGATTTAGATACGCAACCGTTATCGAATGACACCATCACTGAAACTGGTGGATTACCGTTGTTTCAGATCCTACTTCCGTTTACGAGAATGCATAGGCGAAGTGCGCCTTAGCTGGTGGCGATCGATCCGGTAGAGTGCACTTCGTATCAGATTTCTTCCAGAGCTCTGAACGCGCGGTACTGTGCACTCTGACCGTTAACGTGTTACAGCCCATCGTAGCAAGTTGTCCACCTTTTCACGTCTGATCTTAGCTTTATTCCATTCCACCTGCGCTTTTATTATTTGTAAGTACTTCAGTTCTTAATCAGTTAACGGCTCAGATGCATTTTATTTTCTATCAAAACATACACACCCGTATGTTTGGTACTCTTATAAGAAGGATTAAAGTTTGAAATTAGCTACGTCTAACACACTGCGTTCTTTCGGTTGTATGTGTTCCCTTATGTCATTAGGAAACATATTTCAAAGGAATGCATTTGGATGCGTGCGTGCTGGTACGTGAGTAAACAACATTTAATGTCTAGGTTAACAAATAACATTACAGCAATGAACTGAACGGCGATTCCAAACATTGGTGAGTAGACAGTTTCAACATGAAATGTTTACACGAAGATTACGGTGGGAATTTCCGTACGTCCTTTTCTTTGAAGGGGAAAAGTTCCTGCACATAGCTGTGCTTAACGTGAACACAGGCCTGCATCTGCATTATCTTCCATGTTATGTTGGCAGAAAAGTTATTTATTGTCTCAACATCCTATTAGAATTGTAATTGTTTAATAGTTGTGGCCACATAATATTTTTTTCCCCCCATTCCGAACATTAAACAAAGAATTGGAATTCTTAATTATTCCACAATTTTTTTTTATTGCAAGGCGTGTGCCGTTGCAAAGTATTGGTGGATTTATGTTACGAAGTAAAATGACTGGAACTCCTATTTTCAATTTTATCATATATGCGGATGCAATCCTGGAACGTCAAGCGGATTTAGAAATTCTGGCGGATAATTTACCGCTTCATTTTCGTGTTTTCGTGTAATGTTACATCCGCAGATTTGTATGCGACATGTTCGCTTGTCGATAAGTATCGACAGATATATTAGTATCGATATATCGTTTTTATATATATAGATCAGTTGCCACGTTGCTACTTTACATTGTTGACTAAGACGCTTCCTGACGCGAAAGCATGGTAAAAATGAGCTTTTTGCAGATTTCAGTACCTTTGCAGGTAATACAGATAAAAAAGAAAGGTGCACAAACACTCGTGGGAATGAAAAGAGGGTTTATAAAAAAAACAATGAAAATCGGTTAATTTTTTTTGGAAGCGTCCGAACAAACGGACACAAGGTTTTTAAATGTATATATATAGATTATTCCAGATGAGAGGGCTTCAAAAAGTGCTTGCTTTACCATGAATAGCATATATTTTGTTTCACTGACCTACTGTAGGGCACAATTAAAAGTTCCTGAAGTCGGTGTTGTTAGATTGCTGTTGTTAACATCTTCTTGTTGGCAATTTGAAAGCCAGAGACTGACGAAAGTAGCGAATGCGTAGCAGTAGTAGAAATGTCGAGGGGTTGTTGTTCATGCAGTGGGGTGACGGCTGGTGGGCCGTGTCTCACGCTAGTTGGTGGTTGCCGCAGACAGCTGCTCGAGCCCAGCACGAAGGGCAATTTGTGCCGTTCGGCGTGTGTCCGTCCAACATCTGCCGCCGCCTCCTCGTGTTGTGGTCGACCCGCTGCCGCGCCGACAACGCAGGACGCGGGGGATAGTGACCGCAGTTGCCCCGTGGCTAGTTCAGCTCCTACAGGAAATGCATGTTGACATGGAGCCATTGGCTGTTANCGCATGTTGACATGGAGCCATTGGCTCGCTGTTCACGGTAAAGTGAGCACTTTTGAGATTTAACTCTTAGAAAATGTCACCGCGCCCAATATCTGCATCTAATTTATTTGTTACACTGAATGGAATGCGCACAGTAAATTTGCTAACGACAAGGAGAAAATAGTTCGATTTCTTGACTTTGAATTGAAGTTTTTAAGTTAAACATTTGTGAATTCTAAAATTATTTTTAGTATTTTTTTATTCATATGAATGTAAGAATTAGCAAATTTGTGAAATGTTCCCTTCTCTAATACAGAAATACCTCAGTTTCACCTGACCGACGCGTGAATAACGTGGTGCCCACGACAATGCTAATTTTACATATGGCGAAGGAATACACAATGTGCGTACAAGTAAATTTTAAGCAGGCTTTTAAAGTGCTCAGTTTACTGTGAACAGCCTTTACCGGTAAGTAAGCCGATTCTTCTTGATCCGCGTCGAACAAACATACAAAATGTATAATATTACAATTTTAATAACACATTGATATATGAAACTGCTCTTACTAATTAGATCTTAACTATCGGTCATTGTTTACGATAAAATATATTGCAGGTAAATGCACGTTTGCTACAGAAAGTGTATCACACATGTGCTGNATCGGTCATTGTTTACGATAAAATATATTGCAGGTAAATGCACGTTTGCTACAGAAAGTGTATCACACATGTGCTGTCTGCTGCGTGCGTGTATGGGTATTTCCCACGTGTTTTTATGTTACGAAAAAACAGAACAAAGTTTGTCGATTTAATCNTGCTGCGTGCGTGTATGGGTATTTCCCACGTGTTTTTATGTTACGAAAAAACAGAACAAAGTTTGTCGATTTAATCACGAATTACTTTTACGTAAAGCTTATTTAAATAGCCTGTGTTCTAGTACAATAGAACTAGCTAACTATTCTTTTGGTGAAGCCACATATAGTATAAAACCAATTTTGAGCTTTTGCCGTGTAAACCGNTAGAACTAGCTAACTATTCTTTTGGTGAAGCCACATATAGTATAAAACCAATTTTGAGCTTTTGCCGTGTAAACCGATGTTAACAAGGTAAACTAATCTTTTTTACTAACGGAATACCTGTAAAAAGGTGTAAAGATTACCAATGCACGAATTATTAAGTGTTGGTTATGAATTAGTAAAATTTATTAGGAGTGTTTATCTTTCAAATGCTATGTGATATTTACTTTTTACGCCTTCTAGCGTTCGTCTATAACAGACTAGATAATTGAGCACTTGTGTTGTTTCGCCTCGTACATATTTTGCTGTTTATAACTCGCGTGTCTGGAACCACGAGGAGAGCGCAGTGACATTTTGTCAAGTTGCCACGTTGCAGTAGCAGCGGCGCCACATCTGGCTAACGTCAGTCAGCGCGCTGGGATGGCGTCAGTCGATTGTCCGACAGCTCATCTCGAGTAGCTTGGCCCGTCCGAGGGCGAAGAAGCGTTCTCCACTAGTGAGAAAAACGAAAAGACTACTTGGTAAATTTACTTCAGCCGCCGTAGCCTTACCAAGTTACGCTATTTTTGAACCCGAAAATAATTTATGTTATGTAATCAGCTAAGTCGTTAAGAGCTTAGCTCAACTAACCCAGTTTGCGGAAACGAAATCAATGAAGTAAGGAAAGTATCACATCGCTATCTTCTTTGCGTATTGTCTCAGTTATGGCGGAAGCGACGTGGTTTTTTTTTTTTTTGCGTTTTGTATGCTAAAGTTGCGCTGGCGATAACTAATTATTTTTTAACCTTTATCACTGGGTGGGTAGGCCCACTTGGTACACCGCAGTACGAGACGTTCTGTGATTTTTTACTAGTTTTATATAAATACAGTTACCACGTAACTTTATTTACTAGGCGAAATTGCATTCTGTACCTCAAAATGTCGACAGCGTGGTATTTCGAATGTATCGTGAATGTCTTTGTAAAAAAAAAAGGCAGTTAAACTAGGTGTCTGAACGACGGTGGGGAAAAACATGGCCGACGTATCGAGGTTAATTCAAGTGAACACAGTCCAGAGAGAAAAATTGGCATTAAAAAGCTCCGAGCGAAATATTAGAGTTGTGTATTAGCTGGATGTATCTAAATTATCGTGACAAATTTCGAGGGCTGATTCCCGGGATCAACACAAGCAAATGGCCTTATTAACGTATGTCCTACAATGCGTTGTTATTGCGTTACAGGCGTTTCACATTCTGGTAACATGTAGCACTGCCGCCACTTACGGTGTTGTTACGTTGCACTAATGTCGTTCGGAATGACCCACGTATCTTGGAGCGGCTTCGCCAGTCTATGATGAGGTGTTGCCACACATGCATTGCTGTCCATGGCGGACACCTCGAGCATCGCCTGTGATGTGGCCAATGTACGTCCTGCAACTTAACAACAACGCGTTTTAGGAACATTTTTGCCTGTTTCGATCCCAGGGATCACCTCCCGGGGTTTGTTACAATAGTTTACACACCCCGTAATTTCCGCACAAATATACAGTGTCTGGAGTACACACTAACAGTATATTTTACTTTCGCTAGTGACACCGCACCCTCTAAAGCGCGATACAGACGGGACATGACCACGAATTTAGTGTTGCCAAGTTGTATTGCTCAAAATGATCTAGGACCATGTGAAAACGTGTACCATATAGAGAAGTAAATTTATTTTTAAGAATGTCCTATTAAGTANAAAATGATCTAGGACCATGTGAAAACGTGTACCATATAGAGAAGTAAATTTATTTTTAAGAATGTCCTATTAAGTAATTTGCCATTTATAATTTAAAATGTATTGCATTGAAGTCATATGCAATTTGTAACAAAAAAAATTAACGCAAACCTCTGGAGTAAAAAAAATTGTTTTCCAAGTTTGCTGTAAATAAAACTTTAATATCCAACATTTTATCAGATACTGCGTGTATTAAAAACATTTATTATAGCGAATGTTGAGGACTAGTAAGTGAACTTACTTACGAATCTGATGCTGACACCTAACTCGGTGGCCGCGGGCTTGTCTTCCACTCCTTGCTGTCGAGAACATAGATGCACATGGAAGTCATCGTAGCGTGCGGTCAGTACTCCCATACACCGAGAAAATAATATGTGGCTGTAGGAACCACGCAGACTGATAACATATGGAGAGCCATCTGATTGGTTGTAGGGACTATCTAAGTATTGTTTACATGGATAGTAATTCCAACAGAACTGTTGGTTGTATTCTTGTATCTGATTGCATTTGCTACTGCACATTGGGTTGCTAGAGCAGAGCAGTGTATTCCCACAACAGTCAAAATCCTAATAACCTAACGCGGATGTTTTATTGCTAGCACTGAGCATTCCATTAGGTTATCGCAATCCTAGTAGTCGTGGAAACAATGCAAATATTGTTGAAGTTGTTCTGTTGAAGGTCCTACCAGTTTTGTGGTCGGATCACAGTGCTCTGCTTTAGCAACCGTATGTACAGTAGCAAATGCCATCAGATGACAGGAATACAGCCAAAGTTCTGTTGGAATTACTATCTATGTAAACAATACTTAGATAGTCCCTGCAACCAATCAGATGGCTCTCCATATGTTATCAGTCTGCGTGGTTCCTACAACCACATATTATTTTCTCGGTGTATGGCGAGAGTCGGGAGTACTGACCGCACGCTACGATGACTTCCATGTGCATCTATGGTCTTGGCAGCAAGGAGTGGAAGACAAGCCCGCCGCCACCGAGTTACGTGTCAGCATCAGATTCGTAAGTAAGTTCACTTATTAACTGTACCGATTAGCGTTCTCGTAGAACAGAAAACGTGCATTCGTGATACGTTACACACGAGCGTAAATCTTTATTTTTGTGTAAAATGTTGTGTACTAAAAATTTTACTCGTACTGCCCCTATAATGTTTAAACCAAGAAGCATTAAATTGTTGATTTCTTTGTGTATAAAAAATATTACGTAATTGCCTAATCGTAGGGGTCAAGTGTGAAAGGGCGGGCTGGCAAGGTCCTGTCACGCAGCGACACAATGACACTAAGTGAAATCCCCGGCCGCATTGTCCCGTGGACTTGAGTCGGCCTGTCCTGGTCGCAGCCTATTCCCGACGCCACAAAGCGGCCAGGATTGGTTTGTCCCAATTGTCCGTTCCCCCGCCGAGATGCCGCAGCGCAGTGGAGAGAGCGCGCATCACTGGCGACATCTGTGCGGCGATGAGACCAATCAACTTCTCCCCTACGTAGCCGCTGAATCTGCGTTCCGTTGTTTTCTTTTTAACATATTTCTTGACTTGGACATGGTTACTTAATCTATTTTTCGNGGGGGGGGGGGGCACGGTGGCGTAGTGGTTAGACTACTCGCCTCCCACCTATGCCAACCGAGTTTGATTACCGGATTTCGCATTTGGGAGTCGTGCCGGACGATGCCGCTTGTCGGTGGGTTTTCTCGGGATCTCCCGTTTCCCCGCTCCTGCATTCCGGCGCTGCTCCATTCTCACCTCACTTCACTCTCGTCGTCTCTCAAGACCTCGTTAGAGCCGCCAAAATCACTCCACTCCACCAATTCTTAAGAATATCTAGATTGGTGTACATTGTTTGAAAAAGAGCGCCTTCAATACCTATTTACTATGTTTTGACATTTTTTTTAACAACTGAACCACTTATTTTCTCAACTTTCAGATTACAAGTTTTAAGGTATATATTTCTTGATTTTGAGTACTGTATACGTAATCAGTATGTGTCGAGAGTTAATAAAGTGGTGTCTAACCATAGACGTATTGTTACTTAAATGCCTGAGGGGCGTATCCGAGTTCGTGAGGGATGGAGGTCTTAATAAAAATTAAATAACTAAATTCAATAATTGTATTTATTGACAAGGCTGCAAACAGTCAAACATCAGTTATTTACCAGTATGAGAGTCCTATTAACTCTTATTATTCTTATTGACAAGGCTGCAAACAGTCAAACATCAGTTATTTACCAGTATGAGAGTCCTATTAACGCTTATTATTCTTATTGACAAGGCTGCAAACAGTCAAACATCAGTTATTTACCAGTATGAGAATCCTATTAACTCTTATTATTCTTATTGAGTGCAATGTTTAGTTACTATCTTCATTTAAATTTAAAAATTTATCACAGTATTTACTCTTGCTAATGTCCCTTAAACTGCTCCAATTATTTACACGCGTTTAGTTAAAACTATATATTTCCATCGTCCGGAATGTCTTTTGACTCGCGCAGTCTCGCAGATCAGTCCCTCTCTCCAATGCACTCTCGCAGATCGCTGCAGTCGTCCCTCGCCGCTCCGAAATCGCTCAAGGTCGCACGAGACGCCAAGCTCTTGTTGGCTCTTAATCACTCACTCCTCCGTGGTCTGCACGTTGTATTTATATTTGAGGTAGGTGCCGTCTAGAACGTTCTTGGCAATCCAAGTTCTGGGAAAGTTAAGAGTGATTACGACGACTTTCTTGCGTCATAAATGGAGAAATATGAGCTTCTCAGAGTCAGCGAGCTGCGATAACTTTATCGGGGTGTGCGGCGGCGTCCTTTATGATAAGCCGCTCGCTACGTCTAACGTTACAAACTTGACCTCCCGCTCTCGGCGCCTGAACACGCGNTCAATAATTGTATTTATTGACAAGGCTGCAAACAGTCAAACATCAGTTATTTACCAGTATGAGAGTCCTATTAACTCTTATTATTCTTATTGACAAGGCTGCAAACAGTCAAACATCAGTTATTTACCAGTATGAGAGTCCTATTAACGCTTATTATTCTTATTGACAAGGCTGCAAACAGTCAAACATCAGTTATTTACCAGTATGAGAATCCTATTAACTCTTATTATTCTTATTGAGCGCAATGTTTAGTTACTATCTTCATTTAAATTTAAAAATTTATCACAGTATTTACTCTTGCTAATGTCCCTTAAACTGCTCCAATTATTTACACGCGTTTAGTTAAAACTATATATTTCCATCGTCCGGAATGTCTTTTGACTCGCGCAGTCTCGCAGATCAGTCCCTCTCTCCAATGCACTCTCGCAGATCGCTGCAGTCGTCCCTCGCCGCTCCGAAATCGCTCAAGGTCGCACGAGACGCCAAGCTCTTGTTGGCTCTTAATCACTCACTCCTCCGTGGTCTGCACGTTGTATTTATATTTGAGGTAGGTGCCGTCTAGAACGTTCTGGGCAATCCAAGTTCTGGGAAAGTTAAGAGTGATTACGACGACTTTCTTGCGTCATAAATGGAGAAATATGAGCTTCTCAGAGTCAGCGAGCTGCGATAACTTTATCGGGGTGCGCGGCGGCGTCCTTTATGATAAGCCGCTCGCTACGTCTAACGTCACAAACTTGACCTCCCGCTCTCGGCGCCTGAACACGCGAAGGATACACCGGGCAGCGACATGCAACAGTATGCAAAGCACAGCACATGTTGTCACTTATAATTAGCCTTAGTTTTGTTACAGGTGTAAAAATGTTATATATATATATACAGGACGGAACCTATCTCTAGCGCAAGCAACACTGCAGTGTGGTGCTTGTGTGCCAGACGTTGCAATTCAGTCTAGGGACATTATGCTTCTCGAAAACGGTGGCATGTGGGATGAAAACACAAGGGTAACTTCTTGTTTGTCATGCTCGGTAGACTACTAGTCCGCAGGAAAGAATCCAAAGATCCCGAACAATTACATTTTTAAAGGTACAATTTGGGTTTCAACCCATCTTCCTTCTTGAAAGAAGGTTGGANAAAGATCCCGAACAATTACATTTTTAAAGGTACAATTTGGGTTTCAACCCATCTTCCTTCTTGAAAGAAGGTTGGAATCGGCACCCAAGTTTTCATGGTTCGCACTTCGTCATTCAGAAATGCATTAGGCCTATTACCCAGAAAATTGGGGATTTATGTTTCATTCTGCCTCTGTTGCCAGCGACTAAACACCTGCTTCAGCTACACTTTCAAGGGTGTTTACGCCCTTCCGGGAAATATATTTGGGCTTAATATCGTTTGTTTATATACAGGATGGCCCACCTAACTTGGGCACTCCAAAATTTCCGCAACGGTTGCAGAAAGCCCTAATAAAGATCTACTTTTACGTACATTGTGAATGCTTCCATCACACGTACAATCAATTGGCATTGCAATGGGACTCGTCACTTTACTCTAGCGTCCGTCAAGTTAAACTGTAAAATTATTAGAAAAGTAAATATTACTGCAACTACGCTAATTCTTTCACTTGTGCATTAAAATATCGTCTCAGTATTCACAGTTAAGACATGGAACTACTTTCCCTCCGCCGTTACCAACTTTACTGGGCGCATGTCGGACAGTCTACCCTTTAAAATGCAGGCAGGAGTGATTTTTTTCTATCGTTGATTTCAAAAGTGCTTACTGAAGAGCCCGTGTCACCCGCCATATTGTATTTTTTATTTATTTCCTCCTGATTCAAATTTAGGAGGATTTATTGAAAAATGCGACAATAGGAGCTTGGCTAATTACTTTACCCATCATTACAGGCATAATATATGAACTTATAACATATATTTATGCAACTATTAACACAATACAAAATTGTGTATATTAATACATTCTCACCTTTTAATGACAACCAGGGAACACCCATTATTAATCAGGTACAAAAATCTGCACAGAAACATTAAATCTAATGCTTCTATAATGAAATATTTTCAGTAATAACTCTGACTTTTGTGTTATGACACTAAAACGAATAATTCATACGTAAAGGTTGATACAGCCTCTCACAGGCCGTTCATGGTAAAGTGAGCACTTTTAAGACCGTAGTTACTTTTTCCTTTCAGCCATTTTTTTTTATTCTTTGTCCACCCTTTAAAATAAATATTGCCATGTAAGTAATACACACAGTGTGTGTACTCGTTCGCACTCGAAATTTTAACGTCCGAGCCCAAAATAAAATACATTTATTGACTATTATTCCAAACTAGAGGGCTTTCGAAAGGTGCTCACTTCACTGTGAATGGCCTATAGGCGTGAACAGGCTGTGTAGGCTATGGTTATGACTGCAAGGGGAGCGCGCAGCTCCCCGGGCACCGCCGCGCCGGAAGTAGCTCGGCGGGCGAAACGCAAATCACCACGCACGCACGCACGCGGGCGGGCGTGCTCTGGAGAAAGCGAGCTCCGGGCTAGGCGCCTGGTTGCAGCAGAACCGAGGCGTGCGCCACCGCCGCTGCAAGTAGTCCCCGCCCGCGAGTGAAAGGCCCGCCGGTAACACGGGGCTTTTTTTTTTTCGTACGAGACGCAATGGTCGTTCTACGCCGCCTCTTCCCTGTTTCTGTGTCCCTGGTTAGACTCCCGCCCGTGTTCTCCTGGTACCACCGGCACCTCTCTCTGGAAGGATTGTTGTTGTTGGTCGGAAAAGAGGAGGGGGGGGGGGATTGTTATATTCTCCCGCACGGTGCGAAAGTAGATCACGCCTTCATTGTTTCAGACTGGCCGTGATCTGAATACTTAACCGTCGACTGGGTAAGGACTACGCGCCTGGGACCTTTAGTATATTTTTGTGCCTCGTGTAATCGTTATCTTACTTAATTAAAATCCAAATTAGACAGGTAGGTATACAAACGCGCATAAAAAATAAACTAATCTCGCTCCGTCGTTTCTACCCGAAGCCTAGCTGCCATAGTTCTTCAACGGGTTTGTCTAGTTATGATGTGTGACTGGCATGCTGGAAGGTCCCTGGGTAGGATTCCCTGGGGTTTTCAGGCATGGAAGGTTTCCTCCCTGTGCTCGGGACTAGTTTT
>NQII01000633.1:279363-289562 GCA_002778355.1 Clitarchus hookeri
CCGGGTATCTTGGATGTTTATGCCGTTTTTATATGCAAGTTTAAACAAATGCAGTTTGTAAACCATCCCCTAATAATCTTCCCGGCATAAGACGGGAGTATTAAAACAATTGGTATTTATTAATTGTGGGCTGGTTGTTATCTTGTCCATACGCCTTCATACTATGGAATGAGATGGCATGTTTCCTGTTTGTAGCTTGTTCACTCTTAAATATGCTTTTTTAAAATGAGCTTTTGACGAATTTCCCTATCTGTTACTATGTATATAGTCCATTAATGGTTATTTCGGACCTTTCTGAAGCCCAGCAGAAGTTCTACTTCCAAGCTATCCCTCCGCCTTATGCAAACAAAACCTAACCAAGTATGAACAGCGCACCGCATTTGTACTCATTTCAGTTTCATAATATTTTGCGTGAAAACTATTTCTCACTAGACGTTACCAACACATTTATTTTCTCTCTGTTTTAATTCATAATAACTATAAGTTAAATAATGTAATTTATAGTTAAAATAAAATGTTAAAGTTCGGTTTAATTAAAAAATCAAGTACTTTTATGTTAATAGAAGTATAAAACGCTTCTGAAAAATCTAAAATCATCATACATGGGGTTTATTTTTTTAAAGTTCAACTAAAAAGTGTGAAGATACTGCTATTGAATTATAGTAACGTGCTCACTGATTCTAATGTGCGTGTGCGTGAGAAAGATCGAGATGTTATTGGGAGGCGGTTAACATCCGAGTTCATCTCCGATGTATTTATTGTAAGGCTCGGTTCCACATCTTTTGAGAGATTCTCCCAGTTTCAGATTACTTAATTACAATTAATTTTCAGTATGTGTTATTTGCTACTTAATAAAAAAGGCAAGAACATATTTATATTTTATTAATACGTTTCTGCCTTTTTGCAACCAGCAAATAACACACAGTGCGAATTAGAAATACAATTATTAAACAACTTTTAAAATTTAAATATTCTATAATCAAACATTTGCAGTAATTTTTCTGAAATAGAAATGATGACATGAAAGCGAGGAATGTCTGTATAATAGGCGAAGTCGAGCCTTAGACCAAGCGATGGTCGGCAACTTCCACCTCGTTTCTCGCGTTCTCCATTAACCTTCCCGAGAATAGCAACCTGGGTTCGTCGTGGTCATATGCGATTGTTTTTTTTAGTATTTAAGCGTAGTGTTAGGTTAGTCAATATTTTCTTTTGTACTCACTAGTGAAAGAATAGTCTCATGTCGAGATTTATATTTCCGTGGCGATTTCGCAGTGTCATTTCACCTACGCGTGGATAAAGTCGTGATGTGATGTCCATGGCAATAACAGTAGTAGCTACTAGGTGCGAAAAGGAAACTAGAAGAACGCAGCAGCAGGAATCCCGGAGGTTTCACAGTCGAAAGCCTGCCGCCCATTGTGAATGTTCCGCCCGTGCGGAACGTCGTGGAAGTGTTTTGTTTTCTTTTACAAAGCCGAGCCGTGCTTTGCGCTGGACGCCGCGTCGCGTGGAGCGGTCGTCGCTGTTTGCAGGAGGCTGGGGCAAGTGCGCATGCGCCCTGCTAAGTGCCGCACGTAACTTTACCGCCCTCGCACGTGGCGCCCCGCCCGTGGCCAGGACAAACATCGCCCTCTGCGAGCTGCCCGCCTGGTGGCGTCGACAGCAGGCGCTGCCGTGTGCTCTGTTGGAGACCACTGTGGATCCAGACTCCGGTTATTTCATCGGTCGAAGGGGAAGGGGCGATGAGGGAGGTGGGAAATTCCACTGACCGCTAGATGCACCTTAGACCTGCAGGAAAAAAAAAAAGGAGATAACAGGAAATATTAAAGAGTCCGCTAGAGAGAAGTTAAGATCGAGCTGTGGAATAAGAGGGATGCAAAAATATTAGTAAAGCGGCGAGTGAGAAATGTTGAGTTTGCCTCAATTATAAACTCCACCAACGTTACTTCCAGAAGTCGTGAATAAACTTAAAAAAATCATAATTATATGTTGAACGCGGACATTTTCTGGGCGGTATCCCTTTCGATATTCCTTCTTGGCTCTTAACTTCACACCTGCGGAGACTTAACCTTACCGGTTATATCCTTTTTGTTTTAATGCAGGTGCAAGGCTGACGTGTCCGCCCCTGGTTAACAGCAGGACGTTGGAGTAAATTAAAAACTACGAGGGTGGTATTTGAAAGAGGCTGTGAAGTAATATGTATCAGCAAATCTGAGGCTGCGGGTAAATAAGCCCATGGGGAGAGGAAGCCACGCGGGTGAGGCTGCTGAGTTAGTAGACAGAGGGGGAAGAAACGCAGGAAGCATGATGCAACAAGTACGGATGGATGAAGAGAAGGAAAGGAAATGACCAAGTATTTAGCGCGAACGAACAGTGAAAAACATCCAGAATGTATGAGGTTGACTGAGTTCTGGGGCTGTGGCATTTTTTTAAAGCGCCTCGCATTTTGTTCCACAGTACGTCTGGTCTGGGACCTGCTGATTGTCGAGTTGTTGGTCACAGCCTCCGACCTCTGCAGTCCCCGGTTCCGTCCCTGGCATCGGGAGGGCGGGGTTTTCTCGTATGCTGAGTGTGGTGGGCACTGCCGCTGTGTGGGCCTTTCCTCGGGGTGCTCCCGTTTCCTGCCCGTATTCATTCAACCGCTGCTCCACCTGTATGCCGGAACGACGTGTGTGTTCCTCGGGGATGTACAGCTGGCTCTGATCAGCGCCTGATCTTACCTTAACGCGAGAACAACGTGTTTACACATCGATGCATCTTGGTTGCCAAGTGCTGAGTACTGTCGCAGACTGGAGATGAGGCAAGCAGTCTTTCTGCGTATGTCTCAAACATTGACTCGCGTAATATATAATGGCAATACAAACTGCCAAAGCCACATGTTCAACAGTGATGAACGTGCTAATATACGTTTGGTTTTCCTGCGTTTGGATTTTCAGTATGCCCGCCCTTTTATATGAATAAAATACCTTGGCTAACTTGGAAATATTCTAGTTGCCTTATAACATGGTTAGAGGAGTTTTACAGACATATCTAACAACTCTCTTACATAAACAGTGTTCTAACACGAAACGCTATTTACATTGTTTTTTATATTGCTAATGACAATAAAGCAATTGAGTGGTGGAACACGATCAGTGGCTACCGTTCAACTTACATGCACACTCTACCCCATATACCATATACCAATGCCGTTTCCTCTAAGGGATGTCATCGGCTGTCAATACCTAGTTAAGAGCGGCCCAGATCTCTCAACTTTAAGGGATATCAGTACGGTTGTATCTCAGATTAATTTTTCAGTGCCTTGTTAGTTACACACTGATTTATACTGGTGGCTGTTCAATTCGCTGTACATCAGTGTGAATCACTGGTAGACCTGTAAAGCTGGCTTGCTGAAATTATCCGAAGACTTTCGCTGTCTTCACAGTAGCTCTTTTTTAACAGCATGAGTTCGGTTCCCACAAAATTATTTGGTCGAATCGTCGTCAATTCATGTTTAGACTATATTCTTTATTTTCCCTTACAAAACGCCTGTCCCTTTGATCCGCTAGGCAATTTGTGTGGTGGGAGGGCTCGGCTAACCCAAACTTACTGTTCCAAAAATGCGCAACATACATCTGTTACTCCGCAAATATGCAATAGCTCGTCTTGATATTGCGAACCTAGTTAACAGCAGCAGTAGCGTCGATAATATCAGTATCGGAAACATTTATATCAGAAATCGAGAATATCGAAGTGTGTGACGTTTATAATGCCAGCCCGTATTACAAATACTGGAATATTGTAAAATTACAAGCATCGCATTATCGCAGTATTGCTTTGACAAAAATACTTTAATTTCGCAATTATCCTAATATTTTTTTATATTTATGTGCACTTTTGGAACATTTAGTGGTTGGCTCATGTAAAACAAATACTGGGCCGTGAGCGATATATCGCACAGCTCAGTCGGCGACCTTAGTCGCGAAGGTCGCCCGCCTACAAGTGGAAACGCTGTCAAGCCGGCGTAGGCTGTTTACAGTAAACTGAGCACTTGAAAGCCCTGCTCAAGATCTACTTGTATGCAGGTTGTATATTATGCCGCCCTACGTAAAATGGACACCATCTTTATTCATGCTTCGGCCAAGTGAAACTATGAAATTATTAGAAAAGTAAGCATTTTACAAATCTGCTAATTCCTACACTNAACACTGCCATGGACACCATCTCTATTCATGCTTCGGCCAAGTGAAACTATGAAATTATTAGAAAAGTAAGCATTTTACAAATCTGCTAATTCCTACACTTAGATGCATTAAAAAAATACATAAAGTGAAAGAAATCATTACGTTATCACAAATGTTTATGCTACTTTTTTAATTCGAGGGTCCGCGATGGCTGAGCGGTTAGCATACTCGCCTCCCACCAAGGCGAACCGAGTTCAATCCCCTGCCGGGTCACTCCCGGATTTTCGCATTTGGGAATTGTACCGGACGATGCCGCTGGTCGGCATGTTTCCTCGGGAATTTCCCGTTTCCCCCGTCCTTTAATTCCGGTGCTGCTCCATACTCACTTCAATCACCCTCATCTGCTCTCAAGACCTCGTTGTTAAGAGCCGCCCAAATCACTTCACTCACTCACTCACTAACTTTCAATTAGACTTTAAGCCGTGGAACAACTTTCCCTCCATCGTTACCAACTTTACTGGGCGTACGCCCGTCGAAATATATGAAGGTAGGAGCAGTGACTTTTTTCTCATTTTTATTTCAAAAGTGCTCACTTTATCGTGAACTGCCTTTATATGAAAGGCGTTTGCACGCAGAACGTGATAAAGCGACTTTAGGAAATTGAGAAAAAAAGGAAAGTAGAAGTTAAATGTCCGCGAAAGGACATGAAGTAATGTATAGTAGTGGCTGTGGCCAGGAACCCTCCGCAACTCCATAAATGTACAGGATGAGTATAAAAGAATACCCCAACTTTGAAGGTCTCATATCAAAACCAAACAACCTACAACCTTGATTGACCAATCAAATGAATCGTGGAACCGTGAAGTTTTTTTTTACCATACATTCATAAATGTTCAACGCAACTATCATGAGCGGCCCGAACAACATCAACGCGATAATCAAACTCGTGCCACGCTCTTGTCAGCGTGTCCGGTGTTACGGTTTGGATGGCGTTCGTAACTCTCTTTTTGAGGTGGTGAGGAGGGTGTAGCGAGCTCGCATTCGACACGTCAATGTGAAGGGGACAGTCTGATATTTCCTTGCAGAGAACGAGGTAGACGATGCCTTCATGTCTAAGCTGGTTTTTTCTTCATGTCTAAGCTGGTTTTTTTTAGCGATGAAGTGACGTTCCATACAAATGGTAAGGTGAACCGGCACAACGTGCGGATATGGGTTCAGGAGCCTCCACATGAAACCACCGAACACGAGCGCGCTTCCCCCAAAGTGAACGTAATTTGCGCTGTATCCAAAGACACTGTTTTCGGCCCTTTCTTTTTTCACGAGCCCACTGTTACTGGAATCCCTTATTTGGACATGCTTACAGAGTGGTTGTTTCCTTAGTTAGAAGAGGCGGCAGGGGATTTCATTTTCCAGCAGGATGATGCGCAACCCCATTAACACCTAGCTGTTCGCGGATACCTGAACGAGACGTTGCCGCAACGCTGGATTGGTCGAGGAGNCGGTTGTTTCCTTAGTTAGAAGAGGCGGCGGGGGATTTCATTTTCCAGCAGGATGGTGCGCAACCCCATTAACACCTAGCTGTTCGCGGATACCTGAACGAGACGTTGCCGCAACGCTGGATTGGTCGAGGAGCAACTGGTGACCAGGCTCTTCATCACTGGCCCCCAAGAAGCCCGGATCTAACCCGGTGCGATTTTTTTCTATGGGGGTACATAAAAGATCAAGTGTTTCGTCCACCATTGCCGGTTAACATTGACGACCTCAGAACGAGAATTACAGACTCCATCCAAACCGTAACACCGGACATGCGGACAAGAGTGTGGAACGAGTTTGATTATCGCGTAGATGTCGTTCTGGCAGCGCATGATAGTTGCATTCAACATTTATGAATGTATGGTAATAAAACGGTACGGTTCCACGGTTCATTTGATTGGGCAATCAAGGTTGTAGGTTGTTTGGTTTTCATATCATAGACCTTCAAAGTTGGGGTATTCTTTTATACTCAGCCTGTATGATGCGGGCACGGCGCCAAGAATGCATCTGCTTGCGGGGTTAGACATGGCGCTGGGAGCCGTTGTGCGAGCTCTCAGACTCCGCGGCCACGATTTATTTCCGGGTGAACAAAGCCAGGGATGTTGCCAAGCAGTAACTCATCCCTGCGGTATTTCGTGTGCAGCTTCCTTCTTGGTAAGCTTTATTTCTAAACGTCGTTGAGGAATGCGTGCTCAAATTAACACTGCCGCACGCTAAAACAGTCCACGAATTCCGGTTTCCCGTTTTCTGTGCGGTTCATTTTTATTTCGTTAAAGGTTTGCTGGATCGCGGCTGGTTGACTGGGGTGAAGGGGGTGGCATCTAAGTATTTTTAGAGTACAGTCCATTCCTTGTTACTTTCAAACTTTTCCTGAAGCCCTTGCAGTTATACTTTCTAGATATTACTCCGTCTTGTGCTTGAAAAAAAAAAACTTAGCCAATCCTGGAAGATTACACCAAAGGTACAAGGGCTGTGTTTTTGCGCACTGAAATATTATTTTGTATGAGAAATAGTTCTTATTGGGCATTGCCAACGCACCTATTTTCTTTCTGTTTTTATTCTTATTAATTTTTAATAAAGTATTTTAATTTATAGATAACATAGAAGAGGTAGAAGTTTAATTTAACCAAAAATTAAATACCTTAATGTTAACAGGAGTGTAAAACGCTGAATTATTTAGTAACAATCAAACAAGCCATACGTGGAGCGATTTATCGACTGTTTCATTTAAAAAGAGTGAATATACTTGAATATACTATATGTAACTTGCGTAAGTTACAGAGTGCAACTTATTTCAACCACCACCACGAAAACTTCCAGAAACGAGAGTTTTTGTTTTCCGGCTAATCTTTTTAGTACCGTGAAGTTTGTTTTGTGTTCTATGCCCCTTGGCACGCCTACTTTTTATTCTGTTTCTTCTCATTGTGTTTCTTCTCCTGTGAGAAATGTTCTGCTTTAAAGTGTACCTTCTGTAGTTTGCTTCCTACCTTTTTAATTTAGTAGTTTTGTTTCAGAGTTTTCTGTTTTGAAATTCTCAGGGTGCTCAGGGCTTCCTCGTGTTTTCCATGCTCCCAAAAAAACTTGTTTTTCCGAGAGAAAAGGCGTTCTGGTTCGTATATTAACTTGCCTATAGGATATTCGTAGTGAAGTGAGCATTTTTTAAGGCCCTGCTAAACTTTTCTTTACGACCAATTTCTATCGCCTGTTGGGAGGGTCTTCACCCTACCGTGAATAGCCTGGCCTATAGAAGTGTGTACTCCAAAGAAAGGTTTGTTTAAACCATCTAATGTTTTTCAACCAAGTCTGGCGATCACAAAAATTTAATTTTTACAACCGAAGTTGCTGAATTGATTAAACCGTTTTGTTAGGAAAGCAAAAGGTAATTCCAGACAACCTATTTTTGTCGATAAAGTTGCCTATATCTGGTGGGGTGGTGTTAACCACCCAGTTGATCTCGGTTATATCAAGACTTTCGAAACTAACCTTTAAAAATCTGCGAGTAACTGCACGTTTATTTCAACGGACACACCATCAAGCTCCCAGCCATGGTGGAATTGTGATTCTACGACCTATTTATGTGTTTAAAGTGTGAAATTTACATTTGTGTACGCCGAATCTATTAAAGTCAGTTTCTGTTTGTTGTAGCCATGAAAATATTAGTTAGCTTTATTTATTACGTTTTAGTAGTTACACTTGATTAAGGCATGAATTAAGTAATTGGGTTCATCCATAGCGGTATGATAAAAATAAACAGGATAATATAAACTGAGCAGTGCTTTCAAAACTTCCCACTGAAGTGCAAGCAGACTTTAGGGTGCTTCATGGGAAAGTCAGGAAATCATGGGAAAAAGATATTCTCAATTACAGCCGCCCTAGAAATTCTTTCAGTGCTTTTTCAAATTCCTAGGTTTTCTAGTAATTGTGTGTTACGGCGGAAGTAATTTCACTGGAACTTAAATAATTGTATTCCTAGCTCTGTAGACAGTTTTCAGAAGTATTTAGTTTTCGAGTTTCATTTCAATCACGCTTTGCTAAAAATGTATTTCCAAGCTAGTAAAACGTTTATTCAGGAAGGGGGGGTTTTTTTTTTCCTGGAAAACCGTGAAACGGCCAAGAGTTTGATTGGAGTGTTTAGTAACAACCCAGCAGCATTTCTGTTCAGCTTTTGTGACAGTGCACATGCGTACTTTTTTTCTTTTGGGAGTAGTTAGAGGACGTATGCTGGGATGCATCTACGCTTGTCTCTGAAAATGATTGGCAAAGCTACGAAACAGTTTCGATCTGTGACCGATCTCAGTTCATATTTCCACACGTGGGAAATGTGTAGTAGACGTCGGGAAACATACTGAGGAGCTCCAATTTCCTCATTTCTCCAATCACAGAATTACGCGGCGGTGTAGTGGTCAGACTACTGGCCACCCACCTAGGCGAGCCGGGTTCGATTTAAGGCGGGGTCGCTCCCGGATTTTTGCATGTGGGAGTCGTGCAGGACAATGCCGTTGCACGGCGGGTTTTCTCGAGAGAGTCCCTCCCACGGTCATTCCATTCCGGCGCTGCTCCATCCTCACCTCACCCTCGGCTCTCAAGATCTCGATGCTAAGAACCGCTCATATCTCCCCTCTATGTCTTCTCTGGTGTATGATCTCATTCCATGTGCTCCACTGAGATACTACAGTCGCTTAGTGTTCCTTATTCAAAGTGTACTACTTCCGCCTTGAAGTGCCAGAAGCGTGCCTACAACTCTCTTCGTCGCTATCTGAAAAACTTGAAATATTTCCTCAAAACATTTCAGATAACATCTCAAGGAAATTCAGTGAGGAACATTGCCGAGCATGCTTGGCCAGGCGAGAGTCCCTTATCATATCGCGTTGTAATACGGTAACGAGCAAGACGTCATATGATTAAATGTTAGTTTTACAAGTGTCATAGGACTTTTCGCTCCTCCGTTATGCATTGCACGACTCTGAACACAAACACTATGGCGTGTCCTGAATACTTCCAGAGCTTAATCTCCCCCCCCCTTAACCGTATGTTTTGAAAGTATATTGTACTATTTTGTAACATCATGGCATAATTTCATTAAAAGGCCAAATCAATGTAATCACAACTATGCATACAACGTTTGATTTCGGCTTACGTTATAATTTAACTTATGAAATGCCATGAAGTAATTAATTTTAAATCGAACACGTGGTAATTATTGCTGAGTTACTCGGTATTTTAAAATTAAATTTTATGGTAAACATTTAACAAAAAAAAAAAAAAAAAAAAAAAAAAAAAAAAAAAAAAANGAAATTATAAAAAAACCAAATCTTTGTGGTGTTCTGGAGACATCAGTTATTTTGAGCTGTACGGAAGCTTATTCTTTGTGCATATTTAAATTTCACCTGCCACAAGATGTAGGCTAAATATAACGCATCTGTTACACTTTTAGTTTGATTTTGTAAATTACTTTCGGCAATTTTTTGAGATTACATTTGGATACGATTTGACATCAAAAATAGTGTTGAATTTATAGGAAATATATTTGGACACTCGTAAGCCGTACCTCTGTGTGACCGAGTCAAACCGAGGATCTGCTGTGCCCAGTAACAAATGACGTCTGCTTGACTGTGCAGAGTAATTAAGTCCATCCTTCATTGNTAAATATAACGCATCTGTTACACTTTTAGTTCGATTTTGTAAATTACTTTCGGCAATTTTTTGAGATTACATTTGAATACGATTTGACATCAAAAATAGTGTTAAATTTATAGGAAATATATTTGGATACTCGTAAGCCGTGAGACTGTGTGACCTAGTCGAACCGAGGATCTGCTGTGCCCAGTAACAAATGACGTCTGCTTGACTGTGCAGAGTAATTAAGTCCATCCTTCATTGCACCGCGTTATAACACGATATTTAGGGTCACTAGTCATGCGACAGCATGTCTGTTTTCGTTGTTGAGATGTCGTGCGTTTTATCCCAGCCAAAAAGTACAGGGGACATAAACACACCCCCCCCCCC